>CM067368.1:89372482-89459159 GCA_034401795.1 Chaetoderma sp. LZ-2023a | reverse complement strand
ACGACACGACGATGTTCCTCACCCCGCCCATCACCCATCGTCCACCCCTCCACATCCGGCCCCTTCCCTTTATCTTCCTCCCCCCGTCACCCATCGTCCACCCCACCCCCATCCATCCACTTACCTTTGCCCTCACCCCACCCGTCCACCCCACCCCATCCGGCCACTTTCTTTTATCTTCCTCCCCCCGTCGCCCATCTTCCACCCCACCCCACCCCATCCATCCACTTTCCTTTGCCCGTCACCCATCGTCCATCCCTCGCCGTGTGTGTGTTGTAATATTTGAGGCGTTTATATGCTAGTTCCCAATGCTAGGGTCTAGACTCACGCCTGGCCTTTATGGTTTCTGTTGAATTCTTGTGAATTCTTGTGACGTCGGTTTGTGCATTAGCTTGTGTCTCTCTCTGTGTGTGTGTGTGTGTGTGTGTGTTGATCGTTGTCTCTCGATTTTGTCTCATGTTGCTGTTCTTTTCCATGGCTTTTTTTGTTGCTCCTCATGCTTGGGCGTGTGTAATGGGGATGGCCTAACCTGGACCTAACAGGGGTGGGTAAGGGATGGGGTAGGTGTTGGGTCGGGGGAGGTGCGTACGGTCTTATGACCTGATGCACCCAAGGGGGGGCTTTAGGTCAGAGACCTCCCGGCCCCTTTGGGGGGAGTGGGGAGGTTGGGGTGTGGGGTCTTTCGGGTCCTGGGACCCATTTGGTCTTCTGGCCATCATCCGAGCAGGCACCAGCGCGCACTTGTTTGATTTTGATTGGTTAGGTAGCCCGTATGGTGACTGTGTCCGTCCGAGGACGAACTCGGTCAGTCATCCGGGTTACATCCCTCCATAGTCCCCTCGAAAATTCCGAAAGATTCTAATTCTAGCAATTTGGTTTTGGTTTTGTAATCCGTATGTTGCGTGGTTCCATCCAAGGAGGGATCCATTCAGCATCCGGTTTACTTTGACTATACCGAAATTTCTTGCCTACCTAACCCTAGCTCACGTTCACACAGTGATGGGCACTGTGTGACGGGACCTCAGTTTAAAGTCCCATCCGAGAAGACTGAACCATCCCTCGCCATCCGGACCCTTCCTTTTATCTTCCTCCTCTCGTCACTCATCGTCCACCCCACCCCATCCCATCCATCCACTTTCCTTGCCCTTACCCCGCCCCATCCGGCCCCTTCCTTTTATCTTCCTCCCCCCCCCCATTACCCATCGTCCACCCCACCCCCATCCATCCACTTACGTTTGCCCTCACCCCACCCATCCACCCCACCCCATCCGGCCACTTTCTTTTATCTTCCTCATCCAGTTGCCCATCTTCCACCCCAATCCACCCCGCCCCATCCATCCACTTTCCTTTTCCCTCACCCCGCCCGTCACCCATCGTCCACCCCACCCGGCCACTTTCTTTTATCTTCCTCCTCCCATCACCCATTGTCAACCCTACCCCTCCATCCACTTTCCTTTACCCTGTAATTTATTTATTTATGTAGAGTTTTAATATGTTTACATTAAATATTAATTGATTGTTCAGTTTAATTAATGTTGAAAGAACAGTTTCCTTCCAAGCTCAGTGACTGTTGACATAGTGCCCTCAATGACACAAACATGATTCCTAATAGCAAAAGTTACAGCATAGCCAATCATGTGTCCAAGTTTTGTTCCAAAATGGTCAAGCAATTCTGAAATTAATAAAGAGTAATATCTTGACAATCATGTTGATGTTATAAGCATTACCAGATGTTTTCCAACAGTCAGCACATGCAAAATGTTTCAAGCCATGTGCTGTAGATATATGTTTTAACAGAACATTCTGAGTGCTACACGTAAATGGAGGCACAACATTATTAGTGATACACATTACACAGAGAATATTCTTTACAGATGCAGTTTTAATATTACTTTGCGCTAATTTTTGTGAGCTTAGTTTAGGTTTCTTTTCAGGAATTTGTTGTTCAATTTCAATATCTATAATGTCAGCCAAATCAGTATCTTCTGTTTGCACATTTCCATCATTTTCTCTGAAACTTTCTTTCAATTTTATGCTTGCAGTTTTCATTGCATTATGGACCAATTCGTGGTGCAGCATTAGATGGGCCTGCAACTGGTGTTGCAGTAACAACAGGACCTGGAGTTGGTGATGTAGTATCCAAACGACTTGGAGCTGGTGGTGCATTGTTTGCTGGGCCTGAAATTGGTTGTGACATAACCGAAGAACCTGGAGTTGGTTGTGCAGTTTCTGAAGGGCTTGGAGCGGGCGATGCAATGTCCAAATGCTCTGGGGTTGATTGTGCTGTGCTAGCAGGACCTGAAGATTGCTGTGCCATACCCGAAGGACCGGTAGTTGGTGTGCAGTGCTATGTGGTCCTGGATCTGCTGATGCAGCATCAGAAGTCGAAGATGTTGGTTCATCTCCAGGTATTGGTATGTCTGTGGTTTCTGCTGCAATAAACATGTGATCGGGAAAGATGTTAGGGTTAAAGGGACATATCCCAGTTTTGGCAAAAATCTCTTTCCTGCTATTTCTGAATAGAGTTGTTTTGGGAATACTATATGTCTCAGCTGCCTCCCCAAGAGTCAGTTCTTTACTACGCACTTTAACTATGGCTTCCTTCATAGCATCTTCCGCCCATGCATGCTGGTCAGTTTTTCGTCGGTAATTACGCACCATTTCACCTAAAATGTGTAGATTAAAAACGCTGTAGAATATTGATAAAATTGACTACATTTACCTCTCAATAATTATGGCCGGGGCAAAGTGGAATTGCCGGGGGCATAGTGGAACACATTCTACTTTGCCCCATCCACTTTGCCCCGACCACGTGATGTTTTTCTACACATTCACCATTCGCACGTGCGCAGACCTATCCAAGGAATGTCGTCATGCTTATGTCATACATAGACCCTAGTTTCACCAACATAACACGCATTGGAATTCTACACGAGCACAGTATTTTAGCAGATAATTTATTTACATAAATTATTTGTTTAAACACATAAAAAACGAATTTTCTAAAAATAAAAGCACATACCTGAATGATGCAAATCTCTACCACCACAAACAATGTGCGGATAGATGGCAGCACCAACGCAGGCCTATATTTCAAAATATTGACTAGGTATCATGTTGCAACACTTGAAACCAGAAGTGTATGTTGAAAACATTTTGCCCCTAAACTTGCACCAGCAATGTCACTAATTGGTTTAAGCACTTCTAGAGTTAGTAAACTTTTTTCAAATTATTCCGTGTTTACTGAACGTAGTGTATTTAAAATTGCATGAAATTATCAATAAACATCATTTAATAGTTCGCTTTTCCATTCTTTTAAAGTTATAAAATAATTGCTTGTGTTTACTTCTCTCTACAGGTGATGAGAAAAGCAGAGAAGACAGGTTCAACTTCTTCAATAGAGGTTCATTACAACAGGCATGACAAGGTTAGTTCATTGCTGTTATGTACCAGTGTTAAATAAAGGCTGTCGTTGACTCATCCAGAGTACTCACGATTATAAGCTTTCTGCTATACGTTTATGCTTACAGGAAATGGAAAATGAACTCTTAAATGATGTTGACCCGTAACATCATATAATAATCAAAATACCAACAGTCGCAAAAATGTGTTTCTGGACGTTAACTGTTCAGTGGATCTATTTGAAACTTCACAGGACAACTAGACTAGGTCTGAGGCAGAAATCTGTCCAAATCGAAAATCCAGTATGGCTATCAACAGTCATACTGAAAATAGTTTGCGAGATGATTACTCCATTACTGTCTATCAGATCCCTTTCAGCGTGCATATATTTTTGGATAGAGTTACGTCCCCTTTTGACTTATGAAATGCGAAAAATATCAGTTTTCCTCACTGTTTTTCGCACTCCTTCAAGATATTCAAATGAGAATTGGTAGGTTGCTTTATTATAGGGAGTGACAGAGCAGGTTTGAGTTTCAGCAATTTTCGTCAATTTTCCATGGAGTTATGCCCCCTTTCGACTTATGAAATACAGGATAACTTCAAGGTTTTATACTTCAATTAGAGTAATATAATAATTGCCTATGTTTGCTTTTTTCTACAGGTGACAGCGCTAGCGGAAAAGACAACGTCCACTTCATCACTGTAGGTTCCTCACAGCAAGGTTAGTTCATTACTGCTAAAGTTGGTAATTGTGTATCTGTGTTAAATAAGATCAGTGTTCTTCGCTGTTTGAACACTGATTTATTTTAGGGCTGATTTATGCAGACTAAATGGCGAGGTATAGGTTTTGGCTGCGTTAAGCTTTTTTCAAACGACATTTACTCCCACAAGGGGTTGTCCGATTTGAATAAAACTTGACATGTTTGTTCTATCCGATAGTTAGGACTAGTCCACATCAAAAGGAAATTGACTTCCGAATTTTCCCCAAATATTTTTGTCGTTTGAACTTTGATAAGGCTAGTGCTGATTTGTATCCATGTTTTAGGTATGCTTAAGCACAGCATAATACATATAACCTAGATGAAAATCGGCTATAAAAGTTCAAACGGCGAAAAAATATGGAAAACATTTGAAAATAGATTTCTTTTTCATGTGGGCTAGTCCTAAGCACTGTATAGAACAAATCTGTCACATTTTATTCAAAATCGGATAACCCCTTGTGGGTGCAAATGAGTATAACCTGGATGGATACAAATCAGGCCTAACATAATCAAAGTTCAAAGCCCAAAAAGAATATGGAACAAATTTGAAAATCAATTTCTTTTTCATATGGACTACTCCTCAGATTAAACATGGTATAGACACCTGTGATGGTTTTTTTTAAATCTCAACTCCTTGTAGGTACAAATGTCATTTAAAAAAAGCTTAATCAAAGCAAAACCCATAACCTGGACCGAGAAAATATTCAAACATGAAAAAAGTATGGACAAATTTTTAAAATCGATATAAGTCTCTATCTCGGCTTTTCACGAAGTGAACAAGAGGTGTCAGAAGATACCAAATAACTCGCCTTATTAAGTTGTCACAGGGCCAGGTCTGCCCTGAATTACATATTCTGGGAAACAATAATGTCCAAGCCATGTACATATATACAACAAGAGCTTTAGAAGATAGCAAATAGCTTACCTGTATATTAATTGAACATCACAGGATATGATGATTTTACAGTTGGTAACGCTTATAACATCAACATGATTGTCAAGATATTACTCTTTATTAATTTCAGAATTGCTTGACCATTTTGGAACAAAACTTGGACACATGATTGGCTATGCTGTAACTTTTGCTATTAGGAATCATGTTTGTGTCATGGAGGGCACTATGTCAAAGGTCACTGAGCTTGGAAGGAATCTGTTCTTTCAACATTAAATAAACTGAACAATCAATTAATATTTAATGTAAACATATAAAAACTCTACATTTTTGGCTTACAGGTAGATTGCAGAAACACACCAGCCACCGTAAAATAGATGTAAAGTATGGAAGGCTACAATGTGCATTATATCGACCTAGAAATCAGCCACGATATTGTATCAAGAGCCACCATGCGTCTGACCTGTAGTGTCACCTTTGTGACCGTCTCAATGTAGTCAAACCAATAACGGAATAGCAGCACCCAATCCATCTAGCCAGGTGAGATACGAATCACAGTTCAAAGGATTCGGCTTCACCTGGTCGACAAGATCTAGCACAGTATATCATCTGGAGAATGCTGCACAAACAGTTGCTGACACACTTCGTTCATTAAACATCTGTATTATAGTTTATTTGGATCATTGTCTGTATATACATACATATATATTTGTTAAGCCAAAAAGGGGAAAACCAACATCCTTCTGGAATTGGCGTACCAATAAATGATTTTTATCATTAAACTTAGTTGTCAAATGTATACCCAACCATTATCAATGAGGTTCATTAGATAGGCGTGATAATGTACTAATTATCCCCCACATGTTAAAATGGCAGGTATATTTCAATCGCCTTCCTAATCTGTATAGCTCCACTGCAAACGTTTGTTGGAAACCGACTATATTATTGTGGATTAGGAGATAATATTTTTGTTTGCTTTCACCGGCGCTCCGCCCACTAGAGAGCCAGATCACGGGCCAAGAGGTCACCTATCATACAAATTCAGTTTCTCATGCTATTTCTGGAATTGTTCGATGGAATTTAATCAAATTTGTATATGTGAGTTACACAAGTGATCGACATCAGCCAATCAGTTAAGTCGTTTCTATGGCGCACTTTACGATGGCAGGCTTGTTGGGTATGTTAACCGTGTGATGGCCAACCACATCTAGGGGAAGTAATTCTATAAGCAAGAAGGGACAGCTTGAAATTTCACGTGCATCCTCTTTTTATACTTATATGGCGAGATTGTCCTCAGCCCACCAATACTATTAAGCAGTGTGTGCGTGAGGCCATGCATGTGTGCATATGGTTTAGGGGCATACCCATGCCCTTCTCATTGGGAATTGTCATACACGCCCACATGCTCACACACACATTTTGAAATCAGCTTGACTGAAAGTACTTGCTGTCACTGTCAAGGACTTTCAGTCAAATTGTTTCACAAAATAATCGTTATCTTTCTTACCTGTAGGGAGTATAAGCGCATCACCATTATACAAATATAACAGTGATTATATATTGCGGTGATAAAGTATCTTAATACAAAGATGCTAAGATAGTGTCATTTTGAAAGCGGCAAAGATTGGCACACACATATATATATATATATATATATATAGAAATTTTTCAGATGGATGGTCACGATAAATTTGTCCGGGATGACCTCATTTGCATAAATTCAAAATGACCCCTTGTCTGAAATGTGCATGTCTCTGAATGTACTTGAGAGATTAAGATAAACTTGGGGTCTAGCTTGATAGTTCTTTGGTTGGCTAATCCAGCGGCATTGGTTTCATGACCTTCAGTGAAAATGTTCCTGAGTCAAGGTCAATCGCTAGTCCTAATTTTTTTTCCATTTTGGCATATTTTCGACATATTTCTGCCGCTACATGGCATATTAAGTCAAAGTGATAGTTCTTTGGGTGCCCAATCCAACGGAATTGGTTTCAGGCCCTTTAAAATTCAAGTGCATCAGCAACAATCGGGGTCAAACATTACCAGCCATTAACTCTTGTGTAGGTTAATTATAGATATGCAAGTTTTGGACAGGGGGATCATTTTGGGGAGTGGCCTTCTTGGATTTATGCAAATAAGGTTATTCCAGATAGCCCTATAGTAATCACTGTCTCTGTCCATCCACAATATCTCGTATTGGCATCCAATCAAGGTTGAGCTAATATATCAGCATGGCTTCACCCTATTGGAACTAAATTTGGTTGGACACGCTTCCATATATAATGGGGATGGAGCACTGTGATATGGATGTGATGAAGCTAAAGTTCAAGGTCACGATACCCTTGGTAGAAAACTACCTTTTACGGTTAGGTTTTGTGTTTAGCTCAACATATCATCTTACCAGTATATCTCGGCATGGCTTTACCCTATTGGGACTAAATTTGGTTGGTTGCATGCTTCCTTATATCAAGGGTGTTGAACACAATGATATTGAGGTCATGAGGTCAATGTTCAATGTCACTGAACTTTGTATATGACTATTTTTTATGATTAGGTTTTGCGCTTAGCTCAAGTCTTGTATCTCGCCATGGCTTCAGCCTATTGGGACGAAACTTGGACACATGATTACATATATCAAACGGATGTAACACAATGTCACTAGTCAATTAGCCAAATGCTAGTAAAATTGAAATCTGGCTCTTGAAAAGCAGAATTGGCCGATTCATTGGCTAATGAGAAATGTCCATTTGCAGACCAAGAGAAGACTATTTTTGAAAATTTACCACTGGAATGACTGGCTCAATAACCGAATCAGTCATTCCAGTGATACATTTAAAAAAAATAGTCCTCTTGTTCTGCAAATGGACATTTTTAATGAGAAAATTGAATTTGAAAACAAATTCCAGGGTTAAAGGGTTAAAATTAAATTAATTTTCTCGACGCTGAATTCTGACTAATTCCAGATACAATTGCAAGGCAAAAATTCCTGTTTACATTGTTGAATATTTTGAAATTAATATGGCTGAAAGCTGTACTGCCTGTTCAGTCATATTAGTTACAAAATCTTCAACACCTTTATAATATATTAAGACCCTATTGTATCTGGACTCTAAAATTGAGGGTATTAACTGATGATGACTCTAAAAGCACGTTCATAAGTGACATTGAAGGAAAGATGTGGCTAAAATATTTATTATTTAGCTAAGAAAAATTGCATTTGGCTAATTTATTGGCTCGAACATTACAAAAGCCAGACCTGTCCCTGTAACCCTATGATTTTAGAGTGCATGGACATTTGCTGCACGCTGCTTCATGGGGAATATAGCTTTCCAGTCCTTCTGGAAGCTATGGATTCGTAGATCAAAGATCCCCTTGATAAAAAGACTACGTTTATACAATGAGACCTGCGTATCCTTGATGATGTATAACTGTAACAGCTGGGCATCTCCAAAGGCGGCTTTAGACTAACTCGACGCTTGCCACTGCTAAGGCCTAATTAAGGCATAGTCTAGCTTGACGAAGGCTTAGGTCAGGCCTAGCAAAGTTGTATGGCTAATGTTCAGACCTGTAAGACCTAGCAAATCCTGTCTAAAGCCTAGGTAACTCCTAGTCAAGCCTGGATAAGGCCTAGGTAAGGCATATGTAATGGGTAACCAAGCCTAGCCAAGGCTTGAATAAGGCCTATCCAAGCTAAGGTCAGGTTTATGTAAGTCCTACCCACACCTAGCTATGGCCTATGTAACTTAGGGATAGCCTAGCCTAGATAAGATCTAGCTAAGAAGTATGTAAGCCTGGTTAAGGCCTAGCACAGGTCTATGTATGGCAATTGACGTATAGCTAACACCTAACCAGGCCTAACCTAAAACTTAGATAATTGCTATGTACGTCTAGTTACGGTCTATGCAAGCCTTATCATAGCTTAGCATAGACTAGCATATGTTAGGTTAGACTAGGTCAGAATAGCGTAGGTTAGCTTAGACGAGGTCAGACTAGCCTAGGTTAGCTTAGACCGGGTCAGACTAGCCTAGGTTAGCATAGACTAGTCCAGACTAGCCTAGGTTAGCATAGACTAGTCCAGACTAGCATAGACTAGTCCAGACTAGGCTAGGTTAGCATAGACTAGGTAAGACTAGCTTAGGTTAGCTTAGACTAGGGCAGACTAGCCTAGGCTAGCTTAGACTGGGTCAGACTAGCTTAGTTTGGCTTAGACTAGGTCAGACTAGCCTAGGTTAACATAGCGAAGGCCAGACTAGCCTAGGTTAGCATAGACTAGTCTAGACTAGCCTAGGTTAGCATAGACTGGTCCAGACTGGCCTAGGTTAGCATAGACTAGTCCAGACTAGCCTAGGTTAGCATAGACTAGTCCAGACTAGCCTAGGTTAGCATAGACTAGTCCAGACTGGCCTAGGTTAGCATATACTAGTCCAGACTAGCCTAGGTTAGCATAGACTAGTCCAGACTAGCCTAGGTTAGCATAGCGTAGGCCAGACTAGCCTAGGTTAGCATAGACTAGCCTAGGTTAGCATAGACTAGTCCAGACTAGCCTAGGTTAGCATAGACTAGTCCAGACTAGCCTAGGTTAGTATAGCATAGGCCAGACTAGCCTAGGTTAGCTTAGACTATGTCAGACTAGCCTATGTTAGCATAGACTAGTCCAGACTAGCCTAGGTTAGCATAGCGTAGGCCAGACTAGCCTAGGTTAGCATAGACTATGTCAGACTAGCTTATTTTGGCTTAGAATAAGTCAGACTAGTCTAGGTTAACATAGACTACGTCAGACTAGCTTAGGTTAGCTTAGACTAGGTCAGACTAGGCTAGGTTAGCATAGACTAGGTCAGACTAGCTTAGGTTAGCTTAGACTAGGTCAAACTAGCCTAGGCTAGCATAGCGTAGGCCAGACTAGCCTAGGTTAGCATAGACTAGGTCAGACTAACCTAGGTTAGCATAGACTAGGTCAGACTAGCCTATGTTAGCATAGCGTAGGCCAGACTAGCCTAGGTTAGCATAGACTATGTCAGACTAGCTTAGTTTGGCTTAGAATAGGTCAGACTAGCCTAGGTTAACATAGCGAAGGCCAGACTAGCCTAGGTTAGCATAGACTAGTCCAGACTGGCCTAGGTTAGCATAGACTAGTCCAGACTAGCCTAGGTTAGCATAGACTAGTCCAGACTAGCCTAGGTTAGCATAGCGTAGGCCAGACTAGCCTAGGTTAGCATAAACTATGTCAGACTAGCTTAGTTTGGCTTAGAATAGGTCAGACTAGTCTAGGTTAACATAGACTACGTCAGACTAGCTTAGGTTAGCTTAGACTAGGTCAGACTAGGCTAGGTTAGCATAGACTAGGTCAGACTAGCTTAGGTTAGCTTAGACTAGGTCAAACTAGCCTAGGCTAGCATAGCGTAGGCCAGACTAGGCTAGGTTAGCAGACTAGGTCAGACTAACCTAGGTTAGCATAGACTAGGTCAGACTAGCCTATGTTAGCATAGCGTAGGCCAGACTAGCCTAGGTTAGCATAGACTATGTCAGACTAGCCTAGTTTGGCTTAGAATAGGTCAGACTAGCCTAGGTTAACATAGCGAGGGCCAGTCTAGCCTAGGTTAGCATAGACTAGGTCAGACTAACCTAGGTTGGCATAGACTAGGTCAAACTCTCTAGTGGGCGGAGCGCCGGTAAAGGCAAAAATATCATCTCGCAATCCACAATAACATGGATAAATTTCTTACATAAAAAATTTGGTTGAATTTCAATAAACGCTTGCAGTGGAGCTATACAGACTAGGAAGGCGATTGCAATATACCTGTCAGTTTAACATGTGGGGATAATTCATTCATTATCACGCCTATCTAATGAACTTCATTGCTAATGTTTGGGCATACATTTGACAACTAACAGTTTAATGATAAAAATCATTTATTGGTACCCCAACTCCAGCGGGATGTTGGTTTTCGCCTTTTTGGCTTAACAAATATATATGTATGTATATACAATGATCTAGATAAATTAAGCAATACAGATGTTTAATGAACGAAGTGTGTCAGCAACTGTTTGTGCAACATTCTCCAGATGATATACTGCGCTAGATCTTGTCGGCCAGCTGAAGCTGAATCCTTTGAACTCGTATCTCACGTGGCTAGATGGATTGGGTGCTGCTATTCCGTTATTGGTTTGACTACATTGAGACGCTCACAAAGATGACACTACAGGTCAGACCCATGGCGGCTCTTGATACAATATCGTGGCTGATTTCCAGGTCAGTATAATGCAAATTGTAGCCTTCGATACTTTACATCTATTCTATTGTGGCTGGTATGTTTCTGCAATCTACCTGTAAGGCAACAATCTAGAGTTTTAATATGTTTACATTAAATATTAATTGATTGTTCAGTTTAATTAATGTTGAAAGAACAGTTTCCTTCCAAGCTCAGTGACTGTTGACATAGTGCCCTCAATGACACAAACATGATTCCTAATAGCAAAAGTTACAGCATAGCCAATCATGTGTCCAAGTTTTGTTCCAAGATGGTCAAGCAATTCTGAAATTAATAAAGAGTAATATCTTGACAATCATGTTGATGTTATAAGCATTACCACATGTTTTCCAACAGTCAGCACATGCAAAATGTTTCAAGCCATGTGCTGTAGATATATGTTTAAACAGAACATTCTGAGTGCTACACGTACATGGAGTCACAACTTTATTAGTGATACACATTACACAGAGAATATTCTTTACAGATGCAGTTTTAATATTACTTTGCGCTAATCTTTGTGAGCTTAGTTTAGGTTTCTTTTCAGGAATTTGTTGTTCAATTTCAATATCTATAATGTCAGCCAAATCAGTATCTTCTGTTTGCACATTTCCATCATTTTCTCTGAAACTTTCTTTCAATTTTATGCTTGCAGTTTTCATTGCATTATGGACCAATTGTGCAAAATTAAGACCTCGACTTGTAACACGACCTCTCTTGCGTCCTCCAAAGCAACCTTTGGAATTTTCAGGAAACTGAACTTTTGGTCTATATGGATCTTCTATTACCTGACCGCATGCATCTTCAACTAAAGAATATGAACTTTCTTTAATGCTACCAATCTTTTTTTCGATAGCCGCCATAATGAGGTGCTCTCTTAGCTTGTCTACCAGGAATAAGGGACAATGGAATAGGCTTATCATGCAGTAGTATTACGATGGTTCCATTATTGGCAGCTTCTAGTTCCTTTTCTGAAGCAGAATGAGATACATTAAGTAACTAATGAATTCGGGTGAGATTAGAATGACTTGAATTTTCTTTAATATCTGGAAGTGTAAAAGTAGGCACCTGCTTCAGGTAAGCTTGAAAAAGTTCTGTTGGTAATTGTATGCCCTTGGCTTTGGCAAAACACGCATATAAATGTTTGCAAAAATACGGCTGTCCTTTCGTGACAAAATGCATACAAGAACATACACCAAATTCCAGATTACAAATAGTGTGTTCTTCTTTATAGAGAGGTAGCAAAGAGCTAGGCAGACATGACTTTAAATGTTTTTTAAAGAGCAAGCAAGATTTTGCTTGTAGTTCAAATATCAGAGATTTACATGAATTAACAGCATCATAGTTATGTTCGTCTGTTATTTCTTTAACTAAAGATTGGACACTCTTTTGAGAGAAAACAACATCCACATCCTCAAGCTTTTCAACATCTGGATATGCATCTGTTTCACCAGTGAAAAAGTTGTCTGATAGTTGTGCATCTTGTAAATTAAATCATTTCCCTTAGTCAACATAATGCATTGAAAAAATTATTTAATTTCATCCACCAGAATTCTAGTTTTCAGACTGTAATTATCCAAACTGCTACTTGAAATCCATTGACTTTCTCTATCAAAATTTAAAAAAAAAGTTATATTCAGCCCACATACACTTTACTATGTGTATCAGATTATTAATTTGCACTTCGATGATATGTACAGATGAAATTCTAAAACAAGAAGTCAAAGGGCAATGATCAGCTGCCTAATACTGAAAGTGCATGCTTTATAGGTTGGTTTACAGAATTTCATCATTTTAAAATTATGTAAAGCAACCTAAAGAGCACGCAAATAATATTAATATAAACTTAGCTAGGGGCCATAGTGCGCGTCTAGCTGATGAGGAACCGTAAAATCATCATATCCTGTGATGTTCAATTAATATACAGGTAAGCTATTTGCTATCTTCTAAAGCTCTTGTTGTATATATGTACATTGCTTGGACATTATTGTTTCTCAGAATATGTAGTCCATGGAAGACCGGGTCCTGTGGCAACTTAATAAGGCGAGATATTTAGTATCTTCTGATACCTCTTGTTCACTTCATGAAAAGCTGAGATAGAGATTTATATTGATTTAAAAAATTTTCCCATACTTTTTTCATGTTTGAATATTTTCTGGGTCCAGGTTATGGGTTTTGCTTTGGTTAAGCTTTTTTTAAATGACATTTGCACCTACAATTAAGGTGCGATTTAAAAAACCCATCACAGGTGTCTACGATGTTTAGCCTGAGTAGTCCACATGAAAAAGAAATTGATTTTCAAATTTGTTCCATATTTTTTTGGTCTGAACTTTGATTATGTTAGGCCTGATTTGTATCCATCCAGGTTATACTCATTACGCTGTGGTTAGGCTTTTTTCAAACAACATTTTCATCCACAAGGGATTATCCAATTTTGAATAAAATGTGACAGATTTGTTCTATACAGTGCTTAGGACTAGCCCACATGAAAAAGAAATCTATTTTCAAATGTTTTCCATATTTTTTCGCCGTTTGAGCTTCTATGGTCGATTTTCATATGTATTATGCCGTGCCTCAGCATACTTAAAACATGGATACAAATCAGCCCTAGACTGATCAAAGTTCAAACGACGAAAACATCTGGGGAAAATTTGAAAATCAATTTCATTTTGATGTGGACTAGTCCTAACTATCGGATGGAATAAATTTGTCAAGTTTATTCAAATCGGACAACCCCTTGTGTGAGTAAACGTCTTTTGAAAAAACTTAAAGCAGCCAAAACCTATACCTGGCCATATAGCCTGCATACAAATCAGCCCTAAAATAAATCAATGTTCAAACGGTGAAAAACACTGATCTTTGACACAGATACACAATTACCAACTTTAGCAGTAATGAACTAACCTTGCTGTGAGGAACCTGCAGTGAAGAAGTGGACGTTGTCTTTTCCGTTAGCGCTGTCACCTGTAGAAAAAAGCAAACATAGGCAATTATTATATTACTCTAATTGAAGTATAAAACCTTCCTGTATTTCATAAGTCGAAAGGGGGCATAACTCCATGGAAAATTGACGAAAATGTCTGAAACTCAAACCTGCTCTATAACTCCCTATAATAAAGCAACAGAAAACTGATATTTTTCGCATTTCATAAGTCAAAAGGGGACGTAACTCCATCAAAAATATATGCAAACAGAGATCTGATAAACAGTAATAGAGTAATCAGTATGACTGTTGATAGCCATATTGGATTTTGGATTGTCGATTTGGATAGATTTCTGCCTCAGACCTACTCCAGTTATACTGTGAAGTTTCAAATAGATCCACTTAACGGTAATGGAGTTAACGTCCAGAAGCACATTTTTTATGACTGTTGGTATTTTAATTATTATATGAGGTTACCAGTCAACATCATTTAAGAGTTCATTTTCCACTTCCTTTAAGCAAACGTATAGCAGAAAGCCTATAATCGTGAGTACTCTGGATGAGTCTATGCAAGACTTATTTAACACTGGTACACAACAGCAATGAACTAACCTTGTCATGCCTGTTGTAATGAACCCCTGTTGAAGAAGTTGAACCTGTCTTCTCTGCTTCTCTCATCACCTGTAGACACAAGTAAACACAACCAATTATTTTATAACTTTAAAAGAAGGGAAAAGGGAACTATTAAATGATGTTTATTAATAATTTCATGCAATTTTAAATACACTACATTTGGTAAAACGGAATAATTTGAAAAAAGTGTTTACTAACTCTAGCAGTGCTTAACTTAGAATTTTTAGTGACATTGCTGGTGCAAGTTTAGGGGCAAAATGTTTTCAACATACACTTCTGGTTTCAAGTGTTGCAACATGATACCTAGTCAATATTTTTGGAATTCGTGGGACTGACAGTAGGTCCTGTCGCAACGGCTTTCAGTCAAATTCTTTTAAATTTGACAGTATTTTACCTGTAAGACATGGTGACTAATCAGCTTAAAGCGAATATAAAAGATTATATGCCCAGATGTAGAGGATATTAATATTTATTCCCTCAGCATACACCAACATCATCACCAAATTGGTTCCTGCCATAGTGAGTTATCATTCAACAGTATTTGTATATTCCCTGGTCCTTTCCTTTAACGAAAGCATAATAGCTTAATTATGGCGATGCTATGAGAGAGAGAGAGAGCGAGAGAAAGAGAGAGAAACTTGTTTTACCGTAATTCGACGAACATTTTCACGTCTAGGCCCTACACTCTGGGGACATGCCTGGATTGTGGGGACAATGCCCTGTCCCCACAATTATGGTAGCTCAAACGATCGGGATAAGCATGAAACATAAAAAAATGAAATGTCCCCACAAGATTATCTCACACTCTCATGTTAAAAAAATGTTGCATGAGGCATACGAACACGTGATATGATAAACACTCACGTGCACAGACAAGGCGGCGGTGTAATCTCCCATCCACATACTGCTGCTACTGCATGAACTGCCAATCAGAGAGTATGTCCCCACAGTGTTTCTCACATTTGTGGGGACTCTCTCACTAGGTCCCCACTTTGTGTGGAGACCGTCCCCACAGTGTTCTCTCACTTTGTTTAGTTAATGGTAATAATCGCTATCCCTCTTAGAAGTATTTTTTCTTTTGAGAGAGAGAGAGAGAGAGAGAGAGAGAGAGAGAGAGAGAGAGAGAGAGAGAGAGAGAGAGAGAGAGGTAAAACTAATTAACCCTTTAATGGTCAAGATTGGTAAAAAGAATTGGGGTTACATAGTGAATGTCCATTTACAGGCCTACAGAAGACTACATGTATTTTTGCAAATTTACCACTAGAATGACTGGCTCGGTTACTGAGCCAATCATTCCAGTCATACATTTTTTAAACTTTTCCTCTTGGCCTGTAAATGAATATTAGTCAAGATCACTGTAGAGGCGGGTTCTGACTGGCATGACCATCAAAGGTTAAAATAAACAATTCCAGTAAATTGTGTTTAATATACCTGCTCTTCTCCAAGGGTTGCACATTCCGCAATGATGTGGTCGAGTAGTTCATGATCTGATACTAATATATGTGTGCAGAAGGGACAGTCCGTGGTAGCAACCGTAGGACACAAAATATATGATAGATCTGTATTCAGGAAAACATTGGTTAATCTATTGACAGCATCTGATGTCAACTCTTGGTGATACAATCAACTGCTCGTCTGCATTGCAATTATTTTTGCCTGGGACTGTTGTCTAGAAACATTTAAGAGGACTTATCAATGATGCATGAAAACTTAACCAAAATCAGATGTTGCTGCCGCTGATCAATATGCCAGGTATCCCATTAGCTCTTCTGTTCTCTGATTATTACCATGATAACGATTTCAATGAACTTGAAATCGAGATTACTTATGCTGTCACAGGTATCTCAAAATAATTTGACTGGAATTCAACGCTGCTTCAGGAAGCAATGACTTCCAACCAAATTATTTTTTTAAATACTAACAAGAATTCTGTGGAATAAAATGTCTCGCCTGTTACCTTGACCGTTGACCGTGTGACCTCGATGTTATCATGTTGCTTCCTAACATTATAGGTAACCATGTATCCAAGCTTGGTTCTAATAGGATTGACCAATCCTGAAATAAAAAATGGAAATCGGATAACCCCTTGTTGATAAAAATGTTGTTTGAAAAATTTGTAACCACATCAAAAATCCTTAACCTGAAGGCATAAAATTATCTAAGTTCAAAAACAGAAAAAAGGAGGACATTTTTTTTTAAATCTATTTCTTTTTTATACACACTAGTCCTAATGATTGCATAGCACAAATCTGTGAAGTTTTATGGAAATCTGATAACTCTATAGAGAGTAAATTGTCATTTCATAAAAACTTAGCAAGGTTTATTTTTTTCACAACAGTCCAAAATAAACGAAGTCCAAACTGCGTAAAAATCTGGAAAAATCTAGAAAATCTATTTCATTTTGACACAGTGTAGTTCTAATCATTGTATAACTCTTTAGTGTGTAAATAGTCATTTGAAAAAACTTAACATAAACTTTAACGACGACGCCGTTGTCGGAAAAGTGGTACCTATGTCTCGCTTCCAGCTTCGCAGGCGAGACAAAAACCAATTCTGTAGGAGTTCCTTGAAATTGATATACTAGGATTGCTGAAATAGCAGCAGTGGCCAGAAGATAGGACAAGTAGGAGCATTGTGAAGCTGGTGAGATTACAGGATCGAATTATAACGCTGACCACAAATATATATATACCTGCAATGTCTGGGAATTTTGCGTCGTCCTTCGGGATTTTTGTGGCTTTCGCTTCACCTTGTCTGAACAACGCACCTGAAAATAACAACATATAAACTGTTAGAACATTAGCCCATACCACTCGAATGTTAGGATTTTACATGTTCAAATTAAATTAAAAGATGAACTGGTGTTCAATTTCATTCCATGATTATGCCTGGAAAAGTATCTCGTATGTATTGAGTAGCCATTAGCGTAATGATTTCCACCAGAATATGGTGGTAGAGAGAACTGAAACTTAAAAGGACACAAGTGCTACTCTCTTCATACCAGACAATACTAATTCACGTAAAACGAGATGATATAAAGCCTATACTAGTCTGTATGACAAGTAATTAACAGAAAAATAGTCCCTCAGAATTCGTCATAAAATTCAAATCTGTCGCACAATCTGTTGCACACAAAATGCGGTCAGGAATTTGATGACGTTGCATGGATGTTGATATCACACAAATTACTGGGTGGATCAAGTCGATTTTAATGTCTACCAAAATCAACACGATCCACATTGTTGCATTTAGTGTCCGCTACAGAGATAGAATGGGTCCCAATCTGTCTGGTCTCCGAAGTGGAGTCTGTCTAACAGTCTAGTCGGTGTGATGACGTAATAAGATGGCCGGTCAATACATTAGAGGTATATTCTCGAAGAAGCCACGCCTCTATTTTTAGATTGGCACATGGTAATGATAACACTTACACGTTTTAAAAGAATTGTAGCTAAACTGTAGAAGTTGCGTTGACAGGAAATGATTGGCAATGTAGTTATTCTGGCATCAAGATTTTTAAATGGAGATAACTCTGTAAAGAAAGATGTCCCGGCCACGAAAATAGCACATGTACATCCTCAGGTCGTAATGATAACACTTATCAAGTTTTAAAAGAATCGCGACTAAACTATAGGAGTTGCGTTGACAAGACGGGGACAGACAGATGGATGTATATATTCATCATTATATACCGTCATCTTCCGAGACCGGCGGGATAAAAATGTACACCAGTCTCTGCTATTACCATTTTCAATTAATACCGAGTGATGTCACACTCATATTACATATAGTTGTGACATGACATTACATTATTATTATTATTATTATTATTATTATTATTATTATTATACCTTTCGCCCAGTGATGAAGCATGTAGGATGCAATCTGGCCTCAAGCTCACCAAACTGTAGACTTAAATATGTCTCAAAAGTATCATCCGTTGGCTGCAGCAAAATATCATAAATGTGTAAAATAGGTCAAACATGGACAGATTTTATCCTACTAATTCATAACATGCAAAGATAATTTAAAACAATTATATGGAATGTGAAAAATGCCTAATGGTAAATGTATCAAGTATTAAATTCATGCAATATTCAATAAAGCATGGATACAATATAAGGGTTCATACACATTATACAGATACATTTTTCAGACTTATTATCGCTATTTTGTGATACCTGTACTCTAATCAGTGTTCATTTCAAATTATAAACAAGAGCCCTCAAGACAGCATGTACATGAAATTTGGCAACCAACTGACATGCTATTTTTATAAATTCCACTAGCAAATTGATAAAATAGTCTTCATTTTCTTGAAAAGTCTCGACCATTAAGCGGTTAATTGATAAGTAAGATTTAGAGAGGTTTGACACTCTGTTAACACAAGACTGAAAGAAATGTAAGGACAATAACAAGAATTCTGTGGAATTAAGCGCCTCTTCATTTCATACCTAAATATCAGAGCAATGATTTTCATAAATATCTGAGCTCAGATCAAATTCACTTGTTAAGACAAATAGGTTTGGTTTAGTTACATTAAGGTCTGGTGACTGACTGATGGTATAAATAAAATCATGAGCATCTTGTTGTATATTACAAATATACACCATTAGTCAGTCACCAGAAATTTAGTATGATATTGACATTTGACTGTAACCACTAAATTCATCACCTCAAGTAAAATGGGGTGTTATATGGCGTAGCACACAACACTTGAGGTAAGGATCAGATATTAGTTCTTGTAACAAGTTCAACATCACCCTGACAATTGACCTTAATAAAAAATCAAACCACGACCCGCTCATCTTGCATTGGTAACAATGTATCCAAGTTAGTTCATTAACCCTTTAATGGTCAAATTTGGTCAAAAAAATTGTAATAACTTCTTATTGAATGTTCATTTATAGGTCGAGAGAATATAATTTTTGAAAATATATCACTGGAATGACTGGCTCGGTTATCGAGCCAGTCATTCCATTGGTAAATTCAAAAATTGTATTCTCTTTACCAGTAAATAAACATTCCACAAGACCATGTATGACCTCTAAATGGTTAAACAATCCTGAAAGCAATGACGACATGCAAAACGAAACACAGAAACTTAATGTAGCGATGCATACATGTATGCATTTTCAATAACGCAGAAGAACATATTATAACAACATTATTTCAACACTTACCTGAGATACCCAAATCTTTGGTTTGAGGAAACCTGTTTGCTTTGTACATGTAGAATGTTGACTCAAGTGCCGGCGAGATTGGTGACGCCTTGCTTTCATTGCTATTTGTCGATAAGCCTTCTTACGGAGGTGCTTTTTTGTAGACGCAGAAGGGCTGCGCGTAGCAGAAGACATATTACGCATACTCATCAACCCAGACTTTAGGATTTCACTAAAGAGAGGCTTATCTGTGGCCGGAACAAGATCGCATAGACAGTCATTGACAAATGAAGAGGCTGAAAAATGAAAACATATATACAGTGTAGGTTAGTATAGTACCATCTTTAACATAAATGTAATATGCACCGGATATATGGGGATAAATAACTAATGAATCTCCGCCGAATAATGGCAGCCATTTTTAGAAATCCAGGTCAAAAAGACTAGTAAAACTTCATTCTTTGGGGCCAATGGCACTATAATATTTCTGTTATGTAGTGTCAGTGACGTAACAAAAATATGACACAAGTGTCAATGGCATTACACTGATTGTAAACTTTTCCTGGCTAAATGGTGTTTTAGCCAATACTATATTCTGGTACATGTAACAAACAAATAATTAAGCACATAAGACATATGCATTAAATCACTATAATTAAGCACATATGACATAATAGATCACAAACTCCTGAGAAAAAACATTTATGATATTATATGTTACACTAGGAATTATTCTACATCAGTGTTGTTCCTAGGTCCAAGATTCAATGGGACAATTTGAGATTTTTTAGCCCACTTTCTATTATAAGTAAATAGAGAGATGTTAAATCTAAGGGGACATGTGTATTGTCAGGTAGGCAAATGGCCCCATGGCTCGCCCTAGGCACAACACTGTACACGAATTATGTTAACCACCTGACTGCCGAGTCTTTGCAGATGACATATTGCAGGATTGATATTTATGGGCCTGTTATTTTTTCCTCAATTTGACTAAAAGTTGTTGGTGGCTAAGCCACTTTCAGTCAAATTGTTTTCACAATATTCCTCAAGTCAGAAATGTCCATTTGCAGACCAAGAGAATACTTTGACAATATACCACTGGAATGACTGGCTCGATAACCGAGCCAGTCATTCCAGTGGTAAATTTCCATAAATAGTCTTCTCTTAGTCTGCAAATTAACATTTTTTATGACAAAATTTTAATTTTCTTGAACAAATTCAATTGTTATATGTTATATCACTTACAGTCTCTTCTCCTAAATGTGACCAGGATTTTGATAAGGGAGGTAATTGTGCATAGGTGACTAGCTGTACAGGGAGGAGTAAGTTCCCCATGTGTCATGAAATAAGGATTTCTTAAAATAGTATACCCCTTGATGCATCAAATATCTATTGAAAAACTAACATTCTTATAATTCTTGAAAAGGAGACAAATCACACAGAAATATACATGTACTGAGTCCAAACAATGTAAAAGTATGAAAAACCCCTTTAAATAATTTTAATCTTGCTGCAAATAGAACAAATCTGTAAAGTTTTGTTGGGATCGGATAAGTCTTTGATGAATTAAATGTCCACTGTCCATTGAAAAACTTTAACGTTTATCTACATGTAATTCTGACCGCACATTATTTGGACAAACAGATGGCACCAACAGCAATAGTCACACCGACCTTCGGCGGCATGAGTAATAATAATTATAATATATGTTACCTGGCTCTGGACTGCTGCTGTTACAATATTCTTGCTATGATCTTGAAATGATGTTGCAAATTCCTGGTTGCCTGAGCGGCTTAGATGGACACCATCCTGACTCAACCAGCCCCATGTAAATTCTGGATGTTCCATGATTGAGACGAGAGGAAATCTATATGCCAGCGAGTGAAGTTCAGAATTAAATCGCTCATGTCTGATGTTGTAGTCACATACTGGAAGGCCAAATGACTCCCCTTCCAGGCGGCTTTCTCTGCGCGGAAGAATTGATGAAAGAACGATGTGTAGATGCGGGTTGACCTACAATAATAATAATAATAATAATAATAATAATAATAATAATAATAATAAATAATAATCATAGTAATAATAATAACAACAAGAGGCCTGTATCGCTCACCTGGAACATTGGCATTTCAATCAATCTTTATTGAGTTTTACATCAATTAGTGCCACTTCCAATGACTTTCAGTCAAATGGTTTAATTTTCGAGATATTGACAACAATCTGTGGACTGCTTTTACAAAGGTGCTTTTGAACAATATTTAAGTGAAAATAGATGCCATCAGTGCTAACAATAGAAATTGATGACGTACAGTCAAACTTGTATTAAGACACCACCCAAAGGGAGAATCAGAAGGCAGTCTCTTACAGCAGCTGGTTTCTATTTTGTAACTAATTTGACTGGGTGCTGTTGCTGCCTATGGCAGCAACAGCGCCCAGTCAAATTAGTTTCAAAATATTCAACAGAATATATATTAAAAAGTAAAAGCAAACAATTTGTACAATAACGCATACACTGTCTTCAAATGTGCGTTCGTGTCGTACTTATCGACGTCATGCATGACGTCATTCATTATAATGTCATTGTACACATCACGCAGCTCATTATGACGTCATATGAAGGGTGGGTACTCTGGAAATGTGAATTGCCATTTACTTCTACTTTATGATGGCTTTTGACAAGATCATTCATAAACCGCTGAAAACAAGTACACATCAAATTGCTTACGGCACATATGTGAAGCTAGAAAACTGGATTCAATTATTTCTATTCACGAGGACGTGGCGTACTGTGATTTCCGGTAACAAGATATGGACTCTATGTGCCATTGGACAGAGAACTCGTTACTAAAACTCCCTTCGGGAAAATATAAGGCCATACCAACTTATCTTTTTGTTTCACAAACCATCCTAGCTTAATTGTTCTATATCTAGACAAAAATAATCCTGGAATTTGAAGGCATTATTTCGAACATTCTTTCCATCTAGAAATTTATAGCAGCCAAATCCTTCTACAAGAAAAACAACGACAACGACAATGACAACGACGACAATGACGACAACAACAACGACGACAACGAGAATAACAACAACACCATATAATAATGCTAATAAGAATGATGAAAATTGTGATTATATATAAATTAATTAATAATGTTAACAATAATGAACACTATCTCTCTATTAATATTAACACGTGTGCACTCTGTCAAAAAGGGGGAACACTGTGAGTCTGTAACCTCCCCATTACAATACAATACAACAATAATACAACTCCATAGATATAGACATCTTTGAGGACATGGACGACGGTATGTGTGTCTCAAGAATGCTAACTGTTACGTCTGGACACATCCAATGGCCGTCCTGAATACACACGATGCTTGTGTGATCGCTAACATTTGCAAGTCATCACGAGCTACATTTACATGCGGCACAATGTGTAGAATGTGATTATAATTAACCTTTCCAGAGTACCCACCCATCATATGACGTCATAATGAACTGCGTGATGTGTACAATGACATCATAATGAATGACGTCATGAATGACGTCGATAAGTACGTCACGAACGCATATTTGAAGACGGTCTATGCGTTGTTGTACAAATTGTTTGCTTTTATTTAATAAATATTCTGTTGAATATTTTGAAACTAATTTGACTGGGCGCTGTTGCTGTCATAGGCAGCAACAGCACCCAGTCAAATTAGTTACAAAATATTCAACAGCTTCCCTGTATAGTTTTCCGGAAATTGATAGCTAGGGCATTTGGGGATCGACCAATCCCAACACGGCGAGGTGTGGGTGGAGTTTAGCTAGTGATGGGCGGGCCATGGCTATAAATGGAAAGGCCCATTATGTGCTGACGTGCTGTGAAATGCATATCAAAGGTTAGAGACTGTAGCACAGATAACCCATGATAGGGCACTGCATGTTCATTCTAGCCAGTGCCTTGCAGCAGAGGAGTACTTTCAATAAAACTATTAAATTAACAGTTAATTGACTAATTTCTCTACCTCAGCATAAAATTAGAAATGAGCAACATTTATAGTCTAGTTCCGGGTCACTCGACGATGGCTAGAAAAGGACATACTCATCAACAATACAGCTAAAGTGATTGCGGTATATAAATCAATCTAACGTGATCATATTATCACCTTGATTTAACGCTGTTTGGCTTGTGGCATAATATGAAATCCACAAATTAGTTGCTGACATTGTCAATAATAAAACGTTAGATTAAAGCTGGTAAACTAAAATCAAGCGAGAGAGACTGTACAGGATCATAAACATATTTTCACGAGTCGCAGTACACATACACAGCTCGGAACTGACAATTTTGACAATTTTGTGTGAGAGAGAGAGAGAGTGAGAGAGGAGAGAATGAGAGAGAAAGAGAGAGAGAGCGAGAGAGAGAGAGAGAGAGAGAGAGAGAGAGAGAGAGAGAGGATCACGGGTTCTGATTTGCTTGATACAAATTGGTCATTGGGCGACCGAGCGCTAACTCTACCGACAAAGATAAGTACTACAGTACAAGATATTGTACTAAGAAACATCACCGTATGTCACAAAATGTTTACCTGGCTGTCAATAACATTGATGGTGAACTAGTATAACTGCATATAGATTCATCATGATATGTTCTAAGCACATATTACTTTAAAACTAAATTTGTCTTTGAAATATTAAAATTCAATTAACAAAAATAACAAATTAATTGTCTCATTTTGAAGAAATAAGCCTAAGAACCCAGTCAAAATAACACAAATTTGAGAAACCACGTAGAATCTGGCCAGGAGGATTCCCTAAGTGATATATCAAAAATCTAATAGGATCTTTTGAGTGGAACATGGTGGATTCAAGATAGCTGTCAAGATGGCGGGCAATCGAGTATAATATGGCATATATCGCGAGAATTGCTCATTTTAGACCAAATAAATGTGTTACGAGTAAATAGAAACATACGCCTAATCAACCGAACAATGATGTCTTCTGTACCCTTAACCACTCTGTGATGTTACAACCCAACGTTTGATCCTGATGTTCCATGTTTGCAAACCATTTCTACATTTACCCACCACTAATTGCAACAGTAATGAAGCCACTTTTATTGTGTGTATTTAGGTCTTAGAGAAAATGTATAAAAATCTAATAAAATATTTTGCGTGGAACATGTTGAATTCAAGATGACTGCCAAGATGGCTGCCAATCGAATATAATATGGCATATATCTAAGAACATGACCCTAAATTACTGAAAATGTATGTCTTCTCCACCCCATAGCAACTCTATGACGTCACAACCCAACATTTGACACTGAAGTTCAATGTTTACAAGCCATTTGTACATTCACTGACAATGATTGTTTCTCATTATTATCCAAGCCATCATTTGACAAGTACCCCTGGATTCAGAACAAGCTGACGAACAATCATGTTGACGACTACGGCGCATACAATGCCTAGTTCCATAGCTCACCTTGCGGGCGCATCTAACTAGTTCGAGAAGGGACTGTGGGGATGAGAAGGGGGTGGGTGTGGCAGGATCCAAGTCCGAATGTACTCGGATAATTATTCCTTCAGAAACTTTCCAGCCACACTCCTCCGCCTCCACGCTATTCACCTTCCACTGTTGGATCTGATGGAGCACTCTGAGGCTGTGATACTTCATCATCGCAGATGTTGGTGGAAACATGTTTGGGTGGATGGCCTTTTTGCTGATGGTAACAAGATCCTAGAATCAATGATGCCTCATCGTGTCGGATGGTCATCCTGCGATGCTTTATGTAAAATGGCCATGACCTTCTCACCACCTGATATGACCTCGTCCTTCGATGATTGCGCACTTCCGAATATGTTTGGTCTGTACATGGAATAGCTTGTTGTTCCTGCTGAGCTTCAAACCGATAGCTTTGCCTATTCCAAATACTATGGACATGTTATCGCACCCGAAACAAGCATGCACAAAGAGGATATTGTTGTAGACGTTTTTCCCTGGTACATGCCCGATTGAATTGAGACTGCTACATGTGAGAGGGTCTCCTTACTTTGTTTCAGAGAGAAAATTAGGTATCATGCTTGTTTCCTCCAGTAAGATGTATGAGGAGAAAAAGCAGCCCTGTGTCGTCTCCAACCAGTACTATTTCACAGGCCCTTGGGACACCCACTGCTGCGTGCACAATCAATACGTCAGCGTTCCGTGTAGCATAGGCCACTTATTGCTCTCAAATGTATCAGTGCCAATCGAAGCAAACATGAACTAGGAAAGAATGTGTAGAAGAATATCTTTTTGTACATGTTTTCCTCGGGTGCGATAAAACGTCTTATCCAGGGTATTTTGAATAGGCAAAGCTGTCGGGCTGAAACTCATCGGTGAAACAAGTTATTCGCCATATATACCAACATATTTCGAAATGCACAATCATCAAAATATGATGTTATGGCGGATGGCCACAATGTCGTGGTCATTTTGCATAAATGAACGCAGAATGACAATCTTGACACGATGAGGCATCATAGTTTCCAGGAGCTTGTTACCATCAGAAAAAATACCACCAAAACATGTTACCACCACCATCTGCGACGATGAATTGTCCAAACCTCCGAGTGTTCCATCAGCTCTAACAATGGCAGCGAAATATCTTGGAGGAAGAGGAATGTGGCTGGCAAGTTTCTGAATAATGACATGAGTACACTCGGACTTGGACCTTGCCAGGCAGTCCCTTCTCGAATGAGTTAGATGCAGATGGAAGTAATGCTGTGGAACTATGTGCTGCTGGTGCAGTCGTTATGGAATTCATTGTTCGGTGGCTTGTTCTGGATGCAGAGGTATTCATCAAAACATGCCAAATGATGGCGTGGGTGATAATGAAAACTAAACACTGAAAGTAAATGTAGAAATGGTTTACAAACATCGAACTTCAGTGTCAAATGTTGGGTTGTGATTTCATAGATTGACCAAGCGGTGTCGAAGACATCACTTTCTTGTAGATTGGAGACATGTTTCTCTCTACTCAGAATATATGTATGTGCTCCTAATATCACCAGTCCTCGGAATATATGTCATATTATACTCGATTAGTAACTATAGTGGCAACCATCTTGAATTCAATATGCACATTTATTAGATTTTTATACATCATCTCTAAGACCTAAATACACAAAATAACAATGATTTCATTACTGTTGCAATTAGTAGTGGGTGAATGTAGAATTGTTTGCAAGCATCGAACTTCCGTATCAACTGTTGAGTTGTGACGTCATAGAGTGGCCGTGGGCAGCAGAAGGCATGATTTTTCGGTAGATTGGGAGCAT
The DNA here is from genome assembly GCA_034401795.1 of Chaetoderma sp. LZ-2023a. Taxonomy (NCBI): domain Eukaryota; kingdom Metazoa; phylum Mollusca; class Caudofoveata; order Chaetodermatida; family Chaetodermatidae; genus Chaetoderma; species Chaetoderma sp. LZ-2023a. The sequence continues at coordinate 89,431,834 of CM067368.1, read as the reverse complement.
GTTTTGGGAGCATATTTATTCATGATACACGTATGTGGTCTGAAAAGAACCGTTCTCCAGAGATATGCCATTGTATACTCGATTGCGGCCATCTTGAATTCAACATGTTCCACTCAAAAGATTGTATTAGATTTTTATGCATCATTTCTAAGACCTAAAGAGACAAAAAATGTCGTTTCATTACTGTTGCAATCAGTCGTGTGTCAAACCCTAATTCACCTTTCCAGAGTACCCACCCATCATGTGACGTCATAATGAACTGCGTGATGTGTACAATGACATCATAATGAATGACGTCATGAATGACGTCGATAAGTACGTCACGAACGCATATTTGAAGACGGTCTATGCGTTGTTATACAAATTGTTTGCTTTTACTATTTAATAAATATTCTGTTGAATATTTTGAAACTACGTTGACCGGGCGCTGTTGCTGCCATAGGCAGCAACAGCGCCCAGTCAAATTAGTTACAAAATATTCAACAGCTTCCCTGTATAGTTTTCAAGAAATTGATAGCTACAGCATTTGGGGATCGATCAATCCCAACACGGCGAGGTGTGGGTGGAGCTTAGCTAGTGATGGGCGTGGCATAGCTAAAAATGGAACGGTCCATTCTACTGGACTATAAGGGGCATGTTATATATAGTCTGTCGTATCGCAGTCACGCAGCGATTTATACGTCGTTGTCGCATAGTCATTAATTTATCGCTTTTCGCAGACGACAGTATAGTAGAGTGACAGTCATGCGATATCCTCTACCCAATCGCCTTGGATAGAAAGAAAGGTACATTCTGTAACGTCGCGCAAATTAATTTCTAAAATATGTAACCAAATATTTGTCACGTTCTATAGCGACGTTAATATCAACTATAAATGTTTCAGACCATAAAATAGTATCTAAGTGGGCGCGTGTAGCCTGCAAAGTACATACGTTATTTACTGTTGTCTAGCGAGTGACCATGTTTCGCCAATCTCGGAGCTTTTACAACATCTACCTAAACATCGGGGATGGTTCTATTGTCACACTTCGAATGCGAATGAGCAAATATCTGTTAACCATTTTAGACTAATGTATAAAAAAAATAAACAGCATAAGGCTTTTTTCAGCACATCTGGCAATGTGCCATTGTTGACAAGTGCAAATAGGATAAGGAATCATACCAGGGGGATAAGGAGTCGGTTGTTTTTATATGGAAGGACCAATATATTGTTTTCCTTGATTTGTATAAAGGTGGTCATAATATATAGAGATGATCTTTAAAGCAGGTTCCAATGTATTTCAAGTTCAGTTAAATAAGTTCATTGAAAATATTTGAAAGGAAAAGTGAATTACTTGTGATAAACGGTGGCATTTATTGTGATGTTCCCTTTGTCATGACCTTGATCGTTTACCTTTTAGCTCCAACTCACAATGTCAACAAACTACTCACGTTTATTGAAGATCGCAGTGAATGAATTATACTTATCACGTCGCACACATACGCACGCACGCACGCACGCACGCACAAACGCACGCACGCTCGTACACATGCTAGCTATCTCCCATTCACGCGGGACGAGTGTATAGTCTTGAACCACATCGTTGGCGAGTCTGATGAGAATAAGATCGTCACACACGCGCGTTGCTGGTAATCATCAAATTACATCAAATTCAATCAATCAGGACGGTGTTCTCATGGCAGATGTCGTTTATCTTGACAAGTGTTACATCTGTAGCTTTCACAATTTTCAAAATACACAGCATTCTGGGTTCAAGTTATTCAACATTAACAGCTGACAGTTCAGAAAGATTAACATGTGCCAACTGCCAGGACACCTGTCCAGATTCCGAAAAGAAATATTGTGCAAATCGATTACGTACTATAGCAGCATTAACATATGTTTTCGAGATCCCACTTGCCTAATATTGTGAAGACAGCTATTTGCATTCAATTCATCTTTCACTGTCTATGTGTAATTACACCACATTCATCTTCTGCATCAACAGACGATGCTGGGCAATATCTTCTCTCATCATTAGCGGGGTTATTGTTATTTGTCATAAAGAGATTGTGCAGACATACACAAGCTTTAACAATTGCAAACGCCTGTTCTTGTTTGTCAATTATAGAATGACTAAGCACTCTCAATCTCGCGGCTAGTATTCCGAAGGTATCTTCAACCGTTCGCCGAGCTGGAGTGAGCCTGCAATTGAAGACCTGATTATGTTCTGGCAAGCTCACACCAGGGTAGGGTCGTATTATATTAGTAGAGGTGAGGTGATAGCGTCGCCTTGTTCACACATTTAATTAGTTGCTGTGTCAGAGCAATCAACCTTAGGTGCATCATTATCACCTTTTTCCCTTTGATGGCACTGCCTTTTGAAAAGTGCTAAAAAAGGCGGCCGTATCTCCTCCGTTTTTATTGGATGTTAGATGTAGAGGGTGACCATAAGCCCCTCCACCTAATTAAATCACGTGCCTCCTGTCATCCAATGAGGTGAGCTTAAGGGTAATTAGCGTAATTAGTGACAGGGTTAATGAGGGTAATTAAGGATGATTGACAGGCTACATGTCTGGACTCGTCTTTTCCTGACTCTGTGAACTCATTCAAGCGTGAAGCCCCGCCCCCTCGTTAAGTCACGTGCCTCCTGACATCCAGCGAGTCGAGCTTAAGGGTAATTAGTGTAATGCTGATAGACGAGGGTTAATGAGGTAATTAAGGATGATTGACAGGCTACATGTCTGGACTGGACTTTTCCAAACTCTGGGAACTCGTTCACTTGCGAAGCCCGCCCCCTCGTTAAATCATGTGTCGCCTTGTATCCAGTTGGTGTGGTTACGGGTAATTAAGAACGATTGACAGATTGCATGTCTGGACACGTCTTTTTCTAACTCTGGGAACTCATTCAATCATGGGAGATTAACTCTAAATAGTCGAGCTATAGCCTAAGGACTATTGTGGAAGACGACTATGTTAGTCTAACGGATTGATCATTAAACTTCTGAACCTCGGCAGTTTTTTAGCCATGACAATGTACAATGGTCGATGTATTGTGTAAAGACAATTGGTTAGTTATTATGCCAACAGATTAAAATTAACTAGTCGAGCTTTAAAACAACTTCGACCGCGTGTAATGATCGTCGGAATTGTACAAAGTTCAGCGAATCAATTTCCAATTGTATTAGATTAATAAGAACAAACTATTACATTTTTAAGGGGCCTCGAGCGGCCATGCAATATTGGGGAAACATTTTTAGTTTAAGTTGACTCGGGGGTTGGATGGTTTATAGGCGATGATTATTTCAGGGGTTTTATCAATTAAAGCAATACCAGTCATTTCACATTTCACAATTTTATAATAAAATAGTTTCAGTAAATCTATACAACCGATAAAATATACAGGCGAGAAATATACAGATGATAATAATATACATACGAATAAGCGAAAAATATAAAAATGAAATATATGCAAAACACTAATTTAATTAAAATATAAAATTTACAAATGTTTTCGAGCGGGATCCAACAGCCTGTAAGGTTAAGCGATAGACATATGGAATGATGCGCCTGAGGTATTACGTGAAACTGATTTTAGAGCTATTATTTAAATAAATTTGAAAACGATCTAAGCGATACTGAACCCATAACAGGTTTGATGTAAATCTAGTGCATGGGTTTGTACAGAGGTAGGGTTTAGAGATATTAACTTTCAAAGTGGGGGAGGGTGTGTAGGGTATATTTTAAATAGGTTAAATAATGTTTTAAAACTGGCTCAACGTATGAATATATAACATAATTTTCTCGAGTCGTACCCTTCCCCACCCAACCTGCCCCCTCGATGAAGGGTATGCTAGTGATCTTCAACGTTCTGAGTTAGTGTACAAAAGCGACAGTTCAATCAGCTCCACCCGTCTCCCCCACCCACCCGCACGTTTTTTCAATTCACTCAAGCTCAAACCCACGTATCCCCAGGTTATACTCGACACCCCGACCTACCCCGATACGAAAGCCCACCCCTCAACCTTCCCACCCCTACCCCATCCAGCTATCGTAAAATTAGATCATAGTGACACCTTAAAGCCATATGCTTTAGTACACCAGTCATTAAAAATTATACATTTTTTGTGAGTAAATCCGAAACATTTCTCAGTATCCTCACTCAAAAGTCTGAGGGATACGTTTCAAGATTATGATCGTTGACCGTGGCTAACAGAGTATCAAATCCCACCCATTATTTGTGTAATTTAAAGTTAAGCCCTTAATTTTGCATACATTCTTGATATCCCCCCATCTGTCTGAATAGCTGTCTGTATGCATAACTCTTCAGACCAGTACTGACAAACTCTGTTATTTCACTGCGGGAAGGAACTTCGTCAATGAAATAACTGCGACTGTCATTGTAAATGGGGATTAGGCGAGGTTTATCACATTTTTAAATGTACATGATAGAATCTGCATCGTGATAAATCAAACTTGAGCCTATGGCTACTAGACTTCATAGCAAATGAACCCTGGTGTGGCTCATGACAAATGCAGCGATCAGTGTGATTATCCGCCGGCACAAATTGGTTCAACTCGTGTTAGCACATTAAGAAAATGCTACCATTGCATACACAGATATCTTTGACAGAAAGACTTCTATCTGTCAACAGTTTTAAAATGGCGCTATATAAATTGACGTATTCATGCTTAGGTTAGGGGTTGAGGGTGAAATAACCCCACAAAGATTTCAGCACCTGTTTTGCCAGGGTTCTATAGCCCTTATTTTGAACGACCAAAGATTTATCTAATTTAATCCACTCACATTCAAAACGTACCAAAACATACACATCGTTCTGCCCATCGGTGACCTCATCCTCGGGATACCCCAATGCTTTCTGTTTAATTTTCAAAAAGCTATTGATGTATCCCTTGAAAATCATATCAGTACGCTCTTCATAGTGCCATATCTCGATAAACTCTAAGATACGGTACCCACTATGAACTGCCTCCATCAACTCCACAGACGTCCATACACCGTGTAGAGCACACTTGCTATCGCTATAAGTACATTCAGTACTCTGTAAATCATGAGCGCAATGAACATAATGGAAGGAACACACGTTGGTTACATGTGTATGGGAGGACAGGAAAGAATAAATCATTAGGAGGCAAACAGATACACTTTATCAGACCGAAGTAAGCGCCTAACTCCTCTACCAGGTTAAAATCTATAACGATTGCTTCTGGTTTGCCTAGAGGGTACTTGCGGGTCTTACAAACGTAAGGATATAGTGAAGTGATATCCACGTACATTCATCTGCCGCAGCCTGGTCATGTAAACATATGGCATTGGTATGGCCACCGTAGAGGACATCGCATGCGATAAGCGGTTCATGATGCGTTCTATTGTTGAGAAAAGCGTTAATGCTAGGGGTGTTAAGCCTCTGGGCCTTAAAACGATAAACCCACATTTCAACTACCTTCAAACCCATATGTCTAAGCTTGCTAGATTTAGAAAGCGTTTTCTGATACACTTCTAAAGTTAAATCAGGCTAAAAAATGACTTGTTACTCATACACTTACTAAGCAGATATTTCGGAGATGCATGTACATAACAGCCATAGTACTCAAACTACTTGTCCATGTCGAGGCAGTAACCATCCAGCGATTGGTTAAATGCTTCAGTTTGCCACCAGTTAGAGCGTGTTTAATGAACACGTTCTTAGAATGAGCCAGGTAATCTAGCCACCTACACCCTTCTATGGAGTAATGTTTCTTGCTACATATGGTATCCTAGTTTATGATCATTTAAGTAGTTAGCTATAAACACCTTATTACATAATGACGCTAACATTATAGATGACATGAAAGGCAGTATTCCAGTTTCCCGGATGAACATTTCACGAAACTTACCGCAAGCTATCCATAGAATATCTACATCAGACCTACAGTAAAGTTTCATGGCATCCCTAAAATTGTCATACCATGGGCCAAATTCTTTTTACACCGGCACCAACATACTATCCACGCAGTAAGCGCCAATCACTGGGTACACTCCTACCTAATCAAAGTATACATTACTGTCTAAGAGATATGGAAACATTCCTTTCTCACTAGGTAGATTGAATATTGCGGGTAGTTGGTGTAGTTGAAATTGAAGAAATGCTGGAGTGTCCTTAAATGAATGTCGCCAACATTCAGATATACCATATACCACTTTATTACCATTCATTATTAGGTTAGCCGGTATAAGCGCCGTGTTTCTAAAGAGCCATTCCATCACTAGATGCAAGTCAAAACCATGACTGTTATGAGCTATAGCAATGTAGTCACGAAAACGTAAAACATTAGTCCTATGCTTACCATTACATTCACTTAACCATTGGATGAAAGCGGTTAGAGCATTAGCTCCTTTGAAGATAACCTCTCTTCGACGTTCATCACATTCCACGCAATGCTCGTCATGAGGTTTGCTAATGCATACAGAGCAAGCTATCTGAGCTTCGACATAAATAACCTCATGATGCTTTGCCACTTGATTCATTTCAAAATCATAAAAGAGGAAACATTGAGGGATGCAAGATAAGTTCTTATCTATGTTTTAGGCTCGTGTGCCTTACGCTTCGCTGCTAAGCTCATACATTCCTTAATATAACTCTGCATATAGCAAATGTGGTCCCATACATCAACTTCAGTCTTGTGACTATGACATTTCCCCTGCCCGCAATGATGTTTAGAACGAGAATCAACATCTGGTGCTAGTAGGCTACGTCGCAATCGTCAAAGTAATAAGTACAACCTTTCAAGGCCTTAATGCTGGTTATGTATGCGTAATAATCATTGTACATATATAGGGGCAGAATTTGAACGCAATTATCCGCACCCCTGTATATTCAGTGTTTATTCACTCTTAGAGAAATGCCGAGCAGTGTCAAAATGTCTTGGACTGCATTCCAAGCATTGGGACTGCAAGCTGTGTAAGTAGACACGTCTGCCTGAGTGTGCAGGTCTCGAGCTTTCATCCGCTGATGACGATTATCACCTAAAACTCCTCCAACTAGAGTTTTGGGGTGCTTTCTAATCTGCATACGCTCAGTCTTCGATGCTGCCAAATCTAGATAACATAGCCCGATCGATATACATCGGGCCATACACATATTATCTAGATTCCTAACAGTGATACATCTTTTTTCAATGTGGCTTTGACATCCAAATGATCGAGATATAATTTGGCAAGATTATTATTCCACGGCGATCTGCTAGCAATTTCTATGTGAAAAGTCTCCCTAGAAAAGTCCCCATCGAGACATACATCTCTTTGAGATTGACTCACTTCAGAAATTGCGTTCACTATTTCTTTATCTGTCAAATCTCGGACTTGGCCAAAGTCCACATGGATGTGGGTGTTTAGAGCGGAGTGATTTATCATGACCCTGCTGTAATCTTGAGGTGATGCATTCACGCTAGCATAAAAGCTCTCTAATATTCTTTCGAAGCTCTGAAACTTCAACCAAATTCTCGGTTATAATGGCATCCAGATTAAAGTTGACAGAGTAAGAATTTTCTGTAATATAAAAATACCTGGACTGAAAGGTGTGCGTGATCGTACATATCATCGATGTCAGTCATAGTGGTTACAACGTAATCAGAATATCTGTCAAACCCCCCTCACCCCCAGAATTCCCGTCCTCTACAGTGCTAACACCACCCCCAGATCATATTAGCTTCCATATCCGTATCATTATTATTATTTTCAAGTAAATTAATTATGAGGGCTTGAGCCGATTTATTTTTGCAATTGTTGTAATTATTTTTACTAGTTTTCTTAACGGGTGTATAGGATGGGCTGCCAGAGTTGCTAGATGCTGGGTGGGGGTCAGTAGCTACTGGGGGTGGGTTGATAGAGGAGTATTTGAACCTCCCTCCACCCACACCGATACAGACCAAACAAAACAAAAAGTCTATTCTCACTCACATTCAGATTGAACATTTTTATGTGATCGTAGTACTCTGAGTAATCCTCCTCAGTCAAGGCCATTTGGAGGGTTTCTCGAAGTCTAGTTAGCTCTTGCAGCACGCGGGTTGGAAGATCATCTGAGCGGATGTCATAAGAGTTCAATATATCCTCCAGTAGGGTTAATGGAGGCGTCATAAACTCTCGTTCGATGGTTAGAGCTTGGCTAATGCTGGAGGATGTGGAGCTTGGGGTGGTTGACAGAATCAAACACATCCTCCAGAATATTCAAAAGGGCGGAGGGGGGGGGGGCTGCTCTATCGATCTGTGGTACTTAATACCCCGTGAGTGCTACTGTCCTGACATTCGGCACGTCGACGACGTCGACATCCTCGCCCACGTGCTGCTTGTCTGCCATACAAGCTTCAGGTTCTTTGTCGTCATGCTCGTACGTCAAACGCCTCTTGCAGCTGTCTGACATCAGTTTGTCATCAGCGCCCAGCTCATCAGCTGAACGTTTATGCCCACCATCGAAGCTGTTAGGAATTATCTGTAGATTAAAACAAATGACAAAGGGTTAAAATAACATTTAAAAAAAAAAATTTGTCAAGGGAGGCAACTACGTCATTCCACGCACGCGATATAGCTCATTATGTCAATGGAGGAAACTAGCATTTTTGCCGAGATCGTGCGGCAATTTTTACAAAAGGTCTAAACTTTTAACTTAAACTACCATTATATGCGCGTCTAATTGGTATAATAACTTCGAGTTAAGTTCAGCTATTAACTTGTAAAGGTTCAGCTTAGGGTTCAATGTACATTAATAATTAACTGAAAGGTTGTATTTCTATTTTTCAAACCTATGCGGAGTAAGGCACTAACTCGATAGACCTACAGAGCCAATGCTGTAGACTAGTACACATCCATGGCAAAGCTCAACCGACCATTTTTAGCACACGCAACAAAAACTGCCCGCTTTTACACGTTAATGGTCGTGCGAACGTAACCCGAAGTATTTTTTCCCCCTTCATTTTAACCTTCGGCTAGCGTGATAATGCTCGACCCGCTTCATACCTTATAAATTAATGTATATTTTAAATTTGTGAATTTTAGTCATCCTGCATACGTTACAGACATATATAGTTTTTATAATTGTGAATGTTGTGAATTTTGTGAATTTGAAATAGCGTTACATATAATAGGTGACATATGCAGTATGACCAAATCGTTAGATCGATTTTCATGATACCTAGCTTAAGGTTATTGTTCACTGCCTGAGGGTTAGAGCGGTGGGGGTGTTGTTATCACTACATCTAACTAATCTCCTAGTAATTACGATCATACCACTACATAACTTACCATGTATGCAATATATTAACGCGCAGCGATGCACATTCATTAGGTAACAACGCTGATACACGTATACCATTGGTTTTATTATTAATTTGTTGCTTTTTTACTTTATTCAAGCAATGCAGCTCGTGTAGCTTGCGGGGTACGCCATGACATTCCGCTACATCGCACCGCAAGTGCACAATTTGTGGGAGGGCTGGTTAACTGCGGATCTCAGGGTTGCGGATCCTGTATTGCATCTCACCAGAAGGTACAAAGACCGGCCTCTAGAGCCGGTGGAACACTGATGTTCCAGTGGGGTCATGCGATCATTGCTGCCGAGATTAAACCACACTGTGACGTCCCAACTATTTTTCCCACCGGTATGTCTGTCCATTCTAATTTAGAGCAATGGATAAGATGTTAATTAAACAGTATAAATTTAATACCATACAAACAGTTTTATGCGTTTGACAGTAAATGAGCACAGTAATACACAATGTAGAGCCATCCGGTGTTCTTTCCACGTGGCATCGCTGGAGATACCACATGGATCCTTGAATCCGCAGAAGTATCCCCGCAAGAGAGAATTCCGCAAAGAAGTCACTAGATAGTTTACTATAAACTAGTATACCCCTAACAAACAAACACGCACGCACGCACGCACGCACGCACGCACGCACGCACGCACGCACGCACGCACGCACGCACGCACGCACGCACGCACGCACGCACACACGCACACACAGAAAACATTGTTGTTGCGAGAGGTAAGTGCCTCGCGCGGGCCTCCATCACAGGAAAATGCCCCCAACGCCGAAGTGGAGGAAAAGAGATGGCAAAAAGGGCCACTTTTGTTCAACAGAAAAAGCTAAGTGCTGAAAATCTTAGTGAAGCCATAATTAATGTGATGCACACTGATTTACATGAAGACGGGACGAACGATTTCCGAAGAATTCCCGGCTCACCATCTTATGTAGCTCCAAAGTTACTGCATTGGTAGTTGCCGCTTTATTTATGTGGGCATTCTGCTACATCCTAGCCTACCAATTGGTTGTTAGTAACGAAAACAAGCTTTGACCGCAAGTGGCAGGGTTTACTACCTAACTTTAGATACGTGCATCCGTTGTGCGCAGATGCTTGGCTTCCCTGAGGTTGCCCCACATAGCATCTACCTCCAAGGATAGTGTGCATACATGTTATGGAACAAAGCTCCCAAATCAAATAATGATCCAGTTATCCAGCCCCGCAACCACATATAACATCACCAGACAAGTTTCCCAGTTCATATATGCAAATTTAAATACTGACATATCATTATGGTGGGGATGGACAGTTGGACATCCATCGCTAGCATCCTTCCCATGAGGGCGTGGTGGGCTCTAAGACCTCACCCAGATGCTACAATGAATTGGATGGAGATCCGCATCTCGTCTGTCACCGTGTGCTACGGAGCTAACATTTGACCTGTCGTTAGGGTTATTTTCCATGATGCCCAGAGATGCACTGCAGGCCAGTATTATAACATATAAATTAATATTATCATTATTTCGCAGTGCTTCCTACTATGGCAGGGGGGGGGGTGTCTACCTAATAAGTATCTGAAGACACGTGTGTGTGTGTGTGTGTGTGTGTGTGTGTGTGTGTGTGTGTGTGTGTGTGTGTGTGTGTGTGTGTGTGTGTGTGTGTGTGTGTGTGTGTGTGTGTGTGTGTGTGTGTGTGTGTGTGTGTGTGTGTGTGTGTGTGTGTGTGTGTGTGTGTGTGTTGTGTATGTAAATCGGCACTTTAACTATCACTGCTTGGAAACCTCCGATAGTTTTACAGGGTCGGATCCGGTCAACATGTTGATTGGGAATCCAGACAATTAATAAGCCATTCGGCTGATGGATCGTGGAAAGAGACAGTCACTCAATAAATATATGAGGCCTTAAAGGTAACTGGCCATTTTTACACAACCTTGCTGGTGCGTGGGGCTACATTACCACTACAACTGGAAAAGAGGCATACATTATGCGTCTCTAATGGTGAAATTGTCCCTAACGACTTTTAACATATCCTATCAAGTTGAATAGCCAGGTTTAGTCAGTAACATGTTAGGCTCAAGCATTTAGAGCATGATCAGTGACATCAGTGTAAAATTGATGCTGGTGGGAATCGTGATGCGGATATATATGTGGCTGTATAGTATTTCCTAGCGTACTGTGGCCTAGAGTTTTTATAAATAAACAAAACATTAACTAGATGGCTACTTGCCATATACACAATTAACCAATACACAATCTAACGAATACGATGATTATAAAGTATCATAGGTCATTGGCCCCTACGGGGCAGCTATAGTAAACAAAGATAATATTCACAGTAACTAAAATTATAAAGATGCAGTCACAAGACCGGTAAGGTGCCTATTAGTCATCAGTACTATTGTCTGGAAATAATAATTAATTGTTCAATAGTATAGCTACTTGAGTACCTATTGGTTATCGAGTTGCTGAAATTGAGGCGCTAACATATGAGTAGTGTGAGATGGCACGATTTCTAAGGCTGGAAAGATTTCCGCAGGAAGACATCCGCAGGCAGGTATCCGCAGGCAGGTCTCCGCAAGCTGACTTCTCCAGGCAGGTCGGATACGGCACACTCTCTGGACAGTTAACGGAACAGTTCAGGAGATGCCCACTAGATAGTCTCTTAGATGCTACATAAATTAAACAGTGGTTTAATTTAAACAGTGGTTGTAAAGTTTTCCGTCCGGCAACGGTAGTATGAAAATTTGAAGTTGCCCACTAACAGAGAGGGCTAATATATATTATTATGCGTGTACAATAACTGGCACATGGGGCGGGGTATGTCGCATAGCTCTAGCGGTGCACCGCGCAAAGTTCACCCAGACTGGTCGAAAAGTTAATTAATCACACACGACATGCAGTGCGGAAGTTGAAGTCCACTTTTCAGTGTGGTTGGCAGATCCGGCGAGTCATCCACCAAGAATCACCATCAGCTCTACATTCCAGAGAATTACATCTGGGCCCACACAGCCCTCTGACAGAAAGACTCCCCTAGAAAGGTCTGGATGCGGGAGGTTATTACTTTAAGTTAGTTTATTACCCCTGGATGGCCGTCTGAGGGTGTACAAAAACTGTGGAAGCTGAGGAGTCCTTATCACCGCGATGAGCTGAAATCCGAATGGCACCGGATGATGTTGGTATCACCATAGGTTAGCAGTTGCACACTTCTATCCCGATGGTCCAGTCGTCCTGCGCGGGCCGGCTTCCACGCTGGTGAGGCTGATTCTCGATTTTTCACCCCTTTTATACTACCCATGACGTCAGAGCTAGGCGCCTCAGCAAATCAGTGGCCGAGCAGTAGCCAATCAGCATGCAGCCAGAAGTGGTGACGTGGCTATCACGTGCACAACACATTCCTTATTTATTTATACAGACACGCAATTACGACGTGAAGAGAAATATTTTGGAAATAATTTAACGAGATTTTCGTCGATAACGCAGCCATTTCTGGGCCGATTTTAATCTTCTTCTTCTTCTTCTTTTCGATCGCTGGTATCACACTTGGAGAACCGTTCTTAAGATGAAATCTGTGGTTTTCTGCAGTTCTTCCACAGGCCCATACAGCTTTTCAAGAAAGGAGGTTGACAAAGGCCAGATCTCTTCTCTCAGTAGCTGATACGTACTGCAACATTGAAGTATGTGCTCTGTGGTCTGTTCTGCTTCTCCACAAGGACAAGCGGGCGATGTCGTAAGGTGGAACCGCCTGTACATGTGTTGGTTTAGTCTTATGTCCAGTTCTGAGACGAAAAATGGTCACTTGCTCTGGCCTCGAGAGATGATGGTAGGCATCTTCTGATTGAGGTGTTCTATAGAGTGACTTGATGATAGTCTTCATCTCTGTATGCGTAACCATGTTTTCTGTCTGATTCTGTTCTGCACCCACCTTTGCCATCTTGTCTGCTTCCTCATTTCCTTGGACTCCACAGTGTGAGGGGATCCACTGCAATGCTAGGCCGATTTTAATAATTTAAACGGTTCTGAAATCCTCGTTTCATCCCGGTCCTGATGCGTCCCAAGCATGACGAGGACGATATAGTTTAAGATATTTACGGTTACCTACTCGGTACACTATAAGCATGCACTCGCACGCGCATGTGCACCACATGGTTTAATGGACTTAGCCATTTTTATCGAGAACCTGTCTCATAGGGTTTATATACGCATACTATCCTACCCAGATGGGCATGCTTGGAGCGAATCCGGAGCGGCCGTTCCATACCCAACTTAGCTGGGATGGCCGGTATCCATCCGGTCAATCTGTGCTACACCACCCCCTCATAGTTTGACACCCATGACAAATGATCAACGCATCGTGGATCGAACGCACCGGCGCACGCTAGGCAGAAATTATAGACTTCCCGAGTAGGCACGTAGCCGAGGGGAGAGTGATGCAAGAGACACGTGTTTATAAGAAAGAGCACATAGGGTGCGAAAGAGTTTGGGAGGGAGGCATACTTTTAGTTTTGATTTTTGACCTGGAATTATTTTTCCAGGTCTTTTCTCTTTTCGATGTGTTTTATTGATGAGTGCATACTTTTATTTGGTTCCCTGATTAACCTAAACAATAGCTCGCATGGGTGTTCTCTCCAATGCGGATAATTAAATTTCCGCAGAGAACACCCAAGCTCCAACGTACCATAATTACACAGATATAAAATATATAATATATTATGATATATGATCACAGTATATCACAGATGAACAGGTAAATTACATGTGCACCCGGGTAAATAAAGGGATGCAGATACAGATATGTATATTGATTATAATGCGGCCAATTATTGCAGATCTGCATGGGTAGCTTCCGCTAACCCACACTCCGTCCCGTCGTACTGACGCGGGGGGGGGGGGGAGGGGAACAAGAAAAATATCAATAATAATAAGTGAAAAAGGCTAGTTTATCAGGTAACCCCAGCATAGCTGAGACTGCATGATGGTAATAGGACATATTCGCTATGGTGCGTTGTGTACTTACCCGACTTGTTTACAATGCAGGGGTCCACAGTGATTATTTATGTGAGACAGATATGCAGGAATATTGTGCAGCTGTGTAGGATGATCGTGGTCAGCCTAGGGACTGGGTGTCAATTATAAAATCATATATAATAAGAAGAATAAGATTTAAAAAATAAACATAATAATGATAAAAATTTCGTTTTCCGCACACCTATTTACAAATCCTGCTGCAACCTCGGCAGTAGTGTCCACAAAGATCCGCTGCAAAGTTTCCCCAGAGAGTCGGGCTACCCGACTCATATGGGATGGATGTGGCAGATGGTCCTCCGCTGCCGAAGTATCACTACTAATAATGCCCAGGTCGGATATACTGATACTGGAGGAAGGTATGGATGTGTCCATTGAAGCGCTGGTGGTGGCGGAGGTGATGACGGGTGAAGTGTGAACTGGTGATGGCATGGAAACTGCTGACATCACTTGTCATGGAGGTGGTGGTTGTTGTGCGGGCTGCAGGTGGGCCGAGTGTGGTGAAACTGATGAGTGGTCGGCGTGTGGCAGCGAATGATGATGCTGTGCTGGCAGATAGCTTGTGGATTTTGGTTGCCTTAAGTAACTTACTGGCGGTCGTCCTCGGAACTGCACGGATTTCTGGTTGTGCAGTCCTCTTCTTTCCGGCATGGGGATGATCCGGCGTAATCACCTTGCGAACTGCAGGAGCTGAGTACTGCTGAACGGATGTGTGGATGTGCTGCTCTGTGATGCAGTGATGATGGCGACTGCTTCCGTAAGGCGGATCTCCTCATCTATTATTAAACTGCACGGAGATATAGATCTAGCAGAAATGTCGTGTAACTCTTGTTCAGATATGGTCACTGGTGTAGAAATCACAACTGAAATTTATTACGGATGCTGATGCTGCGGCATTATTGCAGGTGCTGCCACAGTGGAAACTGCAGGCGATGTAGGTATCAATACTGCAGGTGCTGCCGGTGTTGTTCGTGCTGGTGCTGCCGTCGTGCTGGTGACTGGTGCAACATGATGACTGGGTGCTTGCTGTGTGGCAGAGGCTGGTGCGGTTGGTCTTATGCAATGTGGAAAATCAGGTGGTCGCCAATTGGTACGTTTAGTTTTAGCCATCTTTTCCATAGGAAGTACATTAATTGGAAGTCTAGTTTCAAAGCGGCTAGCTAGAGCTTCTATGTCCTCACTTTGTTCACCAGGCTGTAAGGTTACCACTAACACACGATGCCTTTCTGTTAATGCATGTGTCACTCCGTAATGAATAGCTGCATATAGGTATTTGCAGTCTGAGCAAAATGCGCGTTGGAAAAGATGATCACGATCATGATTGACATGAAGCGTCAAGTACGAATTGCGGGAGAACGCACGCTTACACGGCCGTCCGTTATGCTGTAAAGCTGTACACAGATACTTCTTCCCGGAATGAGCTGGTGCTGAATCCTCTGAGCTGTCAGACAGGGCGAGATCTTCCACAAGTGACATCTTATTTCCGCATGATAATGAATGCGCGGAACTGCCTAACCTACTCTAATTGTTCTACCACTTCATAACTTTCCTGGCCAAATATAATAATAGTAATGAAATAATAATTAAAACAGCAGAATTTGGTTTGCGACACGAAAGTAGCCTAATGCTTGTTCTTCCCTTGTGTCGAGTTTTGACGGGAAGACAAAGTTTCAGTGCACGCTCTCCTCCTTTTATACTTTTTGGTGACGTCACAGGAGGCCGGATGACCACACCCGAAAGTTTTAGGGTGAGTCGGTCACGCCCTATATGGAAAGTTTTGATTTTAATGTTCCTGGAGTCTGATGATATATTCCTTCCGCGTAAAGGAAGTAAATATAAATATAACAAGGAAGGATTGTCGCTTTCATCTCCATTCAAAGGAAAAATAAGTCTCCGATCAACGTCAAAGTCCAGGGCCCGAATTCATGAAACTTCTTAAGCCCTAGCAAGGCACTTATTTCTTACTTAAGTACCATGCTTAATTTAAGCGGTATTCATGAAACTGATTATCGCATGCAATGCACGTAAATCTTGACTTAGAAATAAGACACCTCAAGAGGTGTCTTAACGTTGTTCAGAGTGGGAAAAGAGCATTATTTTTCTGTGTATCAAATTGTGTCTCGTATAAGTGGCCGTTTTAATAATGGGAGCCATGATGGAGGCTGAAAGCGGGCCCCTTCTCCGTAGGGAACGCGTTTTCCGGGACCGGTTCAATCCTATGGATGCATATAGTGATATTGCGATGTATCAGAGATATAGACTAGATAGAGATACAATAATTAGCCTTACTGATGAGCTAGATGCTCAACTTCAACCACACACCCTTCGAAGTAATGCTATGCTTCTGCAGTTAAAGCTGTTTGTGGCGCTGTGATTCTTTGCAACTGGAGCTTTCCAAAGGACAATTGGCGACACCCTTCAACTCTCTCAGTCAACTGCCTGTGGGATAGTGTATGAGGTTTCATCAGCATTGGTAAATATGTTGCCTAGAATGATAAAGTTCCCAACTGATGTAGCCAATAGTGTACGTGACTTTTATGACATTGCTGGTTTCCCAACAGTCATAGGGGTAATAGATGGCACACATGTTTGGATTTTGGCCCCGTCTGATCACGAGGAACGGTACATAAATAGAAAGAACTACCATTCGATTAATACTCAGGTGGTGATGGATGCAAATTACCGATTCATAAACGTCGTTGCAAGGTGGCCTGGTAGCACCCACGATTCGGTAATTTTAAGAGAGTGGACTTTCTCATTTGATGGAAGGAAGAGGAGGCGATGAATGTATTCTGGGAGACTCTGGCTACCCTCAGAAGACATGGCTGATGACGCCATACCTGCATCCCAATACTGCGCAAGAACGGGCATACAACAGATCCCATAAATCCACAAGGTGCTGGATCGAAAGAGGTATTGGGCAGTGGAAACGAAGGTTTCACTGCCTCCATGGACAGTTGCGATACTCTCCATCGAGATCATGTAAAATAATTGGAGCATGCGCTATACGGCACAATATCGCGAAGGACCGAGGTCTACCAGACTTTGTTGAGGAGGACATTGAGATGCAAGCTCAACCGGATGATGGTAATGGCGACATGATGCAAGATATCAGAGGACCTGGTGCAGCAGCCCGGAATCAACTTGCCAACACACATTTCCTATAATTGTAAGTGTACAATATTATTTAAAAATTTTTAATTTCAATTTGTTGTCTGATAGATTCAAACTGGAATGTTCAAGTGATGAAGCGACATGACAAATCTCCAATACTCCCATCGAATTGGCTGTGTGTTCCACGACCACCCTTCAACACAATGGTAAAGAATCATTTAGAAATATGCTCTGACATTTCACGATCATTCAGACAAATGAACGGACGGACGAACAACTAGACGGACGGATGGCTACGTGTGAGTGCGGGTATGCAGGCAGGCACACAGGCATATATACAGACATATCGGCAGGCAGACACGCTTGCATGTATGGTGTGCAGACTTATGATTGAACAGAGAGACGGATGGGCGAGGGACGGTTGGACAGAAGAATTTCTGATAGTCAATTCAAACTCCCAACAATAAGCATTTCAGTGGAATATGATATACTTATTTAGAAACATACAACCTGGATTATTTTAATAGTCAAACTTGGTGATAGCAGACGCCTTGTGGCACGAAGAAGAATGATTTTTAAAAGTAAGTAATCGCTGAATACAAATCATGTACCATAGTAAATGGTTTTGGGACCACAAGATGGCGATTCATTAAGACGCGTGCTCTTACGACCACCCGTCGTAAAGAAACACCATCTTATGTCACCAAAATAGGTGTCCGCTATTGACAGGTTTGGCTGTATATCATTACACCTACCGTGGACAATAATTGTCTGAATGTCATAAGGCCACAGTGACCCGGTTGTAATTAATGTATACTGATAAAATGCCTGATAAATCGTTTGATGGATGGGATTGGGATAGCCAAAACAATCAAACACTATGTACCCAACCCATCCAAATTTAAATGCTCGAGATGTTAATGTACATTGTATGTGGTTAGCTATAGGATAGTGTATATGGGCGCCTCATTTCCATACTATCAACAGGAGGATTTTTAGATGTGGCCCTCGCCACGGATTCCTTCTTCTGCTTTAACAAATATATGTCTAGCAAGAGCTTTTCCTTCTCCATCTCAATCCTCCCCTTCTCTAATTCAATCTTCTCCATCTCCATCAAGCATTTCTCTTTCTCTAGTTTAAGAAGTTCACGATGGAGCTCGTTTGTGGTTTTCTCATCGTCCTCGATCTTTCTCGTCTTAGATGGTTGTGGTGCATTTTCCTTTGACTGCGGGCATGGATTTGGTATGGTAACATTGCCAGAAGACTGTGCGGATGGTGAAGACTGAACGCTGGAGCCAGCAGATACAATGGGATGCATCTCGGAGACAGAGTCCAATGACACAACGGAAATTGATGAAAAGCTGAAGAATTGAATCGCCTTGTTAACCATTAAATGGAAATACATGTCAAAACCGGCATGTGCATTGATCTTGAGAAATTGCATTTGTAGACCATGAGAAGACTATTTTTGACTTGATGGCCGAACAAGTCAGCATCGCTTGTCATCTGTAATAGGTGTATTACCGCCCGTGTTGATCTTGTGACTGGAATATGTAGGTAAGAGAATATTTGAAATTCTCCATGCGATCATACTGTCGAAGTTTTGATGCTGCTTTACCAGCCCGCGCGCTAATGATTTGTATACGCGGTAGAACAGCCGCGTTCTTAATCAAAATTAAGACAATATATCTGTCTGTATACACTCAACCTGAATGTCTATGTTTCTCTCGTGTTGATGAATTTCATTGATACGCCTGGCTGCTTATTTATGGATGATTCTTGCACTGTCGTGAAGTGTGACGTTTTTATTACCACTTGGGGTGGAGGTGGGTAACTGAAGTGCAGTGTCAACTTTAGCGGACATGATGTATTTCGCTCTGGAATGGCCGAGCACGGATGATGAAGAAGGGTGCTGTCATAACTTTAATCAATCCATTATCGAATTCACTTTCGGTAGCAAAATAGCTGTTTCCATACGACGATTCCGGAGGTGTGGGGGTGCGGGGGGGGGGGGCGGAATTCCCCCATAGCGCATACTGTAGATGGCTGCGGTGTTGTTCCTCCTTTCCGTATGATCAGTTTTCCGTAAACCAGATAAGAAGGTGGTTGTGAAAAATGTTGGCTCGTGTTGATGGCGGTACTGATCTGTTGTAGGGAAGTCAGGGTTGCTGTGTGACGCTTGCGTAATGCAGTTTGGGCATATCCAAGTTTCCAGGCTGGTGAATGCCAAGTCTGTTGCGGTTGCGGAAAAGTCGGGTTTACGGAAAGCATTGAACTTTCCGTATCTGTGCGGTATGGAATGTTGCAGAAAAAGGTGTCTAACTTTTTCAATTAAAAATGCTACACTTGTTGTTGCTGAAGTTGAATGTCCAAGTTACACTATTAAATTTAGGTATGTATGCGATGTTCGCGCAACGGTGAATTGACGTATCCAGCCTTGCGACCAAGTGTGTTCTGTATGCTTCTGGCTTTCTGTGTCCGGTGTGATGATCTGACGGGGGGGGGGGGGGGGGGGGGCGTGGCAGCGCAATGGTGGTCGGGGTGCCCTTTGGATGGAGATTATGGTCATCTCCCGTTACACGATGGTTGGTACCCTGTAATAATTATTAAGTACCGGGAATATCGAGCCGAGTGTCTGCTGAACAGGTTGCTTCCCTGCCCACCACCCTATTATAATAGTGACGTGTTTAATAAATCGATAAGGAGGTTTGGATCATATTAGCGTCCGGGTGTTTGGGGTATATATTACTGACACCGAGTATAAAAACGCCCAAAGTTGAGAGGTTGGTGCTGTCACTGGTTTAGAAAGAATAGCTAGAAACATGGAGCAGTTTTATATTACGCTACCGAGAAACAGTTGCATGGATTACTATCTGGATAATAAGAATTCAGAATTCAAAATGCATCTTTCAATGCCTTTAAGATTCTCTGGGGAATGGGAAGTCGGTTTGTCATTCATATTGTATCAGAAAACTTGGTTAACATTAACGAAGCCTTCAAAGATCCTGCTACATTCTTATGAACCCTTGTCGCCTAAAGTTCAACATAAGCAGAAGAAGAAAAACACTCTGAACGTAGCCGAGGAACTTTTTGATAAATTTAAGCAGACTAATACTTTAAAGGTAGCAGTAGTGAATTCAGAGCCTCGGCGGGAAGCTGTAGTATTACCTCTCTACATCCAACATGTAGAAATATCTAAAGGCGTCTATACTGTTAAGATTCTAATAGAGTTTATAAATAAGCAGATTAATAGCCACACACATTATAAAAATGGTATTAGATTCAACTATTTCACAGATCAAATCAACCTTGTAACATTAACCATTAAGCAAATGTTCGCGATGAAGTTGACCACTACATAGGTAAATTCTTAGGATATACCAAGCAATCATTAGCGGCCCGATCCCCATGGGCAGAGCTCTATCAACGCGTAAAAGTAAGATTACATTAATTACGGCTTACGTATATTGCGATATCGTAAGCCACAATGTAGTGGGAGATGCTACAGCCCCACTGTTAAGAGTTATGCTATTATCTAACAGCCATGGCAGTGGGGATATTTGTCAATGAACATTTCCTGACATTCAATATAGAATCGTATCTAAGAATTACATCGACATAATAGGCGTGGTTATAGGACTGGAGAGAACATACCATTTGAAGACAGCGCATCACTGATCGTACTTTGATTATGGTTCAGACCTAAGGTCTAAGAAGTGATGTGCAATCGCTACCTGTATCTAAACATTTTGACTGTAAAAAAAGCAAAAAAATTACGTATAAGTTTAAACCGGATTCAGCCAAGTTGAGAGCTTATTACACCAATCATGCTGGTGGACATTTACCCATATCACTAGGCGCTAGGAGTCAAAAGGGTCACAGGTTAGGAAATATTATAGGTTCGCTGTTTAGAGCAGCCATGCCATTAGCTAAAAGTATAGGAAAAAGTGTGTGTAAGCGAGCCCTGTCAGCAGGTTTAGACCTGGCTGAAGATGTTTTAACCGGTAAAAAAATTAAAAACATCCATGAAAAATAGGGCTTTTAATGTCGGTAGAGCGATCATAAGCCATAATGTTAGTGCATAACAACATCGCAGGATCTAATTCACACCCTAGGATCAAAAATACTAAGAGGGGTCAATGATCCACTAACCAGTGCAGAAGTCATTCGAAGCATAACCATAGAGCGAGAAGCACCAGAAACTCTAAACAAGTTGATATATTTAGTTAACTAATAAGATGATGGCTTATCACCGCACCAAAAGCGAATTAGATTTGATTACTGTGAAACATGTAATGGCTATGATGGGTCAAGCTCACTGGCAAAGCTATCAACCCATTACGAGCTTGTCTAACCCTGGGGGAAGTCTGAAGTCTGGACGCGGTGACAAATACATAGATTTAGCGCAAAGTTACATTTACGCTAAGGCTAGCGGTGTACAGCTGGTTGCGGGTGCGGAAACTCCTTTAACAGTGAACAACGCTGTTGTGCAGTTAACCTATGGGGTGGCTCTATGTTTTCTCAAGTAATTCTCTTTTTAAACAGAAAACATGTCTCTGATGCTAACGACACGTACACTTTTTGAAGTTAAGTAGACGCCCATTTAGAGACACATCCTCAGTGTTATACTGATCACCTGTGATCAACCACGCATTATATGGTCAGAATGCCCATTTAGAGACAAGCCGTCTTAGTGCTATAAGCCTCCATCATGGTTACTGTAATACAGCTTCGACTGATGGCAAAGCAATTCGGCCTTAGAGGCTATTCTAAGGCCCGCAAAGCCGACCTGTTCCAGATGATTGGACACGCCCATGCGCAGGAGTTGCAAAAGCGACCCTTCCGAGCACAACAGACTGGAAGGTTTCCGGCGCTCACAAGAGATGATCCAGAAAACTACCATAAGAAAGCACAGCACCACCGCAAACTGCGTTAGCTAGATGAGGAGATGATTGCTAGCTTACGAACCAAAGCTGTAGCAGCTCAGATGGCAAACCATCCACTAGTGCACATACCACTTCGAGAGAGTCGGCTGATGAGGGAGCCGAGATATGAACCCTTAGCCTGGAGTATGAGGCAAGAAGGTGAGCAGATACTCGAACAACACCTGGGTAAGAGGGAGACAGAGGAGAAAGGACGGTGAACAGTACACTGGAAATTCTTCAGAGGGCTAGGAGACATTACAGCTCGGATCATGGAGACGCTCAAGACTCTACAGAACGTCTTCTACCTCCGGTATACCCACACCTATCGAATCTCCCACATCGGGGATGGTAGGGTAATGCTCTTCCACAAGAATGCTCCAGGGAGTCCCTGGATGAACACACTAGAGGCAGTCCAGACCTGGGTTGAGGCCAGAGAGCAAGTCCACCTCAACCCAGACAATATCGATCGACCCAACACCACGTGGGTCTTCATCCGATCAATCAACGTTGAGGTCAAGGTTGTCACTGACCACCAGCCAGCCTGGCTCTGATGGAGGAAGGGAATGGTGGTACACGATACTTACAAGGACAACAACCCTCGACTATCATGTTATTGTGGCCCATGACCTTTAGATCCTCAACATTCACGATCATGTTGCTCGGAATAAGTCATAGGTGTGGCGATATAGCGAAGTCGAGCTTATGACGGGCCTTCTGTAAGGCTTGCTGGAACTTGGCAATGAGGCTACTGGGATCTGCAAAAATTATCATGTCCTCGACGAGACTGCTGAACATGGCTTGCCACTCTTTTCCACTCACCCCATTTATGGAGTGGCGCAGCTTGATCTGGGATGTCAGGAGAAAATAACATAATGCTTCTAAGGACTGGTTGATTCGAACGATGGTGTAAGCCCTGAAGTTGTGTGTGGGACAAAGTATTTCCAGGCATCTGGGCGATCTTGCCTGATTCCGGTGATGTGCATATTCTGCACCTTCACTCCGGGCTCTGAGTATGGATCGAATGAGAATGTCTCTGTCTTCCGACCACCGATTTTTCGAGGTGTTTGGTAGGGGAAGCCTGAGTAGTCTCGTCTCCGGTCACCATACATAATGCCCAGGCCATTGTTGTCACCACCATGCCACCGATAGTCTGAGTGGGCGTTGAACTCTCGCTGGAGTCTACAGGCTGGTGAGAGGCTGTAGCTCGCAGTACCGACAGGCTGTGGATCGAAATCATTCGTATCGGGCAGGCTTGCACCCAGCTCATGGAGGATTCGTCTCACCGTGTAGTACACATGGAATCTGAGACAGCTAGCAATGAGCACAGCTTCCAGGGTACCAGAATAGGAGTGCAGCAAACCCGCGCCGATGCCACACCCTGCTGTGGCGGCCCAGGCAGCAATGCTCAGCAGTTGGTTCCAAAACGAGAGATTCGGGCCTGCCATCCAGGTGTGAGCTTTCTTTGCATCCTTGATGGCGACCGTGGGGTTGGTCAGTGGTCGTGAATTGATGGAGAAGCTGATGCGGGACTGCCCATTGACCATAGTGGAGATCGGGTGAGATCTGTAATATTATCCAGGAGACCACGTGGTCCAGCTCTCGAGCGGGTCCAGAGTGTACCCAGGAGAGGCAGTTGGCTCTGGTCGATTGTCGTGAGGTTCGTCGGGAAGGCCATTTATAGTAGTCATCTTAAAACTGCTGTTCCAGCCACGGACGCAACATACTATTTAACACCGTAGAGATCTTCGATCCGGCCTCTCGACAGCATCTCGGTTTTTTAACTCCTCCATGTCCACCCGCCCGCTGAAGCATTTGAGGCATTGCTGGCGCACTTTGGGTTTCTCTGTGTGGTACAGGGTTTGGAGCTTCAAATATGGTGGTACTCTTCATCACTGACCTGCTCATCCTCGAGAGCTTTGCTAACAGACTTGTCGATAGCCCATAGGCTGCTCTGTGCAAGTGTTACATACGTAGCATGCTTCTCCAGTTTCCTGGTGATATGGCACTGTCCAATCGCCAAGCCAGTGGCCAGGACAGTAGCGGCATGGGTCACTCCACCCAGCGGGTTAGCGACGATAGCACCCACCCCTGTAGCGAGGGTGGCAATGGCAGAAACCCCAGTGCTGGCTCCAATCACACCTGCAGCTGTAGTTGTGCGTGCTAGACTGTTGTAGACTGTTTTATATCGCCTGCACGTTCTGGTGTACCTTTCTGTCTCGTGGACAAGATTCTCTCTGATGGTGTCAATTTGATGGAGTCGGCAGACGTGGACTGTTCCACCCTCCTCGGATGCCAAGGTGGGATATAGTTCAGGCTGCTTTCGCCACACCGATTTAGCCATTGGTATACCTAGGTCTTAAACTCGTGCTAGCACTGCATCACCTGTAGGATCTGTCGATGAGTCATTGTGAGATTCATCTTGGAGAGCCTGGCGAAGCATGTGAGCTTATTGGTGTGTAGATATACCTCCCTCAAACACACATCATCCAGCATAATGTCAGGGGCCAGTAGCTTTTGCAGCCACGACCGGGAACTTCACCTTGTCCGCCTGGTAGTACGCCCGCCATTGGCGGACTTTCTTGCATTTATACTCGTGCACTCTCTCCTCTTCCCACTGCGAGACTTCTACAGACTCATCACACTCGTCATCCAAGTAATCATACAAGTTTGGCCCTATGACCCCTCCTCCTGCCGGACGAGGCTCTCAGACTGATTCTTGGACAGAGTTGTAGTCCCTTCGTCTCCTTGCCTCTCTGGCATTCTGTTCATACTAGCTCACCCACTGCAGTCGCTCGCCTTCTTGTCGAACACGCATTTCCTGTACCACTATATCTACCATCCCAGGGAAGGTGCGTGGTTGTGTTGGCTCCTCTATCTCCTTTTTCAACATATCGACGAATTCCTGATAGGTCTGGTATGATGGGGACAGGTCAATGAGCAGTAGCGGCGTAAACTCTAATTGGGCATCCATCCGACAGACCATTCATGCTGCCATAAAGACTCATGGTGGAGCTGTCAAACAGGTGATTTGTACTGGTGAACATGTTTGCTGGTGACTCCTGGCAGATATTCTATCATGTTTAACCCAACTTCAGTCAGTGAGCTGTTTTAGGTACTGCCCGGTGGTGGATGTAACATATCGGCATGTACATATGTGGTAGAATGCTGAGCTACCTTGCAGAGAACCCATTCTATGTGATACCAGAGATGGTCTGATGACATTCTCCCCATTTTGGAGTAGCAATCTGACAATCGGCATGGCTATACACTCCGTTTAAACCATATATATCTACATATATATATATATATATATATATATATATATATATATATATATATATATATATATATATATATATATATATATTATATATATATATATATATATATATATATATATATATATATATATATATATATATATATATACAATGGAGCCCATATGTGTCCACTCGACCAGTCTAACTGATCTCGTGGACGTGTACAATGTTGATGCCACCAACGTTAAGGAAAGCTCGTTCGTCCTCTAATATGGAGCCGACTCCAAGACATTCTCCCTCCATCCCATCGGCAGAGATGGTGTAGAGCTGCTCACTAGCCCAAAGGATGTCTCGAAGGAACATCTGGGTCGAGAGAGGGATCGGGACAAAATAGTGTTCCGCTATGACTTCCCATAGAAGTTCATCGTCCACCCCCTGATAAAGCAGTCACTGGACAAGGTTGAGGATGTTAACACTTTGGATGCTGATTTCAGCTTTCATGTCTTAGTGCCGATTGTGAAGCATGCCCCGCCGATGTCACGTGATGGTGTGGTACCACGCTAGACCTGATGGCAATTGGCGAGCGTGGGTGCCACTATATAGACCTCCAGCGGTTATTGACCTGGAGGTCACACCCCTCTCGACTGTTGTGAAGAATGATGGTAAGGTGAGAAAGCTGTTCAACCATGGATCGCCCTTTCTAACCTATATAGGAGACGGTACAACCCTAGTTGGCGTAGGTGATACGGTTGGGGTCACTGGTGGAAAGCCCCTCCTGCGTCGTCCGTTTGATGGACCAGAGGAAGCTATCAATATTCAGGAGGGTGTCTTACGGGTTGAGGGTGTGTCACATGCTTCCAAGTCGAAGAGCTCTGTAAACTATTCGAGCGTGTCGAGCTCACAAGTCCACAGACAACACCCATTGTGCTAGAGCTGTGTCTTCTAGCTGGCGGTAAAGTGTAGCAGCTAAGACCCGCCCCTGACGGGATGAAGATCGGCATCGAGGCTGGCACAGGGCTCGATCGGACACAGATATTTCTCGAGGGATTCACCTTGTTCAGTTTAACCCCTCCGTGTATAGCTTAACCATGATACTCATCAACTGCTATGATATTGGATGTCAAGTGGGCCCTCTTCCGAGATGAGCCTAGGTACAATCCCTACCGTGACCAATTACGGAAAACCTCTATGACCGCTTTCATCCACGTGAGGAAACTGACTATGTCTGCCACTTCTATGGTGTAGAAAGGCCAGGACGTGGTTGTCTGCAGCCAAGGCGGCACCAGATCCTCTGTGTCACCTGTGAACATGCCAGAGTCTGACATGGTGCAGATGGTAGGCACTTTAGCGTTCTGCCAAGTGAGATTTGCCAAGGTAGCTGGAAGGGCCTGTGGATAATCTCATGCCGATGTGACACTGGTCTTGACTACGTGTTTGTTTGAGCAGTCTCGCTCTGGAGAGCATAGGATACGTTGCCACAGGCCACTCAAGAGCTCTGCTTGCAGCAACAGCTATTGCTGCAAGCGATAGCATAATTGTTTTGCATCAATAATATAGCTGTTGCTGCAAGCAGAGCATAAGCAGTTCCGAGGAACATCAGAATGCCGGCTTCTCAGCATTCCGTGTATGATATCCAACTAGAGATGGTAAGAAATTTGGGGTCAATGGAACCGGATGAGATTAGAGTGGAATGCACCCAGCATCGAGCTTGTGTTCAGTAATGACAATGATATCATCGATCGTGTGTATTACAGTCTAAGGTTTATCCAGATTGCATACGTCGCGACTGGTGTCGACGTGAGTGATGATCTGTTGGTTTTCATCAAGCGCTACACTCATTCCCGCAGACGGAGACGATGGCAGCGGCGACGATGTTTGCTTATTCAAAGTGGCGTTCCATAGGTGCTGCACCATATTGGAGGACAAACGATTTTTCATCGCTTACCTTGGCAGCATGTAGATCGTTGCAGATGATCTAAATACTGCCATAGTTGTGTCATTGCCATTGCTGTCAGTGGATAGCCTCTGATCCCTAACTCCTGTACTGTTGGTGGTTTTCGGGCGAGTAATTTGTCTACTACTGTTTGGAATGTTAGGTCAGGAGAAGGTCTCCAGGAGTTACGTGATCTATTTGCACAGTCACCCAGGTCATGTAATGACCCTGGCACCTTTTCCCGCCTTGCCGTACAGCCTACACCATGCATAACCCATGATTAGACCCTGTAATGTGTGCTTTGTATATCGCTATGGATACTTATCTCTAACTGGACTGACCAGTGGGGCCTTGGTCTAAGGCATGTATTTGTTTGGCCCTACGCTCGCTCTTTGGGAGCAGGGTGGGAGCCGCTGATCGTCAATCGGCTGCCAGTGGAGGGCGGTGGTATTTTCTGCCTCCAACCATCCATACAGCGGAAACCGCGACTCCCACCACCTCGTGGCCGATCGCCGATTGGCTGACAGTGGACGCGGTGGGGTCCATGTCTCAAATTCCTATATCCAAAAATTGAGAGGGCGTTGGAATTTCTTTCCCATTTAGAGAAATGAGTTCGGAGCCTCTTCCCCATTTAGCAAAAGGTTGCTGGTATGTTCCTACTACCAGCTATACTACTAGTTATTTTGAAAGCTTATTTAATTATTCGACAGAGCATAGATCGAGCCAATTAACGGTTGCATTATGGTTTAAGGATACGGTGGGACCTATCGATAATAAGACTGTTAATAATGCAGGTTATTTGCGTAGAAAGCTTAACGTTGCATTAAGTAACGCGTGGAAATGATCGGCAGATTTCATTCCGACATTTGTCCACAGGAAAAATATTTAATCAACAGTTTCCTTAAAGCTACGTTTTACATAGAGTAAACCTGATGTTAACCTAATTCGTGGCGAGGCGCACACTTACAAGTTACGTCTGCACGAAGCTACATTAAATTTACGTACGGTTAAACCTATTCCAGATGTAATTAAGGCGCATGCGTCGACATTACTAGTGGCTGGAAACGATCTTACAACGAATTTCACGGCAGCTGGTTATAATTTAGAATACCATGTACACGCATTGACTTTGAACAATCAAACTTAGATGTCTCGCATATGCATGGCGGGCCCCGGATTGACGCATGCCCGCAATCACCAAACCGACATGCACGCAAAAAACCGATATCATCATCATCATCTGCAGCAGCAGCAGCAGCATCTGAATTGCTTCTTATGTACTCCTCCATCAGGAACTCCATCCATCCTCCCTCCCTCCCTCCCTGCATCCACCCCTCCCTCCCGCCATCCCTCCCTCCCTCCTTCCCTCCCTCCCCCATCTCTCTCTCTCGCTCTCGCTCTCTCTCTCTCTCTCTCTCTCTCTCTCTCTCTCTCTCTCTCTCTCTCTCTCTCTCTCTCTCTCTCTCTCTCTCTCTCGTAGCATTCAGGGGTACATGCTGCTCCGATATTTCATCGTCCATGTCTGACTTGTACCCGTGCGGTACATCAGCCAGATGCTGCTGATTAGCTGGCCTCGGGGATTGTAAGGGATTACTGCGCATCTCTTTGTCCAGAACGACCGACCTCTAGAGTCGCTGGAACGATCACTTTCCAGTGGGGCCGCGCGACCATTGCCGCAGAAGTTGAACATCACTGTATCATCCCGGCTGTTCGTGTTACAGGTATGTCAGTTCATTCCATTAATTTGAGTGTTGAAACTGATCCTACGAAAAAGGTGTATAGCGCTAAACAATCGTACTCGTTTGCTGCTAATATATATAAGCATATAGAAACGAAATGGTGCTGTTTGCTCTGAATCTCGCCAGAGGTACCTAACCGATCTTTAATTGGTATATTCTGAAAGGTATCCCTGCGAGGGAGAGTCCTAACGCGGCTACTTAGCTGGTTTAATATAAACTATATTTGCCTCAGCACGGCCAATAATTATTGGTTGCGAGAGGAAAGTGCCTCGCGTGGGCCTCCATCACAAGAAAGTGCCTACAACGCCGAAGCGGAGGAGAAGATGTGGCGAAAAGGACCGCTCTCCTATTTAAACATTGCTAAATATGAGAAAATGAATCAACCTAGTGTATTTACTAGCATGACGGGTGTACGCTGGTTTACGTTAAGATGGTGTTTCTGATTTCCGAAGAATTCAACGCAGCCACCTTATCTGAGGTAAAACTGCTGATTTGGTAGTCGCCGCTTTATTTCTGCGGGCCTTCTTGAGGAGCTAGACTATCATTTAGTTTTGTAAGGCCACACGTCGCTTAGTAGCTACTTAACTTTGTAACGGGTTGCCTTCCTGGCGGATGGCCCCGGTTAGCCACGTCTCATGGCATCTACCCACTAGGACACTCCCTCAGGCTGGTGGCGCATACGTGCCGTCTGGTGGTAGTTTCAGAATCGATGAGCGATCCCTCCGCACACAGCAGCACAACCACAAATAACAAGACCAGGACAAGTCACATTACAAAGGCATTAGAAAGCACGTATCTATTTACGGTGGGGCGAAACAAACAGATAACCAACTGTGGTGACCTTCCTGTGAAGGCGGGGGGGGGGGCTCATAGGCCGCGCTCAGTCACCGTTGAGTTAGAGGGTGATCTGTGTCTCTATCCGTCACCCAGGGTTTCGAGAGTGAACCATGTGAGATCCGCTCCATGGAGCTAACGTTTAACTAGTTAAGGATTAAGGAAAGCTGCCCAAAAAGAATTCACTGCTGGGTCAGACTACAACAATTATATTTTTGCAGCGATCCCTACTTCGGCAAAAAGGCTTAGCTAACAAGTACCCGAGGATACAGAGGGGTAGTGCGTGACCGACCGACCGACCGACCGACCGACCGACCGACCGACCGACAGACAGACAGACAGACAGACAGACAGACAGTTAGTTAGACACATAGACAGAAAAACACGCACACACGCTCGCACGCACGCACGCACGCACGCACATACAGAGAGGTGATCACAATACACTTTTGCTTTTATGGGGAAACAAACTGTTGAATAATAATATATTGAACGTATGCTAAATTGATTGGAAGACATTGCTGCTTGTAAATACGCAACAGAACATCTCTTACATTTTTTTCAAAATTGTACTAATTAACACGTTTCTGTATTTCTTTTGCATACAGGTTAACTTGCATTTAGTTGTACCGCATTATATATGGTTCATGCTGGTAGATTAATATATAGGTAATATCATGAAAAGCCCATTGATGCAGACATGTAAATGGATAAATACAGGGCCGAGCTTAGAACTCAGCGGGCACCTGTGCAACGTTACTGAAATTCGTACCCGGGGCCCTCGGAACTGCCGTTAGGTTCGCGAGAAAACTAGGGTCCACTTTCGGCCGTAATGCGGATGGGGACCGTCAGGTTAGAGGACTGTGGGATTTGGCCATCTCGGTATTATACAGTACAACACAGAAATAAGTTGACATATTTCAAACACAAAATAAAAAAGATATTGTTGAATATTTTGAACATAATTGGATTGGAAGACATTGCTGCCTAAGGTAGCAATGTCTCCCAATCCAATTATGTTCAAAATATTCACCAAAACATTTTTATATCGTATTCAAGTGTTTTCTTTTGGAAACCTGTAAACTGATTTATAAGTTGTACTATAGGTGTAGCAGCTATGCGTGTAACTTGAAGTTATGCAGGGGCCCCAAAATAAGACCAAAAATGTCTGTGTCACTTTTGGGGGACATGGAAATTAGGGCGCCCTATTCCATTATTTATTCGCTATTCCATACGTTATCCGTTTTCATCTCAGCGTCCGTTATCCGTTTTTAATGGTACTTGGAGCTAATTTTGTAGCGCACGCGGACGAGAAAGCTGAGCGGTATTTTCGTGAACGGCGTCAGCATAGACCTATATTTCCGTATCTCGGACAAATAAGGATTAAAAGAATCCTGAAATCGTTCTGCATTCAGCTGTAACTCTTTGATTAGGTGATAATAACGTCCATGCATCTTTCGTTTTTTAAGAAGGTTATGTACCAACCATCTTTGTTTTCATTTTTTAGGGTTCTTTCGATGTCGATAGGCCAAAAGCTAACGTCAGCAGTTCGTCTTCATCTTGGTCGGTTTTTTTTAACTTCAGAATTGCTGATCTTTACAGCTTTCGAGATCAAGGTGGAATGAACGAGTTATTTAAACTACGACGCTTAAATATATGAATTTTCTTAAACGGATCACTAAACGGATCCAAAATCAAATACGATTGACGGAATTTAAGCTCATACATGGAATCGAAATAACCCCCGTATCACTGATGCGTTAAGCATAAAAACGAATAACGGTGTAAGGATCTGTCAATAAGGCTTAGAATTCTGAATTTGCTAACAGACGCTATAAAATATAAAAACCACAATGTTCCAGTCAAATTAACCAAATTTTGACAAAGCCTACCACTAATTGCAACATGAAAGAAACCACGTGGAATCTGTTCAGTAGGGTCCCCTAGGTGATATAAAAAAATCTAATAAAATCTTTTGAGTAGAGCATGTTGAATTCAAAATGGATACCAATATGGCCGCTAATCAAGTATAGTATTATATATATCTCGAGAACTGTTCATATTAGACCGCATAAATGTATTACGAGTAGATAGAAACATGAACCCAATCTACCAAAAAATTATGGATTCTGCAGCCCATGGCCACTCTATGACGTCACAACCCGACAGTGCTGTTCACACTGAAGTTCGATGTTTTGCAAACCATTTCTACATTCACACACCACGAATTGCAACACTAATGAAGCCACTTTTATTTGTGCATTTATGACTTAGAAATGATGTCCAAAGACACAATTTTCGTTATATTGAGGGCATGTTTTTATGTACTCGTAATACATTTATGCGGTCTAAAATTAACAGTTCTTAAGGTATATGCCATAGTATACCCGATTGCGGCGATCTTAGCATCCATCTTGAATTCAACATGTTCCACTCAAAAGATTTTATTATATTTTTATACATCATTTCTAAGACCTAAATAGAGAAAATAAAAGTGGTTTCATTACTGTTCTAATGGACCTTTCCATTTTTAGCTATGCCCCGCCCATCACTAGCTAGGCTCCACCCACACCTCGCCGTGTTGGGATTGATTGATCCCCGAATGCCCTAGCTATCAATTTCCTGAAAACTATACATGGAAGCTGTTGAATATTTTCTAACTAATTTGACTGGGTGCTGGCTGTTGCTGCCTATGGAATATTTATTAAATAGTAAAAGCAAACAATTTGTACAACAACGCATAGACCGTCTTCAAATATGCGTTCGTGACGTACTTATCGACGTCATTAATTATGATGTCATTGTACACATCACTCAGTTCATTATGACGTCATATGATGGGTGGGTACTCTGGAAAGGGGAATTAGTGGTTGGTCAAAACCCGCATCTACCTAGACTAGAAGCTAATCTAACTGGCTTCATCGTATTATAAGGGATGTTATTCAACCACATCAAGGCAATGTTCTACATTGTACAAATATATACATTAATTGTCGCCACGCTGCAAGCCACCATAATATAAATTCTATGAACAATGACTCTGGATCTGCTAAATATTTTGTAAACAATTTGATTGAAAGTTGTTGGTGGCCTAGCCACGAACAACTTTCAGTTAAATTGTTTTCAAAAGATTTAGCAGGTCCAGAGTTAAACCAAGCGGGAAATGTAGTCTGCAGAAATTCAGCGACAGATAGTTAAAGGCGCGTTTCTGTATGGAAGCATGTCTACTAAAAAGCAAAATTAGGCCCTACATCAAGATGAACCCATTTACTAAACGCAGACCTAGTGCACATTTAAGCAGACATTCATCTCCCCCACCCAGTTGTAAATAAATCTACAAATTATGCAAAATCCTGATGCTAAAGAACAGTTTGCTATATTTACATATTACAAGCTTGATTTTACCCTCGGTCCGTACGTGGGAAAGGATATTGCAATCGAGTCTGCCCCCCCCCCTCTCTCTCTCTCTTTCTCTCTCTCCCTCACTCCCCCCTGTCTCCCCCTTCCCTCCCTCCCTCTCTCTCTGCGTGCGTGCGTGCGTGCGTGCGTGCGTACGTGCGTGCGTGCGTGCGTGCGTGCGTGCGTGCGTGCGTGCGTGCGTGCGTGCGTGCGTGCGTGCGTGCGTGTACGTGTGCGCGTGTGTGTGCGCGCGCGTGTGTGCGTGCGTGTGCGTGCGTGCGTACGTGCGTGTGAATGTGCGTGTGTGTAGGCGTGTGTGCGTGCATTTGTGCGTGTGCACGTGTGTCTGTATGCACGCGTGTGCGTGTATGTGCGCGTGCGTGTGCGTGTGTTTGCGTGCGTGCGTGCGTGCGCGCGCGTTTGCGTGCGTGTGTGTGTTTATGTGTACGTGTGTGTGTGCGCGCGCGCGCGCGTGCGTGCGTGCGAGTGTGTGTGCGCGCGCGGTGCAAGATGATTTCCAGACTTTCCTGATAAGAGAACCCAGATCCGGATCGGATCAAATTCTGGATCCGGACATTTCGGAAACTGCTGGTGCCATTTGGTGTAAATTTTAACACAGGAAATGGCATGATCATATACTGGGATTACATAACTTGGTCCCAGGAAAATCCTGAAAACCCTGAAAAATCTGAAAACTTTACGGTCCGACAAAACCTGAGCGCGAAGGTCTGCAATCTGTGATAAATGTATATGTGTAACGTTATGGCTATACCTGTATGTATCAGATTCTCTGCTAATAACTTCTGATCCTGTATATTCATACTAATATAAGCTGAAACAGTTATTGTCTGAAATATGTTGCCTCCTTAGGCAGCAACAACGTCCAATCAAATTAGTTTCATTTTCTACACCAAAGTAATTCCCATAGTGTGTCGGAAATTTGAGATCATTAATTTATGATAGTCTGCTCAACTAAGAATGACTGATTGGATTTGGATTCCAATACTAAGTTTCCCTATCGATACCAGATAATAATTTCAATGGGCAATAATCTGGACCTTCGGAGTATTTTGAAAACAATTTGACTGAAAGTTGTTGGTGGCTTTGATGGTTTTTGCCACCATTAACTTTCAGTCAAATTGTTTTCAAAATATTTTACAATTCCAGAGTTATTACCAAATGTGATGAAGTATTGCGAAATATATCGCTATCTGCTTAATATCGTAGTCAAAACAAATATGATACGGTTGTGCTAAAATCAATAGACCTTAACAGTTTATCCATCCATCATATTACGTTATAATCAACTACGTGACGTGTACGATGATGCCATAGTCATGATACCATAACTAATCCGAAATAGGCCGTCTTCAACGCTTAATAGTCGGACACGTTGTACGAATTGTATGTCTTTACCATTCAATAAACATTCTGTTGAATATTTTGAAACTAATTTAACTGGACGCTTCCACTGCCATAGGCAGCAACAGCGCCCAGTTAAATTAGTTTCAAAATATTTAACAGCTTAATTGCATAGTTTTCTGAAAATTGCTGGTTAACGAGATCAGTGATCGAATGATCCCACCACGAGCGAGGCGTGGGTGGAGCGTAGCTAGTGATTGACGGGGCATATCTAAAACTGGAAAAATCCATTATAATACGGTCGTGGGCAGATCTGGTTAACGCAGATCATAGTCCATTATCATCGATCCTTTATTTCGTCTGCCTAGAACTGGAACATGACCAAAACCTCAACTTCAAATAGCTTCAGAAGATAAAATTGATACGTCTGGAAATATGAGAAGAAGACTTAACTAACGCAAACGTTATCTCAAATATCTTTAAGTGAAACAGACAATGGAAAAGTTACAAACACGGTATGTCCAAATCTGGAACATTCAGCTACACACATCTACCAGGTTAGTGTTCTATAACGAAATCAAGGAGGAGCATTAATTTCAAAAATATCTAATTTGCATTATCCGTTAAGGACAACATTACACGTTTTCTCATATGAACTTAAACCTTAAATCCACAATTGAGACTGGACGATCGACAAAAACCGACAGAAATGACAGACTATGTACCGTTTGTAATAAACTGGATGACGAAAAACACTTTGTCTATGATTGCAGACGTAAGAACAACATATATGCCACGGTACTATATCACAAGTACAAATGCAGAAAAAACACACACGAGCTTCTAAGAATATGCAATGGACCTGTCCTCCAAAACTGTAAATTGCTTATATTTGCTAAGAGACCCATAACACTATAAATTATATCATACGTAATAAACAAAGTCATATCATAGTACTACAATAAGGTACTTAATTTAACTAATGTTTTGGTTGTAAAATAACTGCATGATTTGTAATTAGAATGTATTGTCTTCATACTATTGTGTCTACATACGTCACACCATGGCCACAATCATCGGAACCTGTCCAGATTTAGCTATGCCACGCCCATCTGAATCTCAATTCCCAGAAAACTATACAGCTTAGTTGTTGAATATTTTGAAACTAATTTGACCGCAAGCCAAGTTAGTTTCAAAATATTCAACAGCATGTTTATTAAATAGCAAATACATGCAATTCGTGCAACGTATCTGACTAGTACGCGTTTAAGACGGGCTAAATCGAGTCATTCATCCTGTAATTGATTATGACCTCATCCTACACGTCGCGTAGTTGATTATGACGTCATGTGATGGATGGATAAACTGGAAAGGTCCATTATTCTGTAAATATCTACGCTTGTATGCCCTTAAAGGCTCTGAGAGTAATAAAGTGAACTTGAACCGACCTGGTAAGTTAACCCTTCTATCCCTTAAATTCGTTCATGAACATTTCGATTTTCTCAAAGAAAATGTTCATTTCCAAACAGCTAGCTGAGAGGGTGGCTCGGAACGCACCCACTTCAGCCACAGGAAAAATATCGAACATATTCAAACAAGGTACCAATGATGACATTAAAAACTTCTTCCCTCACAGAACATGCAAATCAAAGGGTTCTGGCCCATGGTTAAATCCTGAACTAATAAAGAAAATCAGAAGGATAAACAAAGCATTCAAAGCCAGTAAAAGCCACAAGGCAAACCCAGAGATCAGATTACAAAATCTCAAGAAGTATGTACAAAGCGACCTAATAAGGGCTTGCCGGAAACATGGTCAGGCCATTGTCACACCACAAGAATCAGATCAAAGTAGCTTCACCGACATGAATAGATTCTGGAAGCTCCTCAAGCACAAAAAGACTGACTTTAACCATGTAGCTGCATTGAAAGTGGATGGTAAGCTTATTACTGAAGCTAAATAAAAATCCGAAGCACAATTTCAATCTGTGTTTACTCGAGAATCCACACTCGACATTAGCACCACCCAGGCATATGGTTTATGAACCCAGTCTATCTGTCAATCATGTGACGTCATAATCAACTACGTCACATGTAGGTTGATGTCATAATCATTTACGTCATGAATGGCGTAATTACGTTCGTCTAAAACGCTTAATGGTCCGCCAAGTCGTACGAATTGCATGTCTTTACTATTTAATGTTGAATATTTTGAAACAAATTCGACTGGGCGCAGTTGCTGCCAAAGTTTCAAAGTTACCTGTATAGTTTTCTGAAAATTGAGGTTCAGGGTGCTCAGGGATTGATCGATCACAACAAGGACAAAGCGTGAACGGAGATTACCTAGGAATTGGGTGGGTGTGTGTATGTGGGGGTGGGTAGCTAACTCTGAATTCGTCTATTTTATGCAGAATGCGACCCTTTCCATCCGTATTCATAATATACCCTGTCGGCACTTTGGTCTAGTCACTCGGATGTGCAACAAACAGACCATAATGTAACACACATTCCACATTCTATCTTTTCGATTTTATGTATGTTTTAGTGGACTTTCGATGGCGTAACTGCAACTGATTCTGCGAGAGTATGCATATTCGTCATCTGAGCCGGGTTTTTTTCTATGTTATTTAACTTGGGAATTGTATGCAGTTGATGAATTACTCATTTGTGTATGAATCCAATCTATCAGTCATGTATTTGGCGTCATATGGAATTACGTCACTTGTAAGCTGGTGTCACAATAAAATACGTCATGAATAGTATATCTCAGTCTGCCATAACCTCTTAATACACCGTCAGTTGTACGAATTGTATGTACTATTTAATAAACATTCTGGTGAATATTTTGAAACTAATGTGACTGGGCGCTGTTGCTGCCATAGGGAGCAACAACACCCAGTCAAATTGGTTCAAAATAGTCAATAGCTTACTTGTCTAGTTTTCTGAAAATTGAGATTCATGGATTTCTGGGTTCGATCGATCCCATCACGGGCAAAGTGTGGACGGAGGATAGCTAGAGATGGGCTTGGCCTAGCTAAAAGTTGATACATCCATTGATGCCCTGGAGTTAACGTGACTAGAATCCAGCTTACCTCGCCATCTACTCATTACTGGGACACATGTGGATGTCAACAGGAGTCGCCTTATGTACAATTTAACTCTTGTTCTTCGTGGTTAGTATGACCAATTCCCGGCAGGTGGATGGAGTGACAAAACCCTGGCATACCGTATATTCTTACAAAACGTGTCATTAGAAACCATTAGCCATTGCATGTGTCCACTCTAGCAATTTGGTGCGTGTGAAAATATTTTTAGCTTCAGGATAAATATTTTCAAGGGGGTTCTTGAGAGAACCTAACCATTAAAAAGGTCTTGTGCCATATGGGTTCCTGTAGACTCAATGGTGAACTCAGTGAGTCAGATTGGCGGTAACTCGATGCTCATGAGCAATGGTAGTTTACCTGGAGATGAATAGAGTCGTTGGCAATTCGTGCGAATCCGGGGATAAGACTTGAGAGGATTGAACCGTTGTTAAGATCGTTAGGGTGAAATCCATTCTGTGTAGCAGGCAGACCAACCTCCCCGTATTTAGGCATGCGCTATGACACAAATAGATAGAGCTAAATTAATGGAAGGGTCCATTTCTAGCTATGCTCCACCAAATTCTAGCTAAGACACGCCCACTTTTTTGCACGTGTTGAAGTCAATTTTAGCACTGTAACCATACAGGTCAAGGTAACCATACAGGTCAAGGTAAACATACAGGGCAAGATAACCATACAGGTCAAGGTAACCATACAGGTCAAGATAACCATACAAGTCAAGGTAACCATACAGGTCAAGATAACCATACAGGTCAAGGTAACCATACCTTTCAAGATAACCATACAGGTCAAGGTAACCATACAGGTCAAGTAACCATACAGGTCAAGGTAACCATACAGGTCAAGTAACCATACAGGTCAAGGTAACCATACAGGTCAAGATGACCATACATGTCAAGGTAACCATACAGGTCAAGGTAACCATACAGGTCAAGGTATCCATACCTTTCAAGATAACCATACAGGTCAAGATAACCATACAGGTCAAGATAACCATACAGGTCAAGATAACCATACAGGTCAAGTAACTATACAGGTAAAGGTAACCATACAGGTCAAGGTAACCATACAAGTCAAGTAACCATACAGGTCAAGGTAACCATACAGGTCAAGATAACCATACAGGTCAAGATAACCATACAGGTCAAGATAACCATACAGGCCAAGGTAACCATACAAGTCAAGGTAACCATACAGGTCAAGATAACCATACATGCCAAGGTAACCATACAGGTCAAAGTAACCATGCCATACAGGTCAAGTAACGATACAGGTCAAGTAACGATACAGGTCAAGGTAACCATACAGGTCAAGGTAACCATACAGGTCAAGGTAACCATACAGGTCAAGATAACCATACAGGTCAAGATAACCATACAGGTCAAGATAACCATACAGGTCAAGATAACCATACAGGTCAAGGTAACCATACAGGTCAAGATAACCATACAAGTCAAGGTAACCATACAGGTCAAGGTAACCATGCCATACAGGTCAAGTAACGACACAGGTCAAGGTAACCATACAGGCCAAGTATCCATACCTTTCAAGATAACCATACAGGTCAAGATAACCATACATGTCAAGATAACCTTGCACAAGTCAAGTAACGATACAGGTCAGGGTAATCATAGAGGTCAAAGTAACCATACCGGTCAAAGTCACCTTGCAAGTCAAGTAACGATACAGGTCAGGGTAATCATAGAGGTCAAAGTAACCATACAGGTCAAGGTAACCATGGAGGTCAAAGTAACCATAGTGGTCAAAGTAACTATACAGGTCAAGGTAACTATACAGGTCAAGGTAACCATACAGGTCAAGGTAACCATAGAGGTCAAGGTAACCATACAGGTCAGGATAACCATGCATCTCATGGTAACCATAAAGGTCAAAGTAACCATGCAGGTCAAGCTAACCAACAGATCAAGAGAAGACGACATCTTCACACCGGCCTACTCTACAAGTAACTACTTACGGTCATCAAGATTTGCGAGCTGACACCCCGTTTAGAGACAGCACTGACTTTAGCTAACCTTCTGCTCAGTCTTCTTCAAAATTTGTTTTGAAAATATTACCAGCACACATACATGCGAAAATGCGCTCTAACAAAATCAGGAACTATACACTTCGATTTAGATTCAGTTGTGTGTAGAAAAATTAACAGTTTGAATGTGGAAAGCAAAGTATGCCGGTGAGCTATTGGTGCAAGCTTAGTGAACCTTCAAGACAAAGTCCATATAACAATTCTTCAAAGATACTGTGTTCTACATCTCAATGGTCGCGAAAGGGCGTATGTTTATGAGCTGATATGCTATGGCAAACATAACACCAATGGAGATGCTCTGGCTGTGTTCATCAGTGAACGCTCGCCTTGCTACAAACAGTGCATTCAAACAATACTGTCACCGAACAACATAAACACGAATCATGGCAGACTGTACAGCCGAAACAGGTTTCAAGGCCACACGAACCTGTCTTCAAACAAATTGATTAGGGGCAATACGTGCAAAGCCACTACATCAGGACTACTGTCCATATGGAGGCACGGATGTCACCGCTGACCACAAGCCAGTGAATACCCGCATTCAAATGATGCACATTTGCCTACTACATAAGAACCTTGCCAACTAACATGGCGATGTCAACTTTGATCTAGAGAGGCTCGTAAATGATACCACCATTAAACTCAACCAACTGTCATACAAACATTGACATAAACTTCAAACGAGCCTTTATTCAAAGTACTCAAAGCCATTGAAACAGCATAGACCAATGCAATACGAGTTGTCAAGAATAACAACAGAACTGGATGCTACACTGCAGCCACACTCCTTGTAAAGCTTTCCGAATAACAAAAAGTACTATGGCTCCTCATCTATTAAAGTGAGCAGAGAAAAGACCACGCAAACTATGCTGAGAACGCAATGCCATATTTCACCAGATCAGTGAACGACTGAAAGGACATACCACCATAGAAGCCGCCTCTTTGCCAGATGGCATCACAGCCATATATGATTGCTGTAAAATGCTTAGTGTGACCCGCGCTCTGAGAGTTGCTGGTTCATTACCATCGTGTACCGTGCAAAGCACTGAAAGCAAATTCATCAGGACCGATCAGGTAAAGCAGATGCGACAGAGAATGGTTTAAGATCCCCTTCATGGAGCCAAACGAAGAACCATTGCACAAATTTGTAGGCAATCCTAGGCCACTACGAACACCAATTGAAACAACTGACGTTGAGAAGGCACGGAAGGCCCTGATAAATGGACGTACATCTGGAGGAGCCAGCAACAGCAATGGCCACTTTAAGTGTGCACGTGATAGCATCTCCAAGCCAATCATGCACATAATAAACGCTGCCGTCATGCACCATATTCCTCATCGATGCTGTTGGCCAAGGTACACAAAAACGAGCTGCCCAATCTTAGGAAGTCTTCCGGAGCACCAGCAAACATCCGGTCTATAGTGCTCCTCACCAGCATACGGACGATCGTGTCCAATGTGACCATGTGTGGCATCCGAGAGAACATTGACAGCCTCACTGAAGTCTACCAGAGCAGTTTTAAACGAGGATGCAGCTGCATAGACATTGGATGTGCGCGGCAAATGCTCGCGTCATTAGTTATGTCCAAGCACTGGTGACTTTCACAAGATGGACGTCAACATGTCACCGGCTTTAAAGACAATCTTTGACACCTTTCAAGTTGAAAGTACAAGTAAAAATGATTATGCAGGGTTCTCTACATGGAGATGGCCTCTCTCCAGTACTATTTACCCGGTACCTTGTCGCGGCCCTCTCTTCTGTGAGAAAGCACTATACGCGACCAAACTCACCAGTACTATTTACCCGGTACCTTGTCGCAGCCCTCTCTTCTGTGAGAGAGCCCTATACGCGACCAAACTCACCAGTACTATTTACCCGGTACCTTGTCGCGGCCCTCTCTTCTGTGAGAGAGCACTATACGCGACCAAACTCACCAGTACTATTTACCCGGTACCTTGTCGCGGCCCTCTCTTCTGTGAGAGAGCCCTATACGCGACCAAACTCACCAGTACTATTTACCCGGTACCTTGTCGCGGCCCTCTCTTCTGTGAGAGAGCCCTATACGCGACCAAACTCACCAGTACTATTTACCCGGTACCTTGTCGCGGCCCTCTCTTCTGTGAGAGAGCACTATACGCGACCAAACTCACCTGTACTATTTACCCGGTACCTTGTCGCGGCCCTCTCTTCTGTGAGAGAGCACTATACGCGACCAAACTCACCTGTACTATTTACCCGGTACCTTGTCGCGGCCCTCTCTTCTGTGAGAAAGCGCTATACGCGACCAAACTCACCTGTACTATTTACCCGGTACCTTGTCGCGGCCCTCTCTTCTGTGAGAAAGCGCTATACGCGACCAAACTCACCTGTACTATTTACCCGGTACCTTGTCGCGGCCCTCTCTTCTGTGAGAAAGCGCTATACGCGACCAAACTCACCAGTACTATTTACCCGGTACCTTGTCGCGGCCCTCTCTTCTGTGAGAAAGCGCTATACGCGACCAAACTCACCTGTACTATTTACCCGGTACCTTGTCGCGGCCCTCTCTTCTGTGAGAAAGCGCTATACGCGACCAAACTCACCAGTACTATTTACCCGGTACCTTGTCGCGGCCCTCTCTTCTGTGAGAAAGCGCTATACGCGACCAAACTCACCTGTACTATTTACCCGGTACCTTGTCGCGGCCCTCTCTTCTGTGAGAAAGCGCTATACGCGACCAAACTCACCTGTACTATTTACCCGGTACCTTGTCGCGGCCCTCTCTTCTGTGAGAAAGCGCTATACGCGACCAAACTCACCAGTACTATTTACCCGGTACCTTGTCGCGGCCCTCTCTTCTGTGAGAGAGCCCTATACGCGACCAAACTCACCAGTACTATTTACCCGGTACCTTGTCGCGGCCCTCTCTTCTGTGAGAAAGCGCTATACGCGACCAAACTCACCAGTACTATTTACCCGGTACCTTGTCGCGGCCCTCTCTTCTGTGAGAAAGCACTATACGCGACCAAACTCACCAGTACTATTTACCCGGTACCTTGTCGCAGCCCTCTCTTCTGTGAGAGAGCCCTATACGCGACCAAACTCACCAGTACTATTTACCCGGTACCTTGTCGCGGCCCTCTCTTCTGTGAGAGAGCACTATACGCGACCAAACTCACCAGTACTATTTACCCGGTACCTTGTCGCGGCCCTCTCTTCTGTGAGAGAGCCCTATACGCGACCAAACTCACCAGTACTATTTACCCGGTACCTTGTCGCGGCCCTCTCTTCTGTGAGAGAGCCCTATACGCGACCAAACTCACCAGTACTATTTACCCGGTACCTTGTCGCGGCCCTCTCTTCTGTGAGAGAGCACTATACGCGACCAAACTCACCTGTACTATTTACCCGGTACCTTGTCGCGGCCCTCTCTTCTGTGAGAGAGCACTATACGCGACCAAACTCACCTGTACTATTTACCCGGTACCTTGTCGCGGCCCTCTCTTCTGTGAGAAAGCGCTATACGCGACCAAACTCACCTGTACTATTTACCCGGTACCTTGTCGCGGCCCTCTCTTCTGTGAGAAAGCGCTATACGCGACCAAACTCACCTGTACTATTTACCCGGTACCTTGTCGCGGCCCTCTCTTCTGTGAGAAAGCGCTATACGCGACCAAACTCACCAGTACTA
Source organism: Chaetoderma sp. LZ-2023a (assembly GCA_034401795.1). Lineage (NCBI taxonomy): Eukaryota > Metazoa > Mollusca > Caudofoveata > Chaetodermatida > Chaetodermatidae > Chaetoderma > Chaetoderma sp. LZ-2023a. Next base: position 89,388,153 of record CM067368.1, on the reverse strand, counting down.
TTTACCCGGTACCTTGTCGCGGCCCTCTCTTCTGTGAGAAAGCGCTATACGCGACCAAACTCACCTGTACTATTTACCCGGTACCTTGTCGCGGCCCTCTCTTCTGTGAGAAAGCGCTATACGCGACCAAACTCACCAGTACTATTTACCCGGTACCTTGTCGCGGCCCTCTCTTCTGTGAGAAAGCGCTATACGCGACCAAACTCACCTGTACTATTTACCCGGTACCTTGTCGCGGCCCTCTCTTCTGTGAGAAAGCGCTATACGCGACCAAACTCACCTGTACTATTTACCCGGTACCTTGTCGCGGCCCTCTCTTCTGTGAGAAAGCGCTATACGCGACCAAACTCACCAGTACTATTTACCCGGTACCTTGTCGCGGCCCTCTCTTCTGTGAGAAAGCCCTATACGCGACCAAACTCACCAGTATACCCTTTATCCCTCTAGCTGCATAACAACTCAAGTATTTGTATCTCTACATTAAGCAACGCGAGGCGAAGCTTAACCATATGCACCTATCAGTGAAGTACCAAGTGACTAAGGATGCATCGCGGGGCGGAATGGATGAAGCGCAAAACACTGTGCTCACTAATGTACAGCTCCTCTAAAATCGTTGTACGTTTCGTTTCTAGTAACTGTGCACACAGTATATCATCATCATCATCATCATCATTGATCAGATCATCAGCACAGGTAATATGTTGAATATTTCGGTGACAGTTAGAGCTAACGGTCAAATTAGTCTCAAAATATTCAACAACATGTTTACTCAAATTAAATCAATCAAAGACATGCATTTCGTACACATACGTGACAGGCTTCAATTTGTGTGATGGAGCGTCGGCATTTTGGTTATGGTGTCAGCTACCATGTGACGTATTTATTTGAGCATAAAGGCATATACTTGACATTGGTGTCTCGCGAGATCTCCTTCGAAACGAGATCGAGAAAGGAATTTTGTGTGTATTGGGTTGCCATTACCGTGAAATGAGATTATTGTAATTCAGGATTAAAAGTATATAAATTGATTACAGCACACTTACAAAGTGAGCGGAGCTTAGCTATAAAATGAGTGGAGTATAGCTAGAAATAGACGACATTAATGTCTCCAGGCGCCTTATGATGCTTTTAACACATCATATCTCTCTCTCTATATATATATATTGTACTATCCTTACCAGCTGTAACACATATTTTGTGAGCTTCCTTGAGCTCCTGTGCCAATATACAATATTACATACAATCAAACCGTGGCCACTCGTCTTAGGTAACCACCAGCATACGGGCCAAAAGCTGTCATGAGTTACACTAAACTACCGCCTGTTTTAGTGACCACATGTTGATGACCCATACAGTGACCGTTATAGACAGGTGTGAAGTAGCTTCTTAGAGTGGTTGTCCTTCCGTCCGGACGTCGACGTAATATATGACCTCAATTCTCCGCGTCTCGACGGATAACAATTTTCTGGCTCTCAAACAAGAATATACGGAGCAAGTGACATACTCTCGCCCTATAGGTTAATAGACAGGTCTCTGAACTTGCGTGGGCTAGAACAGATAGTTCCAAATCTGCTCTTGACAAAGGATCAGCCGTCAGCTTCTTTCCACAGCTTTCATCAATCCGTCGCTTGTTGTCCTTTCATATTTTTGACTGTTTGACAGCATAATCACGGTAATATTACTTAGGTTCTTAGGAAGAATCGTTGTATCGAGAGCTTAATAAAATGGACACGCTCTTTAATTGGCTTTTCCAGTGAAATCATTGCTATTTTGCTATTGCTGGACTGATTTTACTTGCATAGAATTGTCTTATTTCCCGGCTTTCTGGTGCTTCCAATGGACATAATCATTTATACAACATAACTTATATTAATATATTACGAATCCTTTTTGTAACCAACAAATCACCAAAATAATCAAAGCGAGGTAACCCATAGCGAGGTAACCCATACGGAACAAACCTCAATGAGCGAAGTTGTTTTAGAGCAGCAGCCATCGAGTTATCTAACAGAGGAATCCAGTCTATCGATCAATGATATGAAGTCATAATCAACTACGTCACATGTAAGTTAACGTCATAATCAACTACGTCATGGATGTCGGAATCAAGTCCGTCATACACGCTTAACAATCCGTCAAGCTGTACGAATTTTATGTCTTTACTATTTAATAAACATTCTGTTGAATATTTTGAAACTAATTTGACTGGGCGCTGTTAATGCCATAGTTTCAAAATATTCAAGAGCTTACCTGTATACTTCTCTAATAATTGAGATTCATGCAGTTCATGTTTCGATCGATGCCAACACGGACAAAGCGAGTCGGTGGAGCTTAGGAACAGATGGGACATAACTAAAACTGTAAACATTCATGGGAGTTGCCGGTTAGTGTCCGTTACAGTGTCCGCTACAGTGTCCGCTACAGTCTCTGCTACAGTGTCTGCTACAGTCTCAGCTACAATGTCAGCTACAATGTCCGCTACAGTGTCCGTTACAGTGTCCGCAACAGTCTCTGCTACAGTGTCCACTACAGTGTCCATTACAGTGTCCGCTAAAGTGTCTGCTACAGTGTATGCTACAGTGTCCGCTACGGTGTCCGCTACGGTGTCCGTTACAGTGTCCGCTACAGTGTCTGCTACAGTGTCCGCTACAGTGTCCATTACGGTGTCCGCTACAGTGCCTGCTACAGTGCCCATTACAGTGTCCACTACAGTCTCTGCTACAGTGTCAGCTACAATGTCTGCTATAGTGTCCGCTACAGTGTCCGCTACAGTGTCTGCTACGGTGTCCGTTACAGTGTCCGTTACGGTGTCCGTTACAGTGTCTGCTACAGTGCGTTACAGTGTCCGCTACAGTGTCTGCTACAGTGTCCGCTACAGTGTCCGTTACAGTGTCCGCTACAGTGTCCATTACAGTGTCTGCTACAGTGTCTGCTATAGTGTCCGCTACAGTGTCCGTTACAGTGTCCGCTACAGTGTCCGCTAGTGTCCGCCCGCTACAGTGTCCGCTAGTGTCCGCTACAGTGTCCGTTACAGTGTCCGCTACATTGTACGCTACAGTGTCTGCCACAGTGTCCACTACAGTGTCCGCTACAGTGTCTGCTACAGTGTATGCTACAGTGGCCGTTACAGTGTCTGTTACAGTGGCCGCTACAGTGCCCGCTACAGTGTCCGCTACAGGGTCCACTAGCATGTTATCAGGTTTCTTCATGCCTCTCTAGCTCCGTTATGTTAACATGACATGGTAATCATCGTCGCTTGTGTCTGTACACAACTTTGGCAAACAGTAAATTCTATCACTTGATTTAACATGGTGTGACATGTTATCGTTTACTATGGCGCTTGCCAAAAAGAAATCCTACACAATCATGGACGAATAACAACGAAACCGTTCTCTTGAATTACTAGATGCTGTGAAGTTATGAATGATTAATGGTATTAAAAGCTGCGATATCCATTACAGGTTGCCATGAGGCAAAGACAAACTATGCAAAGAGGTGCTTCGTGATTGGAATGCCATAAGAGGTCGATTTGTTAAAACGGATATGCCATTCCATAAACGCCTCCACCCCATTAAAGCCAAAAGTGCTGCACCCTGTCAATAAGGCATCTTTGCGAAACGGTATTTCGCTGTTGTCGTGTGTTAAGAAAACCAATATTCCCTCACCAGACGAATATGGCCGTACTGGGAGTGGGGAGTTAAAATTGAATTTATTGATGCGTTTTCCTGACATGTTAGACGATCAGCCATCTAATAACCGATGTAGCTGTTCCATGAATAAAATCGCAGGTACAATGGACAATGCCATTGCAATGCTACTGCTGAATGAAACTCCAATAACAAACCGACATGCCACATGGACACATGAATAAACACAGATTTCAATGACTAACCAACATTGAAACGCCACATGTACGAACGGATCGACAACAATTTGATTGAATGAATGACAGAAATTGAATTTTTCTTCACACTAGGCCTATTCGTAAAGGAGCGCACCAATAAACCTAGTTAATAATATTTACCCCCCCCCCCCCCGCAGACGTATGCCTCATGGCAAATGCCAGTTTCTTCAACGAGCGATCAATCTATTAAAGTTATCATAAATAAACAAATTGCTCAGATGCTCATTAACTCCCCTTGTCTCAACAGCGCTTCAAAGTGTTAAAAATTACCTAGTTTTATAAATTAACCCTTTAATTTGTCAAGATTTTTCAGGAAAATTGAAATTTTAGTCCAGTGAAGTAGCCCAGTGAATGACCACTGGCTGGCCAACAGAAGCCTGTTACTGCAAATTTACCACTGGAAGTTAGGGACATAGTTTTTTGAAGATATGGGCTTTAGGGTTAATGGTCAAGAGATTCAAAATATGTGCTTAGCCAGTGTCCATTAGCACGGCAAGAAAAGACTATTTTAGTAAATTTACCCCTGGAATGACTGATTCCGTTACCGAGCCAGTCATTCCATTGGTGAATTAAATCAATGACATCATGAATGACGTAGATAGGTTCGTTGCGAACGCTTAATTGATGACAGACTAAGCGCTGTTGTAAGAACTGTATGTTTTTATTATTTAATAAACATGTTGTTGGTTATTTTGAAACTAATTTGACTGTGCGCTGTTGCTGCCATAGGCAGCTTAGACGCCCAGTCAACTTAGTTTCAAAATATCCAACAGCTTACCGCCATATTTTTTTGGCAAACTGAGTCAGGCAGTTCAGAGAACAATCGATCACAACACGGGTGAAGTGTGGGTGGAGCTTAGCTAAAGGTGGGCGTGGCATAGCTAAAACTGGATTCCTTCATTAGGCACATGTTCCCACAGCAATAGGATGCATTCGCCAGAATTATACAATTTCAAATTCAACGTATTTTATTTTCATATCTGGCTTACTCCCTACACGTTGATATAACGATCAATACATCGCAGCAATTCAGAGGGGCGAATAGAGGGACCTATGTCAACCTATGCCCGCCCCATTTTAGCTAAGTTCCGCCCCTTTCTACCTAAGCTGCGTCCACATTGTACGTGTGTTAGAATCGATCTATCTACTTCAAACCATGAATTAACAGCATTCCAATTTAAAGGTAACTATACATGTATATGTAAGCTGTTGAATAGCTCCCAGTTAAATTAGTTTCAAAATATTCAACAGAATGTTTATTACATTGCATAACCTTCAAAAAATGCAATTCGTGCACTTGCCCGACTTCTCAATATTCATGACGGCTCGAGACACGATATTATGATTGTGACGTCAGCTAACTTATGACGTAATTGACTATGACATCAGATACCTGAGTGACAGATCGGATCCCTCCATTAGTATCATTAAGCACATGAATGAGCGATATTTCGCTATAGAATATAGTGATATAGTAAATGATTTATCATGATATATCGCTCTATCGCATGTTGTACTATCGCGATATAGTAAACGACTGATCATGATATATTGCTATCTCACATGTTCTAATATTGCGATATAGTAAACGACTGATCATAATATATCGCTATATCGCATGTTCTAATATTGCGATATAGTAAACGAATAATCATGATATATCATTGTGATGTATGTTCTAATATCGCAATATAGTACACGACTGATCATGTTATATCGTTGTATCGTATGTTCTAATATCGCGATATAGTAAGCAAATGATCATGATATATCACCATATCGCATGATCTAATATCGCAATAGAGTAAACGACTAATCATGATATATCGATATATCGCATGTTCTAATATCGCGTTATGGTAAACGACTGATCATGATATATCGTTGTATCGTATGTTCTAATATTGCGATATAGTAAACAATGATCATGATATATCACTATATCGTATGTTCTAATATCGCGATATAGTAAATGCCGATCATGATATATCGCAATATCGCGAGAAGTCTTGCTGGGTGGAATGGCATGGGCCGAGAGCCATCCACACGGTTTGTTGTAGTGACAATGCAAATCAGCGACTAACTCTTGAATATTTTGAAATTACTTTGATGGGAAGCTTCCAGTTCGAGCTATTTCAAAATATTCAACATGTCACAGTACAATGTTAACAATTTTCATGTTTTGTTATTCTTTTGTTGCCAATAGCTCGAGATCTCTCTTTCATATACCTCTCATTCTCCAATTTCTCTCTCTCTCTCTCTTTCTCTTTCTCTCTCTCTCTCTCTCTCTCTCTTTCTCTCTCTTTCTCTCTCTCTCTTTCTCTCCCTTTCTCTCTCTTTCTCCTCTCTCTTTCTCCTCTCTCTTTCTCCTCTCTCTTTCTTCTCTCTCTTTCTTCTCTCTCTTTCTTCTCTCTCTTTCCTCTCTCTCTCATCTCTCTCTCCTCTCTCTCTTTCCTCTCTCTCTCCTCTCTCTCTCTCTCTCTCTCCTCTCTCTCTCTCCTCTCTCTCTCCTCTCTCTCTCCTCTCTCTCCTCTCTCTTCTCTCTCTCTTTCTTTCTCGCCCTCTCGCTCCCTCCTTCTTATATCCCTCATATTCTCTCCCTATCGCTGTTGTGTGGTTGAAGGTACCACGACTATTAACGGGTATACTTCATGTATTCTTCGGCGACGAAACTTCTGGCAAATACGGTGTATTTCCAAACGGAAGTTTTTGTTCATAGCTATATAAATCATGGGGTTCATGAAGCTGTTGCTGACTGACAGTAAGATGGCTACCAAGCGACCGATGGTGAAACTAACTTCTGTGTTTGGATCTAGCTCTACAGCGTTGATCTCCAGCGTGTCATGGACGATTTCTAGCACGTGGTACGGCGCCCAGCAACAGATAAACACGACCTCCACGATCAGCAAGATCTTGATCACGTGACGAGTATGACGCACGCTCTGATTCACTTCAATTTTACGTAACCAAAGTTTGGAGACAATCCTGACACAGAGAATTGTCATTACGGCAAACGGGAGACAGAATAGCACCACGAAGTCTACAACGCGAAAATAGAAGTCGTCCACGTCATCTTCAAAGAAAATACTACAGATTATCTGTTTTTCACTGTGATCCCTGTGAATATGGTCACGTGTGCCATTCGTTTTGCTGTTGCTATTACATGAAATAAAACACTGGTCAAGGATACCATCAATGCATTGACTTTCTGCATGACCAGCCAGGTTTTCCGAAGGGTGTGTGCCATACTGGCTGACGGTTCCATTCAGGTCGCCATCCTCTGCATTATCTATGTCCAAATGCCAAACCAACAGTGATTTTGATCCGTATACGAATGAGAATATCCAAACTGCTATCAGCAATTTTATGGTGAAAGTTTTGGAAAACTTCTTTCCCATTGGGTGCCACACTGCCCTGTATCGGTCAATGGTGGTAGCGACAAGAGAATATATACTGCTCGTTAATGCCACAGTACCAAAGTATGGAACCAATGTGCATCTGAACATGCTCTGGGTCGTGATATAAGATAGTGCTTCGTCAACTGACGCGGTGCAGATGACCAGCCCTACGATTAGGTCAGAGATGCAGAGTGATGCCAAGTACATATTCGTTACTGTACGCATTGTCCGCTTGACAACAATCAGCAACACTACAATACAATTACTTAGCACAATGGCCACTAATAACACAGAGAAAATGACAACTAACACAGCCTCTGGTATATATCGGTGTAAGTCATTCACGTCATGGTCAGCATCAACGTCATTATCCTCGTCAGGACACTGTGAATCCATCATCCAGCGAGTTCTGAATAATAATAATAATAATAATAATAATAATAATAATAATAATAATAATAATAATAATGGATGAATACAGTTTTAGCTAAGCCCCGCCCATCCGCAGTTAAGTCCCACGCATACTTCGCCCTTGTTGGAATCGATCGATCTCCGAATTCCTTGACAATCAATTTCCAGAAAACTGTACTGCTAAGCTGTTGAATATTTAAAAAACTAATTTGACTGGGTGACAGAATGTTTATTAAATAGGAAAGACCTACAATCCGTCATCAATTATGGGTTCGTGATGCTATTGATTATGCCGTCATCCTACATGTCACGTAGCTGATTATGATGCCATATGAGGGATGGATAAACTGGAAAGGTCCATTACTGAGCAGTCGTACCTAGTTCGCTATTGTCAATTCACAGTGGTCTGACTGGGTAGTCAGTTAGATATTGGTAAAATGCTCCATCATTCGCATACCGTATGAGTCCTTGTTGCTTACTTCCAATATGCTGGCTACCATTTGGCCCGGTTGCAATATGTCAATCGACATTTATGTAATATGATACTTGCAGAGTACTAGTAGTTCAAAGATTCCAGACATTGCTTTTTACAGTAGATTGCCCGACTAAGGCAACTATGATTCTTACCAGACAGCACACTTTTCAAAGATCCGGCGGATATTAGGCCAGATTCTGGTAGAATCATGAAGAACGCAGGAACACTCATCTTTTGCTCTCATTTTCAGATATGTGAGTATGCAGCAGGAAAGGTACCAATCATAACTGATTGGGCTTTGTAATTGGACCGAGGCTCTCGGATCACATCCTCGATTTCGGATACGTCAGCGACCACGTTCCCTTCATTGACTTGCCAATGCCACTGCGAAATTATACAGCCACGAAGTACCGTATTGCTAATGCAATTAGCCCAACTGTCGAAAAACCAAGGAGGATCTTTCACTGATCGAGTCATTCTATGATGAACTGGGTCCTAACACCACCATTTCAGCCGACTTTATCTCCAAGCTAGACAAACTCAGCAAAGCAGACAAGGGCACAAGATGTGCATGATGGTAATATGGAATTGATAAACGTAACAGCAATGAAGATGCTCTGGCCTCGTTCATCAGTAGCCACTGCCTCTTTGTCACAAACACCGCCTTCAGACAGCCATGCTACACAACACAGACCGTAGAGCAAAAACCGACTCCAACGCCATAACAGCTGTCATCAACCAAATTGATTATGTGTTGTGAAGAATCATTGCGAAGCCGCTTCCTCAACACTTCCATTGACATGGAGCCACGGACCTCCACTCTGACCACAGACCAGTGGTCATCTGTCTTCAAATAAGGCACGTCTGTCTGCTGCATAAGCATCATGCCAGCCAATGTGGTAAAGTCAAATTTTATCTAGAGAGGCTCCTCAATGACATCAAGACACAATGGGCATACAAGAGAAGATTTTAGAGGACCCTCGAAGACTAAATAACAACCATTGGCATAAACTCAAATCCAGAATACTTATGTGCATTGAAACCTCGCCGAACATGGTAATAAAAGTTGTCAGGAATAACGACAGATCTGGATACCACACTGCAGAGGCACTTATTGCAAAGCTTCCAGCAACAGAAGGCACTATATGCAATTGTCTTGAGTTACTTACGTTTATTTGATAGCATTATCTTTCAGTTTCATCTCTTTATATGCGTTATTTCAAAATTGCTTGCTTAATTTCCGTTTTTAGATTTAATTTGCCCTCCACACCCCACCTCCGAGAGAAATAAAGTAATTTGCCCTCTCCCCCTCCTTTGCACGGCATACAACACTGATACCCGCCACAACAGCTCATTAGGCAACAACGGGCAACGCATGCATCCCTAGCGATTATTTCAGTTACTCTCATTTTACAACTCTTCGGAGGAGTTACGCAACCCTTCGAGGAAGCACCTCAAATACACCCAGCTGTAAGAAGGTATTGCAGAGTAGTCAGAGCAAAGACCACACAGAGGATTAGCTACGCCGCGAAGGCAGTGCCATGCTTCGCCAGATCCGTGAATGACTGAAGGAACTTCACCATACAAGCAGAATATTTGCCAGATGACATCACAGTCATAAATGATTGCCGTAACATGTTTAGGGTGGCCCCGGGATCTGAGAGTTGCTGGTCCACCACCCTCGCTATCCGTACATAACACTGAAGTCAACTTCACTGGGGCCGAAAGGAAAAAGAATATACGATCAGAGAATAGCGTAAGAACAATTTCATGGATCCAAACGATGAGTCATTACAGCCATTTTCTTTACGACTCACTACAAACACCAATCCAAACATCTGAGATTAAGAAAGCCCTTAGGGAATCTTTAATTTTAAAGTTAAATTAAAGCAGGATCTGGTGTTCATTTTAAAACAAATTTGGTGAAAGATGATGCTGTCATAGACTGCAACATCATCCACCAAAATTGTTGGAAAATTTACTCCAGTTTCTTTGCCATTTGGTACACTAAAGGCTAGAATATTGACATCAGATTGGCAAAGGTTAAATATACAAGTGATATCATTACCCAAACCAACCACAGCACGTATTAAAATCTGCCTTGTGTAACACCTCATTTCCCGCAAAGACAATGCCTACAGCACAGATCAGAAATAACATAAGGCGTTTCCAAAAATGAAATAGAACGTACAGTTGAATACTGTGAACATAATTGGATGGAACACGTTGTTGTCTGAGGCAAATAAAAGTTTTAAAAAAGTTTTAATTCAACAAAACATTTCTTAGGGAGAATTCAATTTTATACTAACTAACACGTTTCTGTTTTTGTTGTGGAAGCCTGTTATTTCTGAACTGTAGTGTAGCTGGTTAGCGTCCGTACTCAGACCGTACCATTGTGCTATCTACGTCACACAAATGATGTTATATATACAATACACACGCACGCGCACAAACAAAACTCAAAGATTGAAGATTAGCAGGTACACAAACACGCACATGCATGCACACACGCACGTACGCACAGACGCGCATGCACGCAAGCACTAGCTCACTCGCTCACGCACGCAAGCACTCGCAGCGCACGCGCGCAAAGACTCGCACGCATGCATGCGCACAAACCATACAAACAAAAAATCATGCACGCGCAAAGTTGGTTACATACCTTATGAAACGGATGTTTGTGTTTCAAGAACTCACGACTGCTCCAGCACACCTGTAGACGGTAAAGAATACGTCTGACTAAATCTGCAACTACCTGAACACGCATCGATTTATCGCAGCCATCATTTAATGTCCTCAGCTGTAGCATCCGGGCGTGGTGTATTATCCGGTGTCACATTAGCGGGTCTGGCTATCTATCCCAGTATAATACCTAATGGTCGTCTATTAATATATGATGAAGAAAGAGTTTCCATACATCATTATTATTGCTGAAAAACAACCCTTTCAACTCGAGCAATTTGATATTATTAGTATTTTTAGTTGCGACTCGATGTTAATTTCAACGCAATTATACAGGTAAGCTGTTGCTTTGAATATTTTGAAACTAATTTGACGGACTTGCTACTACAACTCCCAGTTAAATTAGTTTCAAAATATTTAGCATAATGTTTACTAAGGTGTAAATTCGTTACTTAAAGACATAGAATTCAGAGTGTTACCCTCGTACATTTGCCCTTTCCTGACATACCTATCTATGCCATTTCATGCTAACGTCAGCTAACAATACACCTATTTTGATTATAATGATGGATACTCGAGTGACAAATCGGATTTCACCATTTACTTGTTCCATGTCACGCTTCTTCAAATACCACTTTGTGCCGATGAAAGGTCGTTTTCTAGAATTAAAAACCTTTGAACCACAAACGCCACATCCCTCGCATTGTGGCATATTAGGAAATTACAAAGCTGATCAACTGGCTAAGGAAGGGTCAAATAAAGAACAATTCAACCGTGAGGTTGAGTTTGAAGAACTGAAGCATATCATTAAAGCCACAAGAACCACCAGCAGGCAGCATAATGATGCAAAACACAGCCTCAGTAGGGAGGATCAGACATGTATCTTCAAATTGAGGACTGGTCACAATCGTCTCAATGCACATCTTCACCGTCTCAAGATTACAGATTCTGTACTTTGTGAGTGTCAGCAGTCAGAAGAAACAGCAGAACATCTCTTGCAGCACTGCCAGCGATATGAACAGGCTAGGAGAAGGTTCTGGCCTATTGAAGTATCTTTTGAAGAGAAGATCAGAGGAGACAGAGACAGTTTGATGACCACTTCAGCTTTCCTGCACCAAATAAGGAAAACAGTCTAAGATTACTGTCATGAGAAAGATGAACGCAAGAAGAAGAAACGCCACATGTTAAAAATCACTTACGGTACAAGAAATATTCTTTCGTTGCTTAACATGTTCACGTTAAATCAACTTCAACATATTCGACTGCTTTACCTGTTTCCTTATTTTGAAATCTTGATTCTAGAACCTAGGTATTCAAATGGTTAAATAATATAGTCAGAATATTTTCAAGCAGCATTCTTTAAATTTTATCCACAACTACATTGAATCTCAGAACTAACTAAGAATGTTTCCAAAACAAAGTAAAACTTACTGTCGAATATTTTGAAAATAATTAATCTTTCCAGTTTATACATCCATCATATGACGTCATAACCAACTGTTTGGCATGCAAGATGACGGCATAATTTATGACGTCATGAATGACGTGGATAAGTACGTCGCGAACGCTTAATTGAAGAACGAATTGTATGGCTTTACTATTTAATAAACATTATGTTGAATGTTTTGAAACTAATTTGACTGGGCGCTGTTGCTGCCTTAGTTTTCTCGAAATTGATAGTCATGGCGTTCGGAGACCGATCGATCCTAACACGAGCGAGGTGTGTGTGAAGCTTAGTTAGAGATGGGTGGTGCATAGCGAAAATTGGAAAGGGCCATTGAATTGTAACATTTCTTGCATCGTGTTCAAAATTGTACTACGTAACATGTTTCTGCTTTTGTTTTTGGTGTTTTTCTGACTTATGATATGTACCGTATATAGAATGCCGGGTGTGGGGGTGTGGTGGTCGTTGCGGTGGGGTGGGAGTGGGGGTGGCAGGGATGGAGGTCATTGTTAGAGTAGTCGTAGCCTCACTAATGAGAGTTATGGCCATTGATTTGTATGCTTCCTGTCAATCCGGCCAGTATTAAATTACATCGTATACAAAATTAGTTAAAATGATTCGGAATTAGAGACAAGACAGTCTAACCCTAATACGTAATGCTGAAGATAAATATGACAGGATATTAAATATAGTCTGTGGATAGGCTTATCTGATCACAACTCTGGGTGGGGGCGGGGTGGGGTGGGGTGGGTGTATTTCACCCTATAATGACGATGTACTGTTTTCCGCGGGTGGAGTAGTAGAAATATCCTACAGCCGTAGGACGCAACAGCATACAGTCAAATTAAATTCAACATATTCCACAGAATAGGTTTTATATCGTAAAGAATTTAATTTTTCAGGGATTCGTCTTTGACAGGATTACCGTAAATTCATAGCTCTATTTTCCGACTCTTCGGCCTATCATCCAGAATTAACCCCTTAAAAACCGCGAGACCAAATACGCACAATCATGTACAATGTAAGACTAGGTCTTACATTGTAAATGATTATTTTGAAGCTAATTTGACTGGAAGATGTTGCTGCCCAGTAACAGGGTCCTGTAAAATTAGTTTGAAAATATATCAACAACTTACCTGTATAGGCCTACTTATTTTTAAATTAAGATTATGGGAATGCAGACTTCAAAGTGCTAATACTGATTAAGTTATATATTTGTGACGAGGTATTAAGCCATATTCTTCTCATGTCAAAATGCCAAGGTCATGTTGAAGACGGTGAGAGTGCAGACGTAGTACAGGAATTCCAGATAGCCATTATCTGATATTGGTTATAACTTCTATTATTATAATAATTCTTTTAGGTTAGGATTATTATTACAAGCAATTACTGGCCTAGTTTTTAATTGGTTCATCAAGTTTGAGTTGCAACTGGGGGCCCAGGGCTAAGTAGTTACGAGGTCCTCATCGCGTGGATCAAGACGCTGATGGATGAAGACACTTAGCTATGCCCCGCCAATCTCTAGCGAAGATCCGCCCACGTTTTGTCCGTGTTGGGATCGATCGATCCCCGAGCTCCCTGAATGTGAATATACAGGACACTATACAGGAAAGCTGTTGGTAGTTTTGAAACTAATTTGACTGGGTCATATTGCCGCATCTGGCAGCAACAACGCCTAATCAAATTAGTTTCGAAATATTCCACAGACTGTTTATTAAATAGTAAAAACATAGAAGTCGTGCACTTGACGGACTAACATGGTACATAAAGGAATGTTTAATCATCATTATAAAAATTTAATAACGTTAGTAAAATTGATTTCGCTATTTTAATCTGATATTTTTTTCGAATGACTGACAGAATTATTAATGGAAGGGAAAAGGGAAATAACAAATGATGTTTATTGGCAATTTCATACAATATTACATAAACTGAATCGGGATTACTTGAGAAAAAGCATTACTAAATCTAGGAGTGCCTAAAGTTATCATCTATTCATATAATATACATATCCTGGCTAAATTTAGGACTATTCGTTACTTTATGGACACTTTAACCTACTAAGAGCATAGCCGCCATTTTAGATATCTATTTGCAGGCGCCATTATTTTAGCCTCTATTGTCTTCGCCGGGTCGCACTTGTTCGTATAAAACCATTCTCGTAACGCTAATCGTATTCATTCGTTTTTTCTGCCGTCCAAGATGAGCGCATAGTAACGTGCCTATAGTCCCTTATACGCTATCGCAAGGGTTGGCCAGAGTGTAAAACAGAAAACTGAAACTGAGTTCAATACTACTTTATATTTCCTATGGTGCAAGTGAGACATATATGTACAACAAGTTTACTGAAAACTGTTTATATTTCCTATGGCGCAAGTGAGACATATATGTATAACAAGTTTACTGAAAACTGTTGCTGCTTATAGCACCAACAACTTTCAATCAAATTGTTCTCAAAATAATCAACAGGGCAGTCAATGTTGCAAGACGTGGTGAAGATATTTCGAGCAACTTTATTGGGAGTCATTTGTTACTAAGGCAGCAACAGCGTTGTCAAATTTTTCTCCAAATAATCAACGGGCTTTCTGTTTGGTTAGCTAACAAGTGCATGCCAAAATAGTTAGGCCTATATGATATGGAACGAGACCCAGTCACAGATATGCTCGAACAATCTGTTCATTTCATTGACGTCGACCTCGCCCCGGAGATCTCGCCCCCATAGGCCCAGAGGGCGAGATCGACCAGGGGCGAGATCGACGGATTTTGTTTTGGCGATCTCGCCCCGGGTACATTGCATGAGGACGAGTTTCTATTGGCCATCTCGCCTCCATGACAATCGTGATAAGTTGGTGAAGTTGTATGGCTTTTTTTCTGAGGAATAATCCATAGATTGACTCAGACGGCTGTCAATTTGACTGGGACATCACGCTGATGGCAGTTAAAGTCCTATTTTACAAGATTGCGAAGACTGTATTTAGAGAGACTCGTGCCTCTATTTCAATTTCGCAACTTAGAAAATTATATTAATTTATACGTAATGAAATCATCATATGTTAAGAGTTATTTCGTTTCATTACACATAGGCACATAATTTAAGCCTATAAAAGTATATAATCTAAAAAAAATTATTTTCGAGGATTCTGTTGTGAATATGCACTTTTAATGACTCACACCTAAACAGATCGAATGTGCTTTATAGCAGCGTGCTAGCATAACATGGGAACCAGCTAAAGCCAACAAAATCAGATAACTAGAGATGGTTCAGCGCCGAGATTAACCCTTTAACCTTCGAATTTGTTCAAGAAAATTTCAATTTTTTCACAGAAAATGTCCTTTGCAGACCAAGAAGACTATTTC
>CM067368.1:89064982-89369982 GCA_034401795.1 Chaetoderma sp. LZ-2023a | reverse complement strand
ATTTAGCTAGGATATTTATATTTTAGGGATAGATGAGAACTTTAACTTGGAACCAATTAGTCATGCCGGCGGTGCTTCGCACTCCGCCGTGTATCAACTGTGAGTGCAAGTATAGCGCCTACTCGAATATAACAAAAGCACACCTGTATATAGTATTGTAAGCAGTGTGGATAGTATTCTCTATAGGCGCCGATGTAGAGCGATTAACTCGCTACTGTTAATTCACTAATGATCTTTTTGAAAACATTATATTTGAAAATCACTTTCTGGTGGAAGCAACAAGTTTCGGTCAAACTTGTTTCAAAATACGCTGCTGGTTTCCAAGGTAGCAACATGATGCCTACTGAATATTTTGATTTTCGTGTGACTGAACGTAGATCCCGTCCCTGAAACAACGTTTTTCAGTCAAATTCATTTAAGATTAGACAGTAGTTTACCTGTAGGAAGTAGTGGCTACTCAGATTAATTCGAATATAACTGAGATTATATGATGGACTGTAGTATTTATTCGCTCGGCATGTACCAGAGCACATAGGACCAGCTACTTCCCTAATTGGTTCCCGTCAGAGTGACATAAATGGTATTTAGCTGCTTTTTTCAAATTATCCTGATTTATTTCTGTTTCTACGGGTGGCTATAAGCCGTTTATTATATCAAGCTATCATTCAAAATCATATGTTAGTTCCCTGGTCCTTTCCTTTAAGAATAAAATGGATATTTGCTAAACATTCTAATATTCTCTTATAAACGAGATAGGAAGAGAAAATAATGAACTCTGAAATTCTGTTTTTGGGTCATGCGCCATCTCTAGAATTCTTATCTGTATGATAAACTCCCAGAATAGGTAGTCTCAATGAAATACAACTCTGCATCAATGATTCAAGAGGACCTTCTCAGTGTAGGTCTGAATCGAATGAAATAAAGAATGAATGAATGATTGATTGAACGGACGAATGAATGAGCAAACGCATGAATGGGTTAATTAATGAACGAACGAATGAACAAATAAATGAACGAACGAAAGAACGAACGAATGAATGAACGAACGAAAGAACGAACGAATGAATGAAAGAACGAACTAATGAAAGAACGAAAGAATGAAGGAACGAACGAACGAATGAACGAACAAACGAATGAACGAACAACACGCGAATGAACAAACAAATGAATGAAATAATTAATGAACGAACGAATGAACAAATGAATGGACGAATGAACGAACGAATGAATGAATGAAAGAACGAACGAATGAAAGAACGAAAGAACGAATGAACGAACGAACGAACGAACGAACGAACGAACGAATGAATGAATGATCGAACGAACGAATGATCGAATGAACGAATGCAGGGTTTGCTAGCTGCCTGGGTTGGGTTAGTAGCGGTGGTGTGGGGGTTGTTCTAGTCGGTTAGGGTGGGATGGGAGTTGGCAGCTACCTGGGGTGGCTTGACTAAGGATAGGGGTTGGTGGCTGCTAGGGTTTGGATGGTAATGATGGGGTGGGGTGTTTTTTAGTTAACTTTGGGGTGATGGGAGTATGTAACATTATCGTTGTTGGAGATCGGTGACTCGAACGGTCTCCAAAATTTTACAACAGTATTTGAGCATTTAGAGTTTGGCCTGGAATTTAGGGGTTGATGGGGTTGTGGGGGTGCAATGGGGGAAGTTACTGGTTGATAATGGTGAACCATGGTTAAGAGTTCAGTATCGCTTAGACCGTGCATTAAAATATCTATATTACGAGTAGTATATTCGGAGTCAAAATGATACCACCTCAAAATAATGCCCCCATAGACCGACAATCGCCGCCGGATAGACTGACAATTGCCGATTATTAATCTGCGCGGCGGGCCACCGCCGTAGACTGACAATCGCTGATTATTAATCTACGCGGTGGGGCTGCCGTGTAGACCGACAATCGCCGATTATTAATCTACGTCCGAGTCAAAATGAAACCACCTCAAAATGATACCACCTCAAGCACATAAGGCTCGGCGTAGATATGGGGCAAAAGTTATCTACGTCGCGGCCCGTCCCGGTAGAAATGTTTCGAACAAAAAGTTATCTACGTCGCGACCCGTCTCGGTAGAAATGTTTTCGAATAAAACGTTATCTACGTCGCGGCCCTCTATACGCAAGGCAGGCCTCTACTGGGCGCTGATCCGCGATCCGTGGCCCCCACAGCTATCTCAAGCTCTGGGGTAGCCGATTGGCGATCCGTGGCCCCCACAGCTATCTACGTCATGGCGCATTATCTACCTCGCGGCACGTCCTGGTAGATAACTTTTGCCCCAATTATTTATCATAGCACGTTCCGGTAGATAACTTTTGCCCCAATTATTTATCGTGGTGCGTTCCGGTAGATAACGTTTTGCCATCTACGCCGAGCCTTATATACAAGAAGGCATCTTGACTATACATGAAGAGTTAAACTGAACAGAGTGAACGCCTCGAGAAATATCTGTTCCAGATAGAGCCCTGCTCCATCCGGATCAATAGTGATCTTCATCCCCTCAGGGGCAGGGGCTAGCTGCTTCACTTTGCCGCCGGCTAAGAAACGTAGCTCTAGGACTATATGAGTCGTTTATGGGCTAGTGTGTCCCACTCGCTGAAGCAGTTTAACAGCCCCCTTGGCTTTGGTGACATGTGACACACCATCTACCCGTAGGATGCCCTCCTGGAGGTTGACATCTTCTTCTGGGCCATCGAATGGACGACGCAGCAGGAGCTTTCCACCTGTAACCCCAATCCGGTGACCCACCCTCGTCAGGGAGACACCTTCACCTATGTAGGTGAGGAAGGATGATCCCCGAGTGTAGAGCTTTCGAACTTTCCCATCCCTTTTCACAACAGTGGAGAGGGGAGTAACCACTATGTCAATGACTGCGGGAGGTCTATATAGTGGCAACCATGTTTGCCAGTTACCACCAGGTCCAGCGCGGTACCACACTTCATTCTTCTCAAACATGAACTGCAGGTTTACCAGGGTCAATAGCAGACCCTCATGGGCCATCGGCGGGGCACCGCTCGAATAGGGTTTGACCAGATGAAAGCTGAGGTCGGCATTTAGGGTGTTTATGTCTGCCACCTCTGTATCCGAGACCTCAATCAACAGCTCGAGGATGTACTTCCTCTTCGGGAAATCGTACCGAAATACGATCTTGTGGCCATCTGTGTTGCGGCCCAGGCGCCCTTTCGACACATCCTTGAGGTATGTGAGCATCTCCACCCCATCACCACCAATGGGGTGGAGGGAGAATGCCCTTGAGCTTGCTTCGAACTGTAGGGCGAATGACTTGCCATCACTGTCTTCTACCTTGGCAGCATCAACTGAGTACACATCTGCGAGGTCAGCAACACCAGTCGGGTGAGCAAATATGGGTTCCATAGCACGCTATAGGAGGGATTTAGACGAGACATATAACCATGCCAATTGTCCGACTGCTGCTCTCCGGTGGTGAGAACATAATCTCACCCTCTCTAGAGGGGAGACGGGCGGTACAGTACCATGTAGAATGGGTCCTCTTCGAGGTGCCCCAGCGGGGCACAACATACATACACGCCGATGTGCTACATCAACCCCCGGGCAGTGCACACAGCAGCTCACTGGGAGACGTCGACCGGGATGTGATAGAATATCTCCACGGTGCCAACAGCAACCTATGGAAAGCTATCAGTCCTAGCCTGTTCACAGCTGTAAATCACCTGTTTGACAGCCCCTCCATTAACATATACGCCAGCACGGATGGGATATCGGACGCCCATTTACATTTAAGAGTTTACACTCTTATTACTCATTGACCTGACGACAACATGATATCATACCAGCAATATCTGGCTTTGGCTGAGATGATGAACCCAATAGAGGATTGCCCCTTCATAACCCCTGCACAGATAAAGGTCTTAAACGAACAGATGCCCGCACAGCAACAGATCTGTCAACAAGAAGGTGAGCGCCTACAGCGGGAGAACTGGTATCAACAGAATGCGCGCAGGGCAAGGAGGGAAAGGGAAAATTTCCGATACTGGCGGGCCCTCCTGGAGGAGAGTAAGCGGGATCCAGGAGTCTTGACAGACGACGATCGGCCAGATGTCTTCACATACGACGATGAGCCAGTTGTCTTCTCAGACGAGGATGAGCCAGAAGTCATGCAGTGGGAAGAGGAGATGGCGCGGAAGTGTAAGATCCAGAAAGCCATCCAGCGGTGGACCTACTATCTTGGTGATAAGGTGAAGTTCCAGATGCCATGTCTCAGAACGCTACTGGCACCCGACATAGTGCTGGATGACCACGTTCTAAGAGACAGCTGTCTCAAGACCAAAAAGCTGGCACGGTTAGCCAGGCTCTCCACAATGAACCCTTCTATGACTCATAAGCAGGTGATGCAGGTTTAATCTCTAGGTATACTATGGCAAAATCAGAGTGGTGGAAGCAACCAGAACTATACCCCTCCCTGACTGCTGACGAGGGCGGTACCATCCACGGCTGGCGACTCCAGCAGATAGATACCATCAGGTAGAATCTCGTCCATGAGACAGAAAAGTACGGCAGAATGCGCAGTCGATATAAGACAGCCTACAACGTCCTCGCGTGTACAACCACTGCTGCGGGTGTGATTGGAGCCAGTGCTGGTGTGGCAGCTGTGGCCACTCTCGCCACAGGGGTGGGTGCCCTCGTCGCCATCCCGGTGGGGGGCATGACACTAGTCGCCACGGTCTTGGCCACGGGCTTGGGGGTGGGGCAGCGGCAGATCACAAGGAGGTTGGAGAAGCATGCTAGGTATGTGACACTAGCACAGAGTATGCTACGGACTATCGACGAGTCTCTCGGGGATGGCCAGGTGACCGATGAAGAGTACCGCCATATATTGAAGGTTCAAGCCCTGTACCGCACAGAGAAACCTAAAGTGCGACAACAATACCTCAAAGGCTCCAACGGGCGGGTTGATATGGAGGAATTAAAAAATGAGATGTTACGGCGAGGTCACCTCGCCGGGCTCTGGAGTCGAGACGACTACAAATAATGTGCTGCCTGTATGGTAACTTTAAGAACACCAGTATAGATGACCTTCCCACTGAACCTCACGACAGTCATCCGGACCCAACCGCCCCTCCTGGGTACACCCTTGACTGGCCTGAGAGGTCTACTGGATGATATACCAGAGCTAACACCGTTCTCTATCACAGTGGATGGACGGGGCTGAACCAGCCTCTCCATCAACCCACGACTGCTGACCAACCGCCCCATCACCATCAAAGATGCGAAGCAAGCTCATACTTGGATGGCTGCTCCAAGCCTCTCATACTGGAAACAGCAGCTGAACTTTGCCATGTGGTGTGTCACGGCAGGCTGTGGAGTAAGTTCCACCCTGCTTCACTCCTATTCTGGTACTCCTGAAGCTGTGCTCATCACCAGCTGTCTCAGATTCCACATGTACTCCACTGTGCGACGAATCCTCCATGAGCTGGGTGCAAGCCTCCCTGATACAAACGACTTCGACCCACAGCTCAACAGTCATAGCGTCTCAGCGGCCAGCAGACTACAGAGAGAGAGTTCAGAGCTCACCCAGACTATTGGTGGCATGGCGGCGACAACAGCGGTCTAGGGGTTATGTACGGTGACCCGAGACATGACTACTCAGGATTCTCCTATCGAACACCCCGACGAGTAGGCCATCGGAAGACAGTGACATTCTCGTTCGATCCAGACTCCGACCCTGGAGCAATAGTGCAAAATATGCACATTACTGGAATCAGGCAGGACTATCCAGATGTGTGGAAGTACTTTGTCCCACACACCACCTCAGGCCTCACACCAGCAGGGATCGTTCGGATCAACCAGTCCCTGGAAGCACTGTGCTACTGCCTCCTTACAGCACAGACCATGCTGCATCATTTCATAGATGGTGTCAGCAGATCAGAGGTACAGGCCATGTTCATCAGTCTCGTTGAGGATATGATCATCGTGGCAGATCCCAGCAGTCTTATTGCTAAGTTCCAGCAGGGGTTGCAGAAGGCCCGTCGCAAACTTGACTTTGCTATTTCACCACACCTACGGTTGATTCCGAGCAACATGATCGTGAACATCGAGGACCTCCAAGTCAGGGGCTATAACATCATGATAGTCGAGGGGAGTTCCCCCGGTGTCCACTTCGGTTTCAACATGGATATCAACACACATACACGTAGTACGGGCCATACAGTCGTTCCGACCCTGACACTGCAGCCAGTCGACACGCCGCCTCCCATGGCAGCGCCAACCCCGCCACTGCAGCCAGTCGACACGACACCACTTCCCATGGCAGCTCTACGAGTGGTGTCAGGCCTAGCTATCGTGGTGCTCGGGATCAGCCTATTCCGCCGCTAGCAAATCACCTCTAAGACTATCCTGACTCTCGTCAGTAGCGGTGGGGACCACGGTGAGACACTAAGCCAGCTTGGCCTGCCCTACAGCCCCTATACATGCTGCCAACATGCACATCCAAGGGCTGGAGGGTTCCATAGCGCATCCTTTTCCAGCTTGTAGTATCGCAGAGCCTTGTTCAGCTCTGAGTCAGGTGAAGCCATGGAGGTCTGCAACTGCTGGAAAACATCTGACAGATACTCCCAATCCTTGTAGAAACCTTTAGCTCGCAGGAGCTGCTCGACGATACTCCCACCCAGGATAAGGTATTCAAGGAAGCAGATCTGACCCTTACCAAATCCTAGATAGAGCTTTACAGCTGTCAGCTCCTCTGTCAGCTCAGCACTGGAGAGCTGAGCGAGCTCATCTGGCGTCTTCTTCGTGTAGGCCTTCAGCTCCCTCGTGAAAACCTCATAGTACTTCTCGCATAGCTTGAGCCCGGACATGTTTAAGATGTCTCAATAGAGAGATGAATATTCCTGAGTACCAACCCAGACACCTGGCGGATGCAGACTGGGAAGATCTTATTAGTTCACTCGACAGGGAACACAGGCGTTTAACTGCGTTGT
Source organism: Chaetoderma sp. LZ-2023a (assembly GCA_034401795.1). Lineage (NCBI taxonomy): Eukaryota > Metazoa > Mollusca > Caudofoveata > Chaetodermatida > Chaetodermatidae > Chaetoderma > Chaetoderma sp. LZ-2023a. The sequence goes on along the minus strand of CM067368.1, from coordinate 89,363,011 downwards.
ATACTCAGGGCTTAAACAGTGACGTCAACGGTACAGATCGTGAAGCAACTGCCCGAGAGCCAAGCAAGTCTTCAGAAGGTGGAGAACCTGCTGCAAACCAAGACACAGAAGTTACCGACCAAAGCAAAACCTCTGGCAGTCCATGTCGCCAGTAACGTGGCGGCGAATGTGGCCATTGTGAAGATGACAGGGGAAAATGAGGTTCATCCTGCCGCCACTGCGGCTGTCCTCGCTACCGTGGTGAGTGGGGTGGCCGGCCACTGTCTCGGAATAACTCACCCCATCCCAAAGATCGCCCTCAGTGGTGCCGCCTACACTGCTGCCGCCAAGATCATGGGTGAACGTGTTACACTAATGGAGACAGCGGTTCTAGGGCTAGCAACGAGTACAATGGCTGAGATCATCGTCGCCTACGTTTAACCACTCTAAATTGTGAGAGATGGATCACGAGACCCCTGCAGCATATGAGGCATGGCGTGCCGGAGGGCGGTGTTTAGCCCATAGTCGAGTACGCGGACTAAGGATTGCCAATGCCCAGGAATGGTGGACCGCCCACAAGGCATACCCCTGCAGAGAGGGCCAGTACCCTGAGCACTGCTACCTATTCCCTTGGCCGACTGCCTGGGCCTCCTATGCCCAACTATTTCACTGGGGGTATAGTACTACTTGACTAGTAGGTTTAAGCCATCAGTATATGACTATGACTCTGTCACTCACAGACCTAGAAAGCAAAGAGCTAGGCGATCTTGCTCACTTGGGCGAGGCACGCCTCGGTTCAGAGGACACTGTTGCCCCTATCTCCTTCCTAGACTTTGATGAGAAGGGAGACCCGCGGGAGATCCGAGGTACCATCCCAGCCTGAGATCCCATCGGGAACACTGATACAGTAGGACAATCGGCCATTAACAAGGTCACGACTGTATACAAGGGGATGGGCATCAAAGACAGGGCAACGATGCGAGGTATACTCGGAGTCGACGAGGCTGGTGCCATCAAGGTTATGGCTGAGTCCTATGCACAAGACCTGGTTAAGGATCTCCTGAAACCACGGAGCTCTTTCCAACAAGACGGAGAGAATCCCAGGGTAGGCACCATCGGCCTGAGCAATATCACTGTCGATGGCAAAAAAGGTGCTACCGCCAGCCTCCAGCTACCAGAGGTGAAGAAGTCAGGGTTCTTTGGTTTGCCGTTTAAGCTCACATAATAGTCATGGCTTCCCATGCATGTATTGTACATATACTGGATGTACTAGACACTGCGGGTGCTGACACAGGCCCTCTATGCTATCTTCTCAGCTGCTGCTGGGATTTCATGCTTGACGCCTCCATCGCATCCTTCATATCCGCCAGAGGTACAACGCTACCCATACAGCAGGCGCAAAAGCTGGTGCAGGAAGTACTGCCGTTTAGTCTCCCAGATATAGACGAGGCTACCGCCGACCATATGCTAACCATCCTCCATGCGTACCATTCGACAGTAGGCTGGCCGATGCTGGCCAGGTGGTGCTGATCATTGCCCCGTCAGGCCACGGGAAAAACATCTTGCTGTGGGCTCTCCTGGCCGAACATCTACACTCTCAATACATCCTTCTGGTGTCTGACTCCGCCGCTGAGGCGGTTGACAGTAATGATCAATGGTACAATGGTCCAATCACCAAGACGCAGAACCTGCAAGCCCTGATGGAGAAGCTGCTGGCAGCCCGACTGACAGAACCACTTGTTCTAGTTATCGATGACCCTGCAATGGACCAGAAGACAGTCACCTACCTCAGCAACATCACCAGGCGCATCCGGCACACCAAGATAACTGTCTTCATCCTCTTTCAAAAGTACACCTGCGAGATCTCCCCGGACATCCGCCACAATGCCCGGTTGCTATACTTCAGCTCCAAGTGTGGACGTGCCCTGCTCGAGACCATATACGACAGCCTAACCCTCAAGGAGCCCAAAGGGGACTTTATCGCAGGTGTACTGCTTCATCTTTAGCAACAAGGAGACAGGTGAGCTGTCACACTTCAATCTATCTCTGGAAAAGGCACAGACCATCACCTACAAGCTGAATCCAGCCAGGAAACTAGCCTGCTCAACGCATCATCGCTGACAGAATGTCGGCCGCAACTTTTTTCGCTCATCAGAAGGCTGAGGAACTTCGTCCGTCTCCGCTACTTCGTCAGAAGCCTGGAGGAACTTCGTCAGAAGCTTGAGGAACTTCGTCAGAAGCTTGAGGAACTTCGTCAGAAGCTTGAGGAACTTCGTCAGAAGCCTGAGGAACTTCGTCAGAAGCCTGAGGAACTTCGTCAGAAGCCTGAGGAACATCGTCAGAAGCTCGAGGAACTTCGTCAGTTTCGTCAGAAGGAAGCTTGAGGAACTTCGTTAGAAACTTGAGGAACTTCGTCAGAAGCTTGAGGAACTTCGTCAGAAGCTTGAGGAAGCTTGAGGAACTTCGTCAGAAGCCTGGATGAACGTCGTCAGAAGCTTGAGTAACTTCGTCAGAAGCTTGAGGAACTTCGTCAGAAGCTAGAGGAACTTCGTCAGAAGCTTGAGGAACTTCGTCAGAAGCTTGAGGAACTTCATCAGAAGCATGAGGAACTTCGTCAGTTTCGGCAGAAGCCTGTTGCTGAAACTCTATCCACTGAGGGTCAGATGGTAGGACTCTTCTTCTGGAACTTCTCACGGAAGACCCACTTTTTCCATGCGCGATGAGCATCTGACTTGCGAGCGGTTTTGATGAGGTAGTCCTGGTAGTTATCTGGGAATTTCAGAAATGCTGACAGATTCCTGTCCAATCTCCTACGCCATCTTTCATTGAAGATATGCTCAACAGCCTCCTTGCGGCCAACAGTGAACCCCTCTTGAGTACCTTTTGCATGACGAGTGTCGTGGCTCTCCACTACAGCGGCTCTGACCTCCTCCCTGAAGCAGTTATTTGCTCCAGACTGGAGGCTATTCAGCATCTCTCGCTCTTCCTGGCTATGGAGGCTAAATATGGCAGCCCACTTCCCGACTGTTAGTAAATCTATGGGGTCGACCCTCGCCTTTTGGAGAGCTAGAATAACAGGACTGTTAGTTTGGCCCACAGGTAGGTTTAGTGCCCTGCCCTGGGTGCTGTCAAACTTCCGGTAGAGTATCCGAGTCAGGGGTTCTTTTGTACTACGAGCTGGCGCTCCTTCCTCTATGGCGGCCAGTATCTTCGCATCCATCTGCGGTGTAACCTTGACTCGCTCGTGGATAATGTTGATGTCACGAAGCAGGCCTCGGACCCGGTCACAGTGGGACAGTGCATGCCGTGGCTGCCATGCCGACTGTCATGCTGACTTGTCCTGCTGCCTATAGATAATCTGCTGGAGAACTTTACCAAACATGGCAGCGGTTTAACCCCTCTAGATACCCAGACCTTAAACATACTGCAGTATGTGCAACATCTGGATGGGGCCATTGAACCTGCGACATCGCACCGCACTGGTCCTCGGAAGGCGTGCCTGATGGTCATTCCACCCAGTATACACGATGAGAACCCATTGTCCGCTGCTGGGAAGTACATTGACTTTGCAATCTCGGCACAGATCCACGAGATCAAGAGCATGACACTCGAGTTCAAACTTCAGAGCACACTAGAACAGATGGTAGAGCTCCCGCAGGTTTAGAACAGGTGGGAGATCGTGCAGAGCAACAGCACCGTGGACACCACCTATGTGAATGATGAGTACCGAGTCATAGGTCCGCTGGCTCGTGAACCAACCTTCTATGCAAAGGGAAAGGGGTACTACGCTGTGGGATGCAATGAGGGGTTCACGGAATTTGAACTACAGGTAGGTGTCGAGAAGCCTGTTCCACTCTTCACCATCCTCGAGAACACACACGTGAATCCGGCTGCCATGCAGGATAGGCTGTTCCTCCGGGTGTACACTGAGCAGATGCAATGATGAATTCTCCAAGACTTCATGTCTGGCATGACGAGAATGACCAGGAACTGAAGCAAACAGGTTCCAAACAGCGGATCGTGCATGTGAAGCGAGAACACCAGCAGGTCCAAGCCACAGCTTTCCAACGGGTAGAGCTGACATTGCATCGTGGTGCATCGGACTGTGTCGCTGTTGCGGTCCTGGTTCAGAAGGGAGGAGTCATCCAGGAGGTGGATAAGCTAGACGACTTCAAGCTTGTGGTTGCTGGGACCAATGTTCTTGGTGAGGTACGCGAGCTGGCTGACTGCCAACTCTACAGGAAGAAAACTAAGTCATATGCACTTCTGCTACTAACCAGTGGAAGCGATGACCTCGAGTCAGCACTCGAGTGCCGTCACCACCTCGGGGGCAAGAGCATCCCACCTAATCAGGGCAACCGGCTCAGCTTCAACATCGGAAACCTCATAGCTGGGACTCGCTCATTAGGTGTGACGGTACTTTACTTTGGCTATGCTAAGGTATGCGTGTCGAACACATCAGGTATTCAGCTTGAGCGTGCATAGAGCACGACTCCTGTCGTCACAGCTACAGCTGCCACCGATGCTTCATAGTCGAGCGTTGGCTGAGATATCTTTACAGCCTCGTAGTACTCATCGAGACTCATCTGCCTCTTTGAGGCCTGAGCTCGGAGTTGTCATCGGCGTGCCTCCCTCTGGCGCATATGCTCGAGTGCTTTGCTGTACTCAAACTTCTCCTTAGACAGATTCTCCATCGCCTGGTTATGACGCTCACGCTCGACCTCTGCCGCCTTCTTGTCAGCAAAGCTGAGTCCCCAGTTCGCTAAGGCAAACACGCCCGCATTCAAGATTCCGGAGGCCATGCTATAGACTACAGTTTAAAGCTACTATTTAGCTGTCCCCAGCAACGGATCTGTATGAACCAGAGGCATATGAAGATCCAGTCCAGGATATAGATGACGAGGACTATGATGAGGAGGATTATGATGCAGACGACTACGATGTAGCGGAGACTGTGGGTGAGTATGATGATGTAGAGCCTGAATCCAGCAAACTAATACACAGAGTGAAAGGAATCTATCGCACTTACGTAAAAGGTTCTATCGGTCCGCTGGCAGCAGTTGGGGCTCTGATCGCTCTGTTCACAATGAAGGCGGGCGAGACAGTCCGCCAGATCGCCAACAATGCTCTCCATGGTGTAGAGAAGATTTCTGAAGCCATACCAGCCAACACCTCATGAGTAGGTACGTTCTTCGGAGTCGCAGGCCCTTGGCTACCGTACGTTGCCATAGCACTTGCGGCCATCTGGTCCGCCGAACATTTAAGCTGTACTATATAAGGATGGCGTCTCTGTGCGACCTGGTCAAGACACTAACTTCTGAGGGTTAGTCGATAAGCTACCATTCAACAAGGATCAGGCAGAGACTAGACACCGGTGTAGGGAGGTGTTTGAGGAGATCTTCAGTGATAGTCGAATGCATAACGGCCGTCTGTTCATCTGTGTAGAGTTCGCCCAGGCCGTGCGTGACAGGACGGGAGTGGACGTCAGTGATACCCTCACCCAGGCCGTGCGTGACAGGATGGGAGTGGACGTTAGTGATGAAATCCGGCGGAACCATCTTTCTTGAGGAACTCTACTATCAGCCTGGTGGATATTACCGTGAACCCCACCAACTACCCGATACTGCACGTCGCAAGTGCCACAACTTCACATTGGAGACAGTTAGCCAGTGGCTCAGTCGCCAGGCGATGTGGCAGATATACAGACCTCGTCCATGGCACATCAGGCATGCCCATTTCGATGAAACTGTCCCGAATAGAGTTCACCAGGCAGATATTCCTTCCACACGACTAGGTTGGTCGTAAGACCTACAAGTATGCCCTCACCATCGACGATGTCGCCAGCAGGTACAAGACTGCAGCACCGCTCACAGACAAGTCAGCTGGCCAGGTGACCCAGGCATTCCAGGGTGTCTACGAGGATCCGGAAAATCCCCTCCAGTGGCCAGAATTGTTGCAGGTGGATGAGGGTAAGGAGTTCAGGGGCGAGACTGCGGCCCTCATGTGGAAACATGGTGTGGCGATTAGACGAGGTGAAGTTGGTCACCACCGTGCCCAGGCAATCGTCGAGCGGTGGAATCGGACACTAGCAGAAAGACTGTTTGCACACCAATATGCCCAAGAGATGGCACAGGCTGGAGAGCGGTCCAGGGTGTGGGTGAAAGGTTTGCCCATGGTGGTAGAGTGATCCAATACTGAGGTAACTCAGTTAACTGGTAAGAAGCCAGTAGAGGCTATCCAACGATCCTCTGTTGCCCAACCTTCTGGAGGAGCAGACAAGGAACAGGTGTGCCTTCCATCTTATGCTTTGGTTCGGTACCTGTATGAACCTGGTGAGTTGGAAGGTGGGCGACGACGTACAACAGATCCTAACTGGTCGCTAGATGTCCACAAACTTGACAGGTATGTCGAGATGGAGGGGCAGCCTACGCTGTACTATCTGGCACGCGCAGAGAGCTGTCCCAAAACGTCCGTTTGTTTGGGAGGAGCTTCAGGTAGTCTAAGACACACAGCTGCCACCGTCGCCAGGTGTCTAAGCCTGAGGGATATGGTACTCGATTGGCTCGGTATGGACACCATCTGGCAACACATGCCGCTTATCGTAGTAGGCTGAGAGACCGAGTTTTTCCTGTTCATACATCACCATGCCCTGGTTGTGCATGCGTAGGCCTCGGTTTGTAGCTCTGTCAACCGTTTAGGGCACTGAAGAACCTCTGCCAAGAGACGTCGTTCTGACGCTTAGACATACCTTTGGCTGAGCATTTCACCTTCCCAGCGAGGCTCTCCACGTAGTAGCACTTGGAACAGAGAGCGATACCATGGTTACCTTCGAACTCGAGCTTGAACAGTCTCGGAGTCCGTCCAGACCACTTGTCCCAAGCTAGCCACTCCCGCTTATGCGCCTCATACTCTGCTCGCATCTCGGGGTGAATGACTTCGTCGAGGCTGGAGGCAGCTATTGCGATGTACGCAGAGTCTGTGTCCATCTGGAGGTACTCGAAGCTGTCACGAGGCACATAGTGATCCAGGAAGTCGCAGTAGAACTCCAGCATCCTCAGTTTCGCGAGCTCGTATACGGCTATCCCCACCTGGAATAGGCGACGAATGGTGATTTTGGCCTTGCGACTCTGGAGCTCGTAGGACTCGCCAATCTCCTCGAGATCCTTGAACCATGCAGGGCTCTATCTACCGCTCGTTCATCCTTGGTGAAGGTCGTGTTGCTGTGACGCTCTAGAGCCTCGATGAGCTTCCCATAGGCACTGTTGCCGAGGAGTTTGAAGAGATCTGCCAAGAGCGCTTTGCTCTTATCTACATCTCCCGAGCGGCGGGCCTCCGTAACATTCTCCACGAACCACTCGAATGGGCCTCATAGTCTATGGTGCGGTATACAGCAGTGATCTCTAGCTCATGGGCGAAATACCACTTGAGTGACGGTGCATACAAGAGCTTCCTCTTGGCTGAGAGTGGGCCGACTAGTTTACTGGTTGTGGGACGTTTCCTACCTGTTTTCTCTAGGTATGTGAGCATCTCAACAGATACTGCCTCAGCTGGAATCTCTCTGCTGTAGAAGAGAGGTGGCATTTCCTCGAACTTCGCCCACAGTGCCTTAGGAACCTCTATGTCCACTTCAGCAAAACCGAACCAGTGGTCAGCCAGCCGATCCTTCTTAAATCATGCTACATCGCTAGCGCTTGACCACTGCCGTGCTGTCTCCTTACCACATGGCATCTCTTTAGCCATCGTAGACAAGTACAGAGCATTTGCGTCGTAGCCGAGTAGACGTTGGCAGACACGCTCACTCTGGCGGATGCGTGTCACACCCGCCTTGTGGTATCTGGTGAACACGATGCTGGGCCCTCCAACAACCGCGTCCTTCAGCATCTCGTAGGCCTCCTTGCCCAGAGAGTAGAGGCTAACATCCAGCATGTGCTGAGCGGTTCCACATAGGAGGTACTGAAGTGACACACCTGGGAGAGACACCGCATCTTTGAGGATGTCTATTTCTCGTTCTGTGTAGAACTCCCGCATCTGCTCTAGGGCTTCGATGAATGGACTGACATCCAGATTGTTGTAGTATCGCAGCCAGTCGGCGAATGTCCGCATTCCGTGCTCGCTGAATGTCTGGTTACATTGTTCCCACTCTGTTCGCGTCAAGAGGTAGCCGCCCTTGAGCTTAGATGTCCATGCTGAGTAGTCAGGAAGCCCTGAATAGTTGAGCTTCTCATGTGTATCAAACCATTCATACGGGAGCCAGCTCTTCTGCTGTGTACACCCGTAAGTTTGACCCATACCTCGTACGAGACTCCTGGGCCAAGGTAGTTCAGCACATCGAGAAACCGTAGCTCAGGTGTTATGAGGAACATGATCTGACTAGCGTTCTTGGCGACTTTCACTGTACCTGTACTGTCAGTCAGCTCATCGACAAAGTACTTCTTAATGAGGTTCATGTCATACCGCCCAGAGTTGAACCCCAGTACTGGCACTTGGTCACACCACTCGTTGATCAGTTGCTGCTGTCGCTTTGAGAGCTTGTCCAGGTCTGTCAGTATGTACTGTGCCCTAACCCTTTTCCGGATTAGAGATGCTCGCCGTTGGATCACCAGCATGACCTCTCTGATCAGTTTAGGGTCAGGATTGCAGAGGTCAGTGGGCTCACTGGTGGCGCCCTCTAAGGAGCAGCCAACTGACACAGAGATAGGTATGTGGGGACTCTCAATCGTGAGTCTCCGTAGGATGAGTCTTGATACCATCTAGGAGTGCTTCGAAGTCGTAAACTATGAAGTGTGGGTATGGGACAGTCCGAACTCGTTTAGGGACGCTTGGACAGCGTTTTATACAGCACTCCCACTGTACCACAAGCGTGCATCCAGATGCTCTCAGCTTCTCCTCTCTCAGGACTGTCTTGCGGTATCGTTGTTCGGCATCCTCACCTCGCTGGTGCTGAGGGCATCCGTGCCAGTGACAGCCATGGAACTGGTAAACGGTGTTGGTAGTCGGATCATAACCATCTACGGGAGCACCCTCGATCCAACGCTCGCCACCGTGCCCACACTCTACATGGTGTATGTGTATACCTCTGTTTCTCGACTCATACCTGACCCAACGAGTAGCCGCTGAACTGGATGGTTGGGGTGGATAGAAGGCTTTCTCATATGCAGAATGTGGTGCATCAACCTTCTCCCCAGGGCACTCTATGGTTGTTTTGCCGCCTTTGTGAACCTCTGCTGACAGTGACTGCAGACTAGTGTGTGGACCAGCTTGGAGATGTTCTTGATATAGACGGCATGGTTGTCGTACACACCGATGGTAATAGTGTCACGTTAGTGGGCCGCTTGCCTGATGAGGTACCAGGTGCCCTCCTCGGTTGGTTCATACACGTGAATCCCGATCTTCGCGAAGAACTCTACCTTATCCAACTGATCCATAGAGGTTTTTTGAACATCAGGCATAGGTGCGTGGGCGCTGTAGAACAGTCTAGTGAGCTCTCGTACAGGAGCAGTACTTCTATCAGGTCTCGCCCCCTGATACACTGCTAGGCATCTCCAGAGTCACATGTTATCATTGTATGTGTCAAGTGCCACCATACCCTTCTTCTGTTGTAGCCAGTCTGGGAGCGGTCCTGTCCCAAGCAAGGTTGGCAGTCGATGACAGCCTTGACTTCAACGTTGATTGATCGAATGAAAGCCCACTTGGTGTTGGGTCGATAGATGTTGTTGGGGTCAAGTCGGGCTTGCTCTCTTGCTGCCACCCAGTCCTGAGCTGCTCCTATCGTGTTCAGCCATGGACTCCCTGGAGCGTTCTTGTGGAAGAGCATCACCCTACCGTCCTCGATGTGTCTGAAGCGATAGGTGTGGGTATACCGGGGGTAGAAGGCGTTCTGGACAGTCTGCTGGATCTTACCCATGATCTGTCCTGTAATGTCTCCATTGAGGCCTTGGAAGAACGTCAGCGTATTGTTCGCCATCCTCTCTCCTCACCTTCCATCTCACCCAGACGCTCATTGAGAATCTGCTCACCCTCTTGCCTCATGCTCCGGGCTAAGGGTTCAGACCTCCCCATCACTCGCTTAGTGATCCTGCATAGGGCAGGTAGCCACTCCATTGGATGGTCTGCCATCCGCGTCGCTACAGCTTTGGCTCGTAAGCTAGCCGTCACCTCCTCATCCAACTGATGAAGCTCACGCCACCGCTGTGCTGTCTTGTGGAAGTTCTCAGGATCATTTCTGGTGGTCGCTGGAAACCGTCCTGTCTTCACTGATCGTCTCAGTCGAGCAATGAATTCCTCGGCACGGGCCTGTCCGATCATCTGGAGCAGGTCGACTTTCTTGGCCTTAGAGTAGCCTTTAAGGCCAAATTGCCTTGCCATAGCGCGAAGCTGTGAAACAGTAATCATGGTGTATATATATATATATATCACTGTGGACGCTTGTCTCTAAATGGACGTTCAGACCCTGTAATGCGTGCTTGATCACAAGCTATACCACTGAGTGTGCTTGTCTCCAAATGGACGTTCAGACCCTGTAATGCGTGCTTGATCACAAGCTATACCACTGAGTATGCTTGTCTCTAAATGGACGTTCAGACCCTGTAATGCGTGCTTGATCACAAGCTATACCACTGAGTATGCTTGTCTCTAAATGGACGTTCAGACCTTTTATGTGTGCTTGATCAGCTCGTATACCACTGGGTATGCTTGTCTCTAAATGGACGTTCAGACCAAGGCGATTAGCTGGTATATCACTGAGTATGCTTGTCTCTAAATGGACATTCAGACCAAGGCGATCAGCTGGTATATCACTGTGGTTGCGTATCTCTAAATGGAAATTCACACCATTCGCAGCCACGGGAATGAGATCAAATTCTGCGTCTACCCGAACACCCGGCGACGTAGATAACTTTTGCCCCATATCTACGCCGAGCCTTATGTGCTTGAGGTGGTATCATTTTGAGGTGGTATCATTTTGACTCGGACGTAGATTAATAATCGGCGATTGTCGGTCTACGCGTTGGCCCAGCTGCGTAGATTAATAATCAACGATTGTCAGTCTACGGCGGTGGCCCGCCGCGCAGATTAATAATCGGCGATTGTCGGTCTACGCGGCGGCGATTGTCAGTCTACAGCAGCATCATTTTGAGGTGCTATCATTTTGACTCCGGATATACTACTTTACGTTGCAATACATTGTCGGCTTCAGAATTAGAACTGGTCTGAAGACCTTGGGAGATATTTTGGTCTTCAAAACTATGAAAATTAAAAATATCTCCCAACATTTCCACAGAGGTTATAGTATTTAAAACAGTTTCGCTCAATACCTCACCCGAATCCTTCACTACGTTATCGTTTAACTCTGGACCCCTCTTAGCCAAGCTATTCCTCGAGATGGTTAAAGCGGCTCCAGGGTTTGATTCCACTGAAGGCTGAAGCGATGAAGGAGCCGATGTCGCTCCACTCACCATTGCCGACCGAATAAATTGGCAGCAAGTTCGTGATACTGCAAAACAAAAAAGAATAAAACATTAAATTATATATTTTTAGACAAGTTTTTTTATTTTTATTATTATTTCTGTCACGGACATAATCCTGCCCTACCCTACCCGTCAATAAATTGTATATTTCTAGACAAGTTTTTTCATGATCATATGTCTACCCTACCCTCCAATAAATGTTACTGTTTTCACAGTCATAAACATACCCTACCTGACAACCCCGATGACTCCACCCAACCCCCTCAAAACCCATCAAACCCACTCTACCCAAAACCCTACACCTGCAGCACACCCCACAATACTCCACCACCCAATACTTGCAACAATCAGCAATGCGTTCAGCACCTGCCCATTCGCCAGCCCACCCAAAACCGAAGCATCGTCCATTTGATAACCTGACCCAATGTCCGCCTGACCAGCCCATCTGCCCACCGACCCACCCAGACTCGGACCCAGACTGAACAAAACCAAAAAGGCTATACTCACTTACATTCGGATTGACCCACACACATTTCTACATGATCATAGTACTCCGAGTAATCAACCTCCATCATAGCCATTTGCACGGTTTCCCTCAGGTGAGTTAATGCTTGCAGCATACGGCTCAGTAGATCATCTGGATGGATGTCATGAGAATTTAATATACCCTACAGTAAGGTTAATAGAGGCGCCATAAACTGTCTTTCGATGGTTAGCGCTTGGCTAATGCTGGAGGAATCGAGTTCATTACGGTTGTCTGCATCTAACACATCCTCTAGAATAGTCAAGGGGGGTGAGGTGGGTGCACGATCGAGTCGGGGGTGCTGAATACTCCCAGAGCGTTACCATCTCGACATCTGTCAGGTCGTCGACGTCGACATCATTGACCATGTGCTGCACATCTGATGTACGCGGTTCAGGTTCTTCAGCGGCGGCGGCATTCTCGTACGTCAGACACCTCTTGCAACTGACTTGCATTTGATCATCATTGCCATTCAAATCAGCAGCCGAACGTTTATGTCCGCTCTCAGGAATCATCTGAAGATTAAAACAAATGACAAATGTTTAAAATAATATTTTGTAAAAAAAAAATTTTTGTCAAAGAGGTAACTCTGTCGTTCTGCATGCGTGATATAGCTCATTATGTCAAGGTAGGTAACTGGCTTTTTGCTGAGAGCGTGCTGCAACTTTTAAAAAGGTCTAAACCTTTATCTTAAACTAACATTATACACGCGTCTAAATGGTATAATAACTTCAAGCTACATTCAGCTATTAACGCGTGCAAATTCAACCTATGGTTTAATATACATTAATAATTAATCGAAAGGTTGAATTTCTATTTTTTCAAAACTATTGCTAAGTAGTCAACTCGTTAGACCTACAGCACCATGCTGAATTCTCAGACAGCCCAGCAGCAACAGGATTTGGAAGGAAGGTTCATCTAAAGGAAACCAGTTCCGAGAGACGGGATCTACTCAAGCAAAGACAGGATGAAGTCACATATGCAGTACTGGTGCGAGGTCACCGAGATAGTCTATTATAGTATTTTTAATATGTTATTATTCTGACGGCGGTCGTGTGCATGTTTAGAATGAGTACATGCGTTGTTATTACACCACAAAAACATCCATTACCATTCAATCACTACTTGCTAAATCAATTATCTGCATTTAGCTACCAGAATAAGATTTTTATGCTTGCATACACACCTCCCCATGCCTATTCCTATTAATATGGACCCTCAGCCAGGCTACTGGTTAAGTCAATCTCCAGTATATTGACTGATATAGACTGGCAACAGTCTGTACTCACTCTATAGTGATGCCTGTCACTAAGCGCACTTACGCATGCGCACCGGAGCCCAAATAGGAAACAGATTCACTTTTCAATTATTCTGCAAGCAGAATAACTGCTCAAATATTATCCAGAGAGTTTTTATAGCTTTGCGCTGTGTCAGCTATACTTTGAGAGTACTTCATATTGATAACTATGCCTACTATGAAGTCTATCCTCCCTAAGTTGCGTTTAGGAAGTATATTCGTGGTTATATTGAATCTTATACCTATGTATATAAATGTTACCGGTTTTCGTGAGGGTACTAACGTTTTCGTGGTAACAATCTTACTATGCCTATATCATCATCATCATCTTAAATCTCTAGTGTACTCCAAGAGTCCTTTATTACTTTTCAATTAGTGCATTATAAGGAATCACATTTATTCCCTATGAAAGTGTGTTTCTTGTCGTTGGGGATTTGTTACAAATTTGAACTTTCCCGCCTTTCTTAGAAATGCGTTTTTTTATGTTTCTAGACTCTTTTTTAACGAAATACCAAGCTGTATGTTTCTTTGTTCATTTTTTTTTCGTTTTAGGAGTCTGTTAAATCGACCGATAAGACAAAATGCACATCCTCCATGTGTGATTGTCTTCACTCTGCGGAGTATGGAGGACGTGTGTGTTCGAAATGCACCTCGTGCACCCCCACAGCGATGTGCGGAATATGCAAAGGATGGTCGGCATCAGTTTCTAAGGCCTTTTTTAAGGATTTGCCCACAAAACATTCGCTGCCTTCTTGTGGATCTTCCTCTACCTCCGTTGCTGGTAAGACAAAAGCTGTATCTTTTGCAAAAAACTAATGTGGCTAATCCATCAGCAACGGAGGGTGGGGGGCCACTTTGGCGAATTCTAAAGCTGTTTTGGCTTTATTTGCTAGGTTTGAATCCTTCGCTGCTGTCTTGACTAAGTCGCTAGATGAAAGAATTTCTTCTGCCATCCTGAAGGCCAAGAAACAGGAAGTTTCTTCTGATTCGGACAAAAGTCCTGGGGCTAGCGGGTGTGCCCGCAAATGGGGAAAACCAATTCCTCTTACGTCCATGCAAGAACTCAGGTCTCCAAAGCAAAAAAAAATAGAGCGAAAAAGCTCTCGAAGGTGATCTCGAGCAGGTCACCGGGTCAAACCCACATTAGCCTTGAGGGTGATAGGCATAACCCTCAATCAGTGGTGGTGGCAGCGCAAGCCCCCATCCAAAAGCCTTATGCTAATGCCAAAGTTTCGGTCATACCAGTCGTCAAAATTGTTCATAGGTCGCCTATAGCCAAAGGTCTTCAATCAAGCTTTTCTAGTACTTCCGGTTCAGTTGTAGTGGATTCGGGTCCTCGGGATTCGGGTTTACTTCCATTTTCCGGATCTACTTCCGTTCCTTCCGTATTCAGTCTGACTTCCGGTTTTACAGGACATCCCGGTCTTAAAGATCTGGTTCCTACTTCTACTTCAGGTTTCAGTAGCGCTTCCAGTCATACCGGATATTCAGGGTCTGTGGACCCTTATTATTTTTTGTCTTCCAGTAGAAGCGCATCCGTTTCCGGTTTGGATTCTGGTCTGTACTCTTCCGCTTCTGGTTCTAGGGGTGTACTTCCAGGTTGTTCAGATCCGGATAGACTTCCGACTTCCGCTTCCGGTTGGGACGTAACTTCCGGGATAGCGAATGAATATAGTCAGTTAACCTCAACTAAGAGCTTATCCGAGCATCAACTTACGCTTCCATTTTCAGTTTCTTCTTTAGATTCGGAGAATTTTTCAGTGGATAGGCATAAGGAGTATGATGATAAGAGTTTTGTGGGTTCTGGTTCTCATTTTTCTCACAGAATTTTTTCTCATGATTCTTTAGTTTCCAATTATGCTTCTTTCCCGCCATCTTCTTTTCGTGAGGCCGTTTTGAGTTCCCCTGCCTCGAGGTCTCCTTCTTTCACTGCCTCCTCTCATCCTCCAGGTTTTAATCCTATTCCTTCTTCCTCATCTGCCTCTTCGTCCAGTCATGTGTCTAATTTGTCATCTTTTTGGCAATCATCTATTCCTCCCCCTCCGGGATTCTCCCGTTTTTCTTCATCTATTGGTTCTTCTCAGGGATCATTAGATCATCCTCCTTCTACATCTGTTCTTCCAATTTCTTCTCTTCCTCCTTCTTCCTCTTCTGCCTCTCCTTCTTTTGATCATCTTGATCCGATTGTTTCCGTTGTTCTTTCTCCTGAGTTAGAATTTCAAATTGTTGATTCAGGTTTAGATTTCTCTTTGTTTTCTGTGTTTATGGATTCTTCTCTCAATCGTTCTTTTGCTTCGGCTCGTTCTTCGATCCTCTCGAGGTTTTCTGCCAGTTCTCTGGTTCATCCTTTCTTGTCTTCTAGTCAGAATCATGGCAGGGATTCTTTTCCTTCTGATCAAGCTTCTTCCTTTCCTGAGTCTGCTAGAAGACCCTGTTCTCCTATTTCCTCTAGAGCGGGTGAATCTTTAGTTTCAGGTGATTCTTCTCTTCTCATATCTTCTTCCTCTCCTAATCATTCTTCTCTTCCATCAGCTCCCAAGTCAGTCAGGGCCAGGGATCTGAAGAGGTTTTGTCCAGTCAGAGCCTCTTCGGAAGACTGGTCCATTGCTCACAGGTGGATCGTCTCTGCTCTTTCTCTTCCTCTTAAGGAGGAATTTGCTATTGACCCTCCTTCTTTCGGGTCTGCTCTCTCTACATCTGATTCCTCTTCTTCTTCCCCTCCTCAAGTTCTCCCTATTGATGACTTAGTCGTAGATATGCTGGATTTCTTTGTTAATGATGTTAACTGTAAGGAGTTTTCTATTTCTTCTAAATATGATGCGCCTGTTCAAGTTCCCAAAGAGGATTATTTGAAGGTTGCTACTCATCAGTCTCTTTCTGGTTCCTATTGGGATGTTCTTTCCTCACATTTAAAGGAGTCTTCCAAGGTTGAGCATTCCACTGATCTTTTTAGATGGAAGTCTGTTTGCAGATCTCAGCTTAAGTCAGCCAATTTCCTTGCTCTGTTAACTGAAGCTGCTTTTAAGGCTCAAGAACGTGGTGATCAGGTTCCTTTATCAGTCTTTAATTCCTTGGCGGATCTGTCTCGTGGTTCGCTCAGTTCAGTCCATAGATCTTTGGGATTCATTACCTCTAAGCGAAGGTCCAGGAAGCTCTCTGAGGTTCAGATATCTAATTCTTTGAAGAATAGTATTATTTCAGCCCCCCCCCCCCCCCCCCCCGTTTGGTCAGGATATATTCGGACAGTCAGCTCCCAGTCTCATTCGTGCAGATTCTGAGCGCCTGAAAGCCTCTAGGGAGCTTCAGGCTCAGATTTCCTTTGCTAATCCTTCTTCGAAAAGAGATGTTTCTTCAGTAAAGAGTCCGAATTCATCTCCTAGAAGAAAGAGGCTCAAACCAGACCAATTTGGGGCTTATCCATCTAGGATTATTAATAATTTTATCCGTTCTTCTTCCAATATTCAAGATCGATCCATGGAGGAGGATCGCTTTGATTCCATATCCTCTCATCATTCTAGATCCCAAGGGAGTCAGTCTTTCTCTTCTTGGGCGAGAGGGGGTCAGTCCCTTTCTCGTCGTCCTAGTTCCAGGTCCAGAGGTCGTTCTTCCTTTAGAGGGTATCAAGGAAAGGGAGTTTGAAGGTGTGGACTATTCCCGGGTAAGTCCAACCTTCTCCCTTCCTTTAATCATCCCTCCCCCTCTTCTTGTGCCTTTGGATCAGTCGGTCCAGTGACTTTTACCCAATGTGCCAGTAGGAGGGTGCCTTTCTCTGTTTTGGGAGAATTGGCAGGCCCTCATTCAGGACTCCTGGCGAGTTTCTCAGATACGTTGGGAGTTATGCACCGTCGTGGATCCGTCATCCTCCTCTTCTTTCTGTTCTTCCAAAATTGACACCAATTCCATCCAATCCAGAAAAATTGGTTGCCTTGGAAGAGAAGTTGAAATCCATGATTGTCAAGAGGGCAATAGACGAAGTTCCCCACTGGAGAGTAGACCCGGGCTACTATTCAATCATCGTTTTAGTTTGCAAGAAAACAGGAGGTTGGTGTCATACCATAAATTTGAAGAAGCTAAATCATATGATTCTTACCCCCAAGTTCAAGATGAAGACAATCCCCCAGATCACTTCCAGTCTAGATCAGGGGATGTGGACGTCTTCCATCGATCTAAAGGACGCCTACTTTCATGTTCTCATTCACCCTTCCTTCAGAAAATTTGTGAGGTTTGCTTACAAGGATCGAGTTTGACAGTTTCGCGCCATGCCCTTCAGCCTGACCACGGCTCCTTTGCTTTTTTTACTCACCTAGTCTCAGCCATGGCAGGAATTTTACACCGTCATTCTATCCATCTTCACGTTTATATAGATGATTGGTTGGTAAAAGCAAAGTCATCCCCAATTCTCTCAGGAATTCTTCCAGAGGTTTGCAGTCTGGCATGCAACCTAGGGTGGATTTTAAATCTAAAGAAATCAAGCCTAGTTCCATCTCAAATCTTCACGCATCTAGGCATTTCTTTCGACCTGGCCCAGGGTCTAGTCTTCCCCTTAGATCCAAGGATAGAGGCTTTACCAGTGGCAATGGAAATCCTGTCTTCTTCTCCCATGGTCAGACCCAGATTTCTGCTAAGAGTGATAGGTTTGATGGTCAGCATAGAGAATGTAATTCCTTGGGCGGCCCTGATGAGAAGACCCTTCCAAATGTATTTAATGTCTCTTTGGAAGCAGTCGGTTCACTCTATTCGCCATCAGATTCCCATCAGAGAACACTTGATTCATCATCTAGATTTTTGGAAGGATCGTTCTCTGCTTCTGATGGGTGTTCCATTGGTAAAGTCATCCCCTCAAGCGATTATCTTCACAGACGCTTCTCAGGAGGGATGGGGAGTGGTCTGGGACTCCCTGTCGGTTTCCGGTCTGTGGTCCCTGGAGGAGTCGACAGCTCATATCAACATTTTAGAATTGTGGGCTGTCAAGAAGGCTCTCTTTTCATGGTGAGATCTTGTGATAGGTCTCAAAGTCTCGATTCGGTCGGACAATGGTTTCTTATATCAACAGGCAGGGGGTACAAGTTCATCCCTCCTTTGTCTAGAAGTGTGGAACCTTCTCTTATGGTGTCGCAAGAATCAGATTTTTCTAGTGTCTTCTCATGTCCCAGGCAGTCTGAATTTTCTTGCGGACCAACTGTCACGTCCCAACAAATTCGGCCACACAGAGTGGTAGTTAAAGAGGTCGGTTGTCAAAGCGATTTCAGTCTTATGGATCGTCCTCTAGTAGATCTGTTTGCGACATCTCTGAATGCCCAGATCTCCTTTTACATGTCTCCTTCTCCAGACAGTCAAGCCCTGGCGGTGGATGCCCTGTCTCAGTCCTGGACAGGATTGTTTGCCTATGCATTCCCTCCAATGATTTTGATTCCATTAGTGTTGAAGAAGGTCAAAGATCAAATCTGCGAGATTATCTTAATAGCTCCCTTTTGGCCAAAGAGGATTTGGTGTGTAGACCTTCTAGATCTCCTGGTGGACTTCCCTCGTCTTCTTCCAGTCTCCCAGGATCTTCTGTCTCAAGTAAGAGGTCTTTGTCTCCATCCAAACCCAGAAATCTTCAATCTTTGTGTTTGGAGAATATCGAAACTAGTCTTCGAGAATAAGGTTTCTTCAAGATCTCAGGAAATTATCGATTCTGCCAGAAGAGAGTCGACCCGCAGAGTTTACAATGGTCCACTTAAAATTTTTTTGATGAATGGTGTTCAGACCAAGGTCTCGTGCCCAATTCGGTTTCTATTCCCCAAGTATTAGACTTTTTATCTTATCTTTTTGATTCGTTACATTTATCAGCTAATACGGTTAGGGGGTATAGATTTTCTCTGGCATCTTCTCTTCCTTGCCTTCTGAATGCCGATATCAAGGACACTAAGACTCTTAATAGTTTTATTAGAGGTCTAGGCAATATTCGTCCTCCGATAGCTAAGCCTTTACCTTCATGTAATTTGGCTTTGGTTCTTCAAGTACTGGCAGGTCGCCATTTTGAACCTATTTCCTCTATTAGTATTAAACTTTTAACTTTTAAAGCTGTTTTTCTTGTTGCTGCTGCCTCTGCTAGAAGGCGTTCAGAGATTCATGCTCTTTCTGCTGAAAGGGACAGATTTATAGTTTCAGGAGACGGTTTAGTTTTATATTCCAGAATGGATTTTTTTAATGTTAAACTCAGTCTAACCGAATCCTGCTAGTCCAATCATTTAAGAATTATTATCGTCTTTTTCGCCATCCGACAAATTATGGTGCCCTATTATGTTATGTTATTAATATTTTGACAAGATTGGTTTGATTTTTATCCTTGTTTGTTGATTCTCAAATCTCCTCCAACCTAATGTTTAAGTGGGGCACTGACCAAATCCACGGGTTTAGCAAGTAGTGATTGAACGGTAATGGATGTTTTTGTGGTGTAATAACAACCCCAACAGACCCCCCTTGCGGGTTGGTCTGTTGTTTTATTAACCATATTAAAACATACATACCATTCTATCACTACGACCCGCCCTCAGCCACCTCGCATGGAATGATTTGAGAATTTGCCTATAATATTTGGCACTTAAATTCAGAAAAGTGAATCTGTTTCCTATTTGGGCTCCAGTGTGCATGCGCAAGCGCACTTAATGACTGGCGTCACAATAGAGTGAGTACAGACTGGTGCCAGTCTATATCAGTCAATATACTGGAGATGGACTTAACCAATAGCCTGGTTGAGGGTCCATATTAATAGGAATAGGCATGGGGAGGTGTGTATGCAAGCATAAAAATCCTATTCTGGTAGCTAAATGCAGATAATTGATTTAGCAAGTAGTGATTGAGCGGTAAGTATGTTTTTTATAGTGGTTAATAAAACAACAGACAAAGGGGGGTCTGTGGGGGTTCACACAGGTACCTAATATTCTATCTTAAAGACAGTTTTCGTGATATAAAACAGCTGAAATAAGCAATGTTATGTAGTCTTGCTGCCCTCACTTTCAAACAGGGGATTCTCCTAAGTGAAATAATGAAAGGCCAAACTGCGTGCGTAATCAACCCTGGAGGTCATCTAGAAATGTGAACAATTTTGGGTCAAAATTTCAAATGGCAAGATCATGGCAACCAGATTGATCACAATTATCACGATTTAATAATATCACAGGCCTGTTTAATTTCGTCTGTTTGCAGACCAAGAGAATACTATTTTTGATATTTTTCCAGATTTATTCATTCAGACTGCCCTCCCCTCTACCTCGATTAAGGGTGCCCTACCCCTTATGGTATTGATGCACACACTCTACCCCCTCCAAATCCCCCTTGGGAGTTCTGGGGTACTGATTAGAAAATTGTTAAAAAAAACTACAAGCTTGGAGAGACATTTGGAGTACAATTTGGGAAAGGGTTATAAGTGGTTGGTTCTCGGGTTGGTTGTTCACTTGTATTTCACATAGAAATGCGTGCCTTAACATGTTTTCAGGGTTTTCATGATTCTGATGAATGCAAATACCAGTATTCATCACTCAAGTTGCTGCCGGTTTGCTTGCATCTATCTCAGACGTTTTATATTTCCGACAACCTAAATGTATTTTCTCTTAAGTTTAGCAGTTATCGAAACAAGACTATTTTTGAAAATTTACCACTGAACTGACTGGCGCGGTAACCGAACCAGTCATTCCATCGAAAATTTTCAAAAATAAATTTCTCTCGAACTGTAAATGAACATATGAGAGTGTGCATAAAACAGTGGCTTGAATTGCAAAAAAATGCCCATTATATAACAACATTCGCAATCAACCTATTATTTCAAAATTCTCTAGCTTTCCTGTTTCTTGTTTATTTAATCACATGAAAATTATCTAAATTTAATTAATTTTATTTGATATCCTTGACTCTGATTTTCATCCCTTAATATTTCTATTTCGTAATTCTCACCCGAGTTCATTTATAGATTTAATTATACAGACTGCCCTCCACCCCTATCAAGGGTGTCCACCCCACCCCACCCCATTTGGCATGGGTGTAGACTCGCCATGCCATCCAATCCTTCTCCTATCCAAATTTCCCTTTGGGAGATTTGGGGTGAGATCAGAAAATTTGGAAAACTTCAACCATGGAGAGAGCATTTAGGCTGTAATGGAGGTTGGGGCTGTATGGGGTGGGTCCCTGGGTTAATACTCTGGATAATTAGGCGGTCCTGGGATCCTCCCCCGGGAAAATTCTGATAATTTGACTCTAAGAGGCCATTTCAGACAATATTTCTAATAAATGGGCTTAATAATGTGGGGTGGTGCACTGGTGGGGTAGCTGTATGCTGTAGCTGTAGCTGTATGCTTGGGTTTTTTGTGGAGGCCTTGGGGGGGGGGGCATGGTGGTGGCGGCGGAATTGATTTTCCTCCTGATTTGATGGGGATGCAAACTTAATCTCTGACCACCACCGTGGAAGCCCCTGAGTCCCCATCCTACCCCCAGGTGAAATAAAATGCCCCCCTCCCACCCACTCTTACACTGCATCCAACACTTACACCCGCCAACAATAGTTCATTAAGAAACAACAGGTACCACATACACTCCTAGCAACATCATAATTTTTTTTACTTTTTTCAGTTTTAACGCCTGTTTATAGCAACCATTCGGGGGAGCAACGCAACCCTTCGGGGAAGCACCTCTTAGAGTAAGTCATGGCCCAAATACATATCCGTGTAAGCGGCTAATAAAACCAACTAAAACAAAGAAACAAACATTCTCAGACACACCCATGCCAAAGCCGTCCCCCGCCCCCCATGATACACACCCAAAAAATTGGTCACTTTTAAGTGTTAATCTCCGTACCAACGTACTTCGAAGTATTTCGACTTAATTTTGATTTTTTTTTTTGTTTTAAAAAATAAAATTTAACCTTGAGGTAGCGCAACAATCCTCGACCTGCTTCATACCTTATAAATTAATACATAATTTTAAATTGTGAATTTCGGGCATCCTATCTCGCGGTTATCATTCGCGGCCAGAGCGTTAGAGTGGCTGGGGCGTTGTTATCGCTATGTCTAACTAATCTCCTAGTAATTACGATAATGCAGCTACGTAGCTTACTCTGTATACTGTATGTTAAAGCTCAGCATGCGTCTTCATGAAGTAACAACGCTGATACTCGTCTAACGTTAGTGTTATTATTATTTTGGATTTTTTTGACTTATTTAAGTAATGCAGCTCAATACTCGTCGAGTCTCGCTTAAATAAGTAAAAAAAACTACAAAATAATTGCGATAATAACGACAATAATGCTAATAACACTAATAATAATAATAATAAATAATAATAATAATAATAATAATAATAATAACCTCAATCGAGACTGGGGTACTCCGATACAACTCCGTAGTTAACGAAACCATTAAGTCTAGGTGGAGACATGATCTCATCAACTTCAGCGATAGCTCTAGTATTCTCCATTTTAATAAATGAAAAACACCCGGTTAAACAACAGCTGCGTAGGCTAAGCTTTTAAAAGTAAGTATACACTTCTGAAACGCGAGCGTTCGAATGATTTTCATTTCGATGAGCGGTTAACTTATGATTAGGCAAGCTTCAAAATTTTAGCCTGTCATCGCACCTGTGTTAAGTGTTAAGATCAATATACTATGCCTATAGAACCGTTTTTAAAACACATGCCGACCATTGTTTAACAACAAACGAATGATTTTTATATTTTAAGCCGTGGTTAATGGGGTTACGTTGACATGCTCTTTAGACTCAGACCCCAGTGTTCGCTGCTCAGTTATTGGGCGTTAACGAGTTCACATGTTCATGAGTTATTTGAATAAACGTTAAGCGCCTTAATATTTGAGACACACAGCTGCAGGGTTAGTGCGCTTACGAGTTTCGATCAATCTTCAAAATTGAAATAGATAAGGATCAAAGTACAAGCCTGAGGGAATACATCGATTTCATAGTTTCTAATAGGATTTGACACATTCTTAGTATAACTAAAATTCTGCCTAAATTAACGCGTGAAGTTAGAGTAAACAGGATTACTCCATATATATCGAGCTAGCGATTTCATCCTTATTACCGTCACAAAGCTCGACGAACTCAGCAATATACATCCGAACATATGCTTCCATGATTTCGACAATATTATTATTATTATTATTATTATTATTATTATTATTATTATTATTATTATAACCGTTTTTGAAATGTTGTACAACACGATATACCTGCTAGCGTGTCTAGATTAGTAAAAAAGAAAAAGTCAAAATGTATACACAATTTAAACATCCAGCTAATATCTTACTTAGCGGTCCATCTCATGCTGGAAAATCCACCCTGTTAAGCGAGATAATTAGATTCAGAGCTCAGCTATTCGATTAAACACCAGAACGAATTATATTATGTTATGGGTCATATGAACCTGCTCTAAACCCACTCGGAGTGGATGTAGAGCCATATTCAGGAATTCAAGATTTAGAAATAGATTCCGGCGTAGCTAATCTAATTATCCTCGACGATCTGATGGTGGACGTAGATAGTAGGGTTACTGCATTGTTTACGAGATGAGGTCATCAAGAGAATTCAACAATAATTCATTTGATTCAGAATATTTTCTCGAAAAATAAGCACCACAGAAATATTTCGCTGAATTGTCATTACACAATCCTATATAAGAATCCTAGAGACACATCTAGTATAACTACATTGGCTCGTCAAATGTATCATATGGGTAGCTCGATATTGCGGGATTCATATAGCAATGCCACCATGCATGCTCACGGTTATTTACTCAAAGACCTCTGTCAAACAACACCTGAACACCTGAGATGACATACCAATATTTTACCGGACCACGTGTGCGTAGTGTGTGCCACTAAGTCTAATAAGAAAGCTTAAGAATGTCGAAATGGCTAACAGGAGGAGTAACGCTACTAATAATAACGATGTAAATATATGTATATTGTACTTTTGAAAAATTATGCTTATTGTAAGTGGCTGAGGCAGGTGGGATTGTCCTACCAGCCCTTCAAGCCACATCATGAAGAACCAGAAGTTCCTGCACTTCGATAAGGTGGGTCTGTCCTACCAGATCAAGGATGTATATATGTACATTGTAAATTGTACATATACCATAGCAATACCATAATACAAACAGTAGAAAATGAAATCAACCATTATCCGCACATTGCACAACCAATCACATTAATGTAAAAAAATTAAGATCGGCAATAGGCCCAACATGGCCTCCAACATCGCAACAGATGATGAGATGATGAATAAGAAGCGTAGACGGACTAGGTGTATGGTTAGACCCGGGCTAAGTTTAAAAGAGGACGTAGAGCTGTCAATATCTCAGATCAATTACCAGACTTGCAAAGTTTAGTTAAAGCCAAGCCCAAGCAATGTAAGATACTCCTAGAATGTTGTAATAAGGGTTTAGCTGATGTGGTGTCTGAATGCTGTTTAAACCTAATTCGTGGAAACATAAAATTAAATCGAATACAACATAGACGCTTACATAGATACCGAGAGAACATTAGATTACTCAGTAAAAGCAAGACACCATTATATGAAAGACTTCGAGTTATTCAATGAGGAGGGTTCTTACACCTTCTACTGCCAGTAGTATTACCGCTTATTTCTAAATTGTTCGAAGAATAATAATAATAGTGATGGAAAGCGTTCAGAAAATGGTTTTGGTACCGCATAATATGATAGATGGTATAACCACGATGTCTAAGATTAATATTCTAAATAACTATCAAAACCTTAGATCAGCTGTGAATTTAGATCAATAGATGGAACGAATTCTAAATCGTAGTGACTTGACGGCTAGAGAAAAGTCAAATTTGTATTCGCAGACGCTTCACAAGTTTAGACTGCAGATAGATCAGTCTAAGCAATTCGGTTCAGCCGTTAAGTCATCAGATGATTCGCAGCATTCGTGGAATCTCCAGACCCCAGTGCCTCGGGGTTTAAATTTGGATAATTCTGAAATTAAAAAGCTAGTTCAATCGTTGAGCACTAGCTTCAGAAATAAAGGCGAGAGATTAATCGAAATCTTAAATCATAAGGCTCCTGGCTTATCATTAGACAACTCTAATAGCGTCACCATAGACAGCGTAGCCTATCCTAATAGCAGTCTAGTAGATTTAATAGCCTCAACAGTGACGCTGAATCCTTATACAAATTCTAAGGATTTTTTAGAAGTTAAATATATAGCAGCATTCAATAGACTCTTAGCCGATACCAACATACCTAGACAAGTCCTGGGCAGTCATACGACTTTGGATAAGATTCATAATATAGACGAAAGCACTGAACAACAGCCACGTCTTCAGCATATCGAATCTAGAGCAAAAAAACGAAAAAACGAACCCGAGGCTAAAGATTTACGATCTACGCTCATTAATAGACGTAGCTCAACTGCGCAGCACTCTGTCGCTAGAAATCTGAGATCTCGAGATGCTAAGCTATCTAAAACTTGGTTAAACTATGACGAAAAAAATGTTTGAAAGAAGCATAAGAAATAAGCGATCTATTAGCGTAACTGACAGATTGAAACGTGTATATAACGATAGCGAACAAGCGTGGCGGTTTGGAAAAACTGTATAGGGCCTTTAATGGAACACTATCAAACCCTTAATACGCTCCTGGTTAGCCGAGCGACCTACGTACACTTTGAAAAGACCTAAGAGAATAAAGTTTAATAGAGAGTGATTCAAAGTAACCAGTGTTGATCAGCTATGGCAAATGGATCTGAGCGATGTTACTAGTTTTTTCAGATATAATAACGCTATACATTATCTTCTATTCATAATAGATTTTCTATTAAAATTTGTGTGGATAATCCCTTTAACGATTAAAACTGCAAAAACCTTAGCTCAAGCGTTGGAGTTTTTTCTGAATACTGACTCTAGAAGACCCAAATCGATTCAGAGTGATAAAGGGGGCGAAGTCGTGAACGCTACCATTAGACATGCATTATTGGCTAAAGGTATACATCTCTACACATCTCAGAATTCTCGCACTAAAGCTGCGATCATTGAATGCGTTCAACGCACCATAAAGACTAAGATATGGAAATATATGACTTACAAAAATACTGATAGATATATCGACACGCTCCCTAATCTGGTAAGATCTTACAATGGAACTGTACATAGTAGTACAAAAATGAAACCGGTAGATGTTGACCGCAGTACAGAGGTGTTAGCTTGGCATAATATATACTCGAAAGCGAATCCGAGAGCATCGATAAAGTCGAATGATTTGAGGGTTATCGATGCCCTAAGAGTGTCAGAGTTAAAAGATTAATTTACCAATGGTGATAAACCAGCATGGAGCGAGGAGATATTCAAAATAAGTTTGAAACTACCTCATCGATCGGGTGTATATAAGCTCAGTGATTATAATCAATATCCCATTATAGGTACATTTTATTCCGAAGAGCTGCAGAAAATTAATTTAAATGAAGCTAAGAGAGAGAGAGAGAGAGAGAGAGAGAGAGAGAGAGAGAGAGAGAGAGAGAGAGAGGGAGAGGGAGAGAGAGAGAGCGAGAGAGAGAGAGAGAGAGAGAGAGAGAGAGAGAGAGAGAGAGAGAGAGAGAGCTGTATCGAGTAGAACGAATTATTAAAAGGCGTACGAATGATAATAAGTGAGAAGTCTATGTCAAATGGCACAGTTATCCTAATTCGTTTAATTAATTGATAAGTTATTCAGAACTTATTGTATTTAAAATCATTACAGAGCTACAGGTGCAACCCCAACCCCCACACCCCTCCCTCACACGTACCCTAGCTCTGGTGTGTTGTAGAAATGTCTCTAAACAGTGCAGAAATTCATAATAATAATGATTAACGTTGGCCATTTTGTGGTGGAAAAATACTCAGAGATGAGATAAGATATCTCACTCAGGTTATAATTATTTATATCATAATAGTGACGTGTTTAATAAATCTGAGCATTCAAAATGGTGATAAAGGGGTTTGGATAGCGTTAGCGTCTGGGTGTTTGGGATATATATCACCTGCGCGGAGTCTAAAAATGCCCAAAGTTGAGTGATTGGCTCTGTCACTGGTTTAGAAGGAATAGCTAGAAACATGGAGCAGTTTTATATTACACTACCGAGTAGCAGTAGCCTGGATTACTATCCTGATAATAAGATTTCAGAATTCAAAATACATCTTCAAATGCCTTTAAGATTCTCGGGGGAATGGGAAGTCGGTTTGTCATCCATATTGTATCCGAGAAGTTGGTTAACATTAATAAAGCCTTCGATGATGCTGCTACGTTCTTATGAACCCTTGGCACCTAAAGTTCAACCTAAGCAGAAGCAGAAGACAAAAAGATATCTGAATGTGACCGAGGAACTTTTTAATAAATTTAAGCGGACTAATACTTTAAAGGTAGCCATAGCGAATTCAGAGCCCCGACGAAAAGCTGCAAAAACGTGTAGAAATACCTAAAGGCTTCTATACTGTTAACGTTCTAATAGAGTGTATAAATAAGCAGATTAATAGCCACAAACCTTATAACAATGCCATTAGATTCAATTATTTCACAGATCGAATCAATCTCGTAACATTAAACGTTAAGCGAATGTTCGCTATTGAATTTGACGACTACATAGGTAAATTCTTATGCTATACCGATCACATCGTTAGCGGCCTGACCCCCAAGGGCGCAGTTCTATCAATGCGTAAAAGTAATAAGATTACATTAACTATGGCTTACGTATATTGCGATATTGTAAGCCACAATGTAGTTGGAGACGCTACAGCGCCTCTCTTAAGAGTTATGCCATTGTGGTGCTTTTCGGTATACAATTTAGTATATAATATAACAATGTAGCACTAGAATATAGCAATATGCAATGACTAACCTTAAAGGCCAGGAAGTCGCGGATCAAACGTACTTTCTTGTGGCCAGCAGGAATGAGTGTCTCTCAGGCCTCTAATGACGCTCCCCACCTAGTAACCGTCAGCACTCGGTTATTTCCGGCAGTTCTCACCGATACTCGGGTATGAGTGCAGCATGGTGGCACAGCGGCACCACACTCTTCCCCGTTATGTTAATTTTGCGAGAATGATGGTACTATTTTCTTAAACCGCCGGAGGCTACTTACGAAAAACTGGAGGTTGCGAGTTTAGGGATGGTAGGGAAGAGGAAAGGAATGAACAGTTAATCTTTCCTCATGCGGCAAACACTACTAGAGTCAAACCGGAGTTTAGAATACTTAGGGGTGACTTTAGAATGTGCAACATACCTCAAGAGCCAGCATGTCAAAGCTTCAGGAGATAGCTGTACGAATTAGGCAAATGAAGGCAGCACTTAATATTGATCAGTGAAACATGGCTTGAAAGAAGTGACCAAGGCTTGGCACCACCATAAGAACATCCCAATATTGACAAATGCACTCAGAAAGTCATCAATCTACATGTACTTACATAATACGTATATATTGGTCTTGGACATGCACACAACGAAATTTATAGGGGATGAACTATGTAAGAAAGTAGTTTCAGATGTCTCATGGGAGATAGTTCTTCCATCTTTGAAAGCATTGATTTATTTATTCTACAGCTTTGAAAGCACAAGTTATGCTGGGAAGCGAGAGTATAAACCATCTGCACCCACCAGTTAGATCAGACTAAAAACATTCTATAGGAGAGTCAATATGATAGGCCATCCCATCAAATGCAATGTTCAATTAAGGTGTTAAAAACAGTTCAACAACAGCTTACAGACACAGGGGAAAGAACAATATCAGGAAATGGTCTATGGCTAAGACCATACAGGTAATGTTAATATTGTGGAAAATTTGTGGGGTGGGGGGTGAAGACAATTTTATTGTTGAAACCACTTGACAAATCGACCATTTGCTCGATGCCTTTCATGAATGCAGACCACCTTGGATCAGGACATGTTTCTCCCATGAAAATGTGTTCCAGACATAACGGGGTCTACGTATCTAAGCTACAGAGCGCATTGGAATTCCACAGAAAGACTAATAAATTAGTCCAAAACCATGCCAACCAATATTAGATCGAAAACTGCCTTTCGCAAGATGCATAAGCCTTCCTCTAAGAGCCAGCATGACCAAGCCTTAGAGAGACAAGACGACCACAAGGGAGATCTATTAATGCTGAAAACACCCCCCCCCCATCAATGGATGTCACCCCTAAGAGCCAGTGCGACCAAGCTTCAGTGAGTAGGCAACCAAAGATAATGTCAATCACTCTCCTAGAGCCAGTGTGACCAAGCTTCAGTGTGAGAGGATAGACGATTTCGGCACAGAACATTGGCCGATTAAAACAAAGGTTAAATATGTAAGCGCCTTCAGGTATGTACACGCCCTATTTACACTATTTAGGAAAGGAATCAGAAGAGCTCATAGTCACCCAGCCTGGTCGGACGATGGCGTAGCCTCAGTGGGCGTGGATGTATGTTGGATGTCAGAATTTCCTCTCCATATGAGGTTGTAGCATCTAAAGCATGAGCTTCCTTAGTGTCAAACACTCCATTCTCGGCAGCATCCTCATCATCACCATACAGGATGGTGTCATATTCATTTTCATCATTCCGAACATTGAATTCAAACTGTAAATTTGAATTCTCAAAGCTAGAATCATCATCCAACAGCACCGAAAACTGTTCATCCACATCTTGAGTCAGGATAGATTGTCTTGCCCTTTCCAACCAAATAGGGATATCCCTGTCAGTGCAAAGTTTCAGTCGATCATGGGGTACAACAACCTCGTTGCATCTACATTTGAGTCGATATAGGACATCGGTCACACATCCCATGATGACAAATGGACCAATCCTAGGTAGATTTAACTTTCGAGATATGCCAACCTTGATGGCTAAGTTGGCAAGGTAGACAAAATCCCTCACTTTATACGAACTGGAACTTAATTTCAAGTCGAATGTTCGTTTTTGGCACATTTGGGCCATCCCAAAGTGGAAACGTGCTGTTGCATGAGAATCTCAAAATATAGTCTAGTTCCTGGACATACGTATTATGAGATTCTGGAGGTTGTTGTCGGTGCTCACCCCCAGCATGATGTCAAGTGGTTGCAGAGTTTCTCTCCCTAGCATCATCCTAGTTGGGGTGAAACCAGTTTGGCGGTTGACAGTGGCTCGTACAGCTGCAACAATGTATTTGTATTTGTCCCAATCGCTCTGGCGTTCACTATCCCTAGCATAGCATCTGATCATGCGTGAAATAGCAGCCATATAGCGCTCCACCTGGCCATTGGCGCTTGGGTGATATGGAGTGGTATGTGTCTTTGTTATTTCCAGACGCTTACACATAGAGCTGAAAAGTTTGCTTTCAAAATTACGTCCCTGGTCAGTATGTATTTGTAAAGGACATCAAAACACAGAGATAAATAAGACCAAGAATGTCAAGATGGACCCGTTCTAATGGCAAACCTACATGATATTGACCGAGGGGAGCCTTAGCCCGTACTGTTGCTTTCTTGTTATGATTGCAAGTGGTGCAAGAACGGACATACTCCAAGCAATCTCGTGAGCAACCATCCCAGAAGTATGCCATTCTGAGTTTCGCCAGAGTTTCGTTTGTCCCATATGCCCTGAGAGTCACGAGTCATGAGAACTCTCTAGGACATCTTTTTGTACGCGCCCTGGTTGCTTTATCGTTTATTTTAACTGGCAAATCAAAATGTGCCCCAAAGTTATTTAAAAAACTCAAGGCCTAATTACATAAGAAGTTAAGTTTTAAGTCAACTAAATATTTACCACAAGCAAAGACCTCTAGCCATATACATTTTGATGCTTTTATTAGTAAAGTCAAAAGCAGAAGAACGGCTATATCATTTTTCCAAACCTTGAAAAATTCGCCCGCACGAGCTGTCGTAATTAGACATACATCTAAAACAACGGGATCTGTGATTGGCTGAATAATAGGTTTTAGGCCAATCACAATCTCTAACACGATTAAAGTAAATGTCATGGACTGTATAACAAGATATGCGACTCAAGTTTTGCATGGTCAGAATGTTAACCCATAAATCACTGAAGTTGAAACACCCCCAAGGTAATTGACAATTCAGAATACGCATCCAATCACGTAAAATAAAATGTTAAATGACCTGTGTTGATCAGGCACAATGCCATTACATGAATTTCACTAAACAAGATGAGAATTCAAAAATCACAATCACTGACAGACAGAAAGGGTTAACAAGCAGGCTGACTGTCGCCTGTTGTTTGATATGCACATCTGCACCAGACGTGGTCTACAACACCGTCACAGAGACAGACATTCAGTAATGGTTTAAGGAAAATGCCCACGTGACAGGCAATATCTAAAAACAAATCAACAACTGGACACGCATGACACACATTAAATAATACACGTACCAGCTGGCAGACGTTACTAAAATGTCAGAATAACCGAATTCCGTTGCATCATGAAAAAGGAGCTAGATTAATTGGGTGTTGCCCAGAATCCATGACTGAAGTTAATGCGGCTACAATAATAAACTCTTATCATCCCAGCGTGTACAAACGATGACATTACACAGGCCGAAGTTTGATCCATTGAGGTCACAAAATCTTTATTGTCATCATTTAAAACATACTGGGGTAAATGGAAAAGGCTGATTCTAACCTGAAAATCATTATTACGTCAGAAAACTAGTCAGACATAATCAAATATGAAGGAAAGCCCAGATAACGTATCTGAGTCCATACAAACAACAAATCAGTAGAAGTTTGCCATGGAATCATTGACGAGAACCGTTAAATCTGACGATGTTCATTTCAATATATATATATATATATATATATCATGTTTTAATAGCTCTAATACCTGTGAGATTTGATTTGAGAAAACATAAATGAATTCGATAATTATAGGTTATAACTATGTCAATAATAGTAGCAGGTTATAATTATATATATTATTCGCGCAGCTTATAAATAGTACGGAGTACATCATTCAGCCATTAAGTCTTACAGGCTTTGTAATCTGTAGACAATGCCCAAAAGAAAATGCTTTTAGGTAATGTAATTCTACATTGTCGATAGGTCTTAAGAAATAATCGATACCCATCCGCTGGTGTTTGCGTTGGAATGGTCTGTCGTGTTGGCACCAGTAACAGTCCAGAATCGCTAGTCTACGGATTGCTAAATTCAACAAATTTGCGAAAATAGCCATAGCATTGACTCTGGTAGATTGTGGAATGCTTTTGCAGTCAAAACTCATGTATTCACATTCATTTATATCTGGATGGACCGTATCGGGGTGTCCTGTGTAGCTGCTGGTTGAGCGTAAGCTTCTACAGCATTGGCCGAGTCGGTCGATGGAAAACACTCATCTTCTTCATAATCATGTAAACCCAACGTATCAGGTATGGGTTTGAATCCCGATGGTATTTCTTCCTTTACATTCGTAGAAACCTGTTGAATAGCATAATCTAACTCTCTGACAGTCTCTGGGGGATACGTGATCGATAAGGTTCTGAATGGCCCTGTCTATTTCAGAATCAGAATCGGCTACATCGACAACGTTACCCAGTTGCTTAGACGTTAATCCCAGTAATTGAGTCATGCAAACTCTCGAGAATACGTAATCCTTAGTCTTTACGGTGTCACCCTCTAAAACTGCAGTTAGTTTAAGTTCTTCATCCATAGTAGTAATGTATAATCCGTCCGATATTAACTCTGGGTTAACGTTTACACCACTGCTCAGTTTTCTGACTATTTCAAACCAAATGTCTTTGTCAACCATTAACTTTATGCTGACTCTAGAGACGGAGAGCGAAGGCACGTTACTACATAGTCCAGTTTGTCTCTGCCCATTATCCGAGCGACACGAATCATCCATTAATCTAATGCTTAGTAGCTGATCTCTGTAATCTTTGGAGAGTATTGCGTCAACCATCGAGAGTTTTTATCTTGATATTGACGATCAGTTGTAGATTCTTTATTAATATTGTGTGGCCACACTAAGCATGGTTAGAAATGTAGCAATCTTCGTGTTGTTCATTTTTTGGGTATAAAATGCTTACATGAGTATAGAGTTCGTTATAGCTCCGAGAATTTCGTGCAAGTTCTCCTTCAGAATTCTCCATGAGTCGTTAGGGAATGTTACGGTCTTGAACAATGGTTTGATCTCGGGTTGACCTGGCGAAGTAAAGGAGCAAGTTAGCTTGACGTACGGATATATAGTGCTGATAGTGACCTTTAATTGAGGTTCTAATTCGTATATGTAATTAATCTGCTCTACTCTATCGGAACACCTAGCTCTAAGCACAGTTTCTTCGAATGCAGGCATCACAGCAGCGAACCTTTGAAACGTTTTACTGTACATAAACACTTGGGGGGGGGGTGTAAACACCACCAAAACTAAACTCACGTATGTCTACTACAAATTCGTCATTATGTTTCATGATGCATACGCGCACATTGTTATCGATCAGGGCGGGCACGTCACAACCCATAAAATATCCCGTATTCATAATTATAATAAACGTTGAATAAACCGTTTAAACAAAAATCAAAATGTTAAGCTTAACAGATCAGATTTTTAAAACGTAGCTTTTATACGCTAACGCCTATCGATTAACGCTCGTCATTAGGTTAATTACCCTTAAGCTCGCCTTATTGGATGCCAGGAGGAACGTAATTTAACGAGGTGGTGGCGCTTCACACTCAAACGAGTTTCCAGAGTCAAGAAAAGATGAGTCCAGACATCTAGCCCATCAATCATCCTTAATTACCCTGTCATTAACCCTTGTCACGCATCATTACGCTAATTACCTATAAGCTCGACTCGTCAGATGCCAGGAGGCATGTGACTTAACGAGGGGGAGGGGGCGGGGCTTCGTGCTCGAATGAGTTCGCAGAGTTAGTAAAAGACGAGTTCAGACATGTAGTCTGTCAATCATCCTTAATTACCCTCATTAACCCGTGTCAATTATTACACTAATTAGCCTTAAGTTCACCTCATTGGATGACAGGAGGCACATGATTTAATGATGGGGAGGGGCATATGGTCACCCTCTACATCTAACATCCAATCAGAACTGGAGGAGATCTGGCCCCCTTTTTCACACCTTTTCAAAAGGCGGTGAGATCAAAGGAAAAAAGGTGATAATGATGCAAATAAAGTTGGTTGCTCTAACAGCAACTACTTAAAAGGTGTGAAAAAGGGGGCCAAATTGCCTCACCTCTACTTATGCGATATGAAACAATCTCTCCTTTGTTCTCTGACATCATTAGCAACAGGAGGCATTCTATTCCTATGACGTAGTTCAGTGACGTCAGGAAACAGGAGATGGACAGTTTGGACATTTTACATTGCTCTTGTCTCACTTAGTATTGGAGGCAATCTCTAACTATGAAAAACTGTTATATACTACAATGTCGTCTACGATGATGACGACGTCGCAGACGACGACGACGACGACTATGATGTCAAAGATAACAATGAAAATATTACTGGCAGAAACTATAATAATAAAAACTGTATGAATATATTTAGGCTCACTACTAATTAAACTATAAATTAAGCTATTGCCATTACTTAACTGAACTCCACAACTGATGTAAACATTGTGATATGGATGTAACAAAAGAAACTTGAAACTTGAGACTTGACTTGGTGAGAAATTATTTATTAATAGCAACTAATTCGGCTGAAACTTGTGCATAAGACCATTCTATTGCAGGAAATTTAGGAAAATAGTGAGTAATTCAAAATTTTTTTATTTTTAGGCGGCATGATGACTGTAATAGAACAATCCATTTAGAGCTATGCCATGCCCATCTATAGCTAAGCGTCGCCCACGCACTGAGCGTGTTTGGATCGATTTACACACACACACACGCACGTACGCACGCACGCACACAAACATGCACGCACGCGCGCACACACGCGCGCGCACACACGCACGCACGCACGCCTACACACACACGCACACAGACACGCACGCACGCACGCACGCACGCACGCACGCACGCACGCACGCACGCACGCACGCACGCACGCACGCACGCACGCACGCACGCACGCACGCACGCACGCACGCACGCACGCACGCACGCACGCACGCACGCACGCACGCACGCACGCGCACGCACGCACGCGCGCGCACGCACGCACGCGCGCGCACGCACACACACATATATATAAAAACACAATTTGAAGTAACACAAATTTGTTCATAAGCTTGGCTAATATAATCCTTGAACAGAAATCTCAGCAGTATCACTACCATTCGTAATAAACTAGACAATATAAACATATATATGTATATATTGTCTAGTTTATTACGAATGGTAGTGATACTGCTGATATACATTGAACCCTGACTTCCTACAATCCCATTTTGAAGATAACTAGCTGGTGAATATTTTGAATAAAATTTGACCGGGTGCTGTTGCTGCCTATCCCAGTCAAATTAGTTTCAAAATATTCAACATAATGTTTATAAAATAGTAAATTCACCAAAGTAATTCAATTCGTACACTTGACGGCCTATTCAAGGAGTATTTCTGTAAATTATGATTGTGACGTCAGTCTACACGTGAAGTAATTGATTATGACATCATATAATTGAGCGTGAGTTCGGATTCGTAAATTGTAAAGCCATCTGCGGAAGGTAGAATGATCACGTGGTGATCGTATTTTGCATATGCGTCTCATCTGCGCGAACATCACTGAGATACATAGTCTGAGTTCCCTGGCACTCTGCCATATAGTGGATGCGACCTGTTAACAGGCATCCGAACTATGCTCCATCCGTATCTTTACTCTAAAGGAAGTCACCTTTCCAGAGTATCCAGAGTATCCATCCATCATCTGACCTCGTATGACGTCATAATGAGCTCAGTGCGTGTATGATGACGTCACAATCATTACGTCACAACGGGTTCCATATAGACCGTCATCAAATCTCATATAGTCCGACACGTTGTATGAATTGTATGTCTTTGTAATTCTTTCTTATTTAATAAACATGCTGCAAAGAATTACAAAGACATACAATTAATAAACATGCTGTTGACTATTTTGAAACTAATTTGACTGGGCGATCTTGCTGCCAGCACCCAGTCAAATTATTCTTAAAATATTCAACAGCTTACATGTGTAGTTTTTTGGAAATTGATAGTCAGGGTGTTCAGAGATCGATCGATCACAACACGAGCGAGGCGTGGGTGGAGCTTAGCTAGAGATGGGCGGGGCATAGCTAAAACCGGAAATGTCCATTAGGGCATGACGGGCGTGATGGACGTGATGAGCGGCATGTTAGAATGGACCTTTCCAGTTTTAGCTATGCCCCGCCCTTCTCTAGCTAAGCTCCACCCACACCTCGCTTGTGTTGGGATCGATCTATCCCTGCACTCCCCGACTATCAATTTTCAAAAAACCATACAGATAAGCTGTTGAATATTTTAAGACTAATTTGACTGGGTGCTGGCAGCAACACCGCCCAGTCAAATTAGTTTCAAAATAGTCAACAGCATGTTTATTAATTGTATGTCTTTGTAATTCTTTGTTATTTAATAAACATGCTGTTGACTATTTTGAAACTAATTTGACTGGGCGATGTTGCTGCCAGCACCCAGTCAAATTAGTCTTAAAATATTCAACAGCTTACCTGTGTAGTTTTTTGGAAATTGATAGTCAGGGTGTTCAGAGATCGATCGATTACAACACGAGCGAGGCGTGGGTGGAGCCTAGCTAGAGATGGGCGGGGCATAGCTAAAACTGGAAATGTCCATTAGGGCATGACGGGCGTGATGTACGTGATGAGCGGCTTGTTAGAATAGACCTTTCCAGTTTTAGCTATGCTCCGCCCTTCTCTAGCTAAGCTCCACCCACACCTCGCACGTGTTGGGATCGATCTATCCCTGCACTCCCCGACTATCAATTTTCAAAAAAACATACAGATAAGCTGTTGAATATTTTGAAACTAATTTGGCTGGGTGATGTTGTTGCATTTGGCCCAGTCAAATTAGTTTCAAAATATTCAACAGCACGTTTAGTAAATAGTAAAGACATATAATTCATGCAACCTGACGGCCTAATAAGCATTTAGGAAGGACTAAATCCAGTCATTCACGACCTAATGATTATGACGTCATCCTACACGTCACATAGTTGATTATGACGTCATATGATTGATGGATAAACTGAAAAGGTCCATTGTTATAGAGATACAGAGACCTCTGCCTATGAAGAGCATAGCCGGTAAGCCACACGAGCGCCATTATCAGATCGGTAGCTAATCAATCCCTGCCAATATGATTAGCACTCAAGGACGCCAGAATGTCATAACATTGATCACTTTACAAATATTTAAACAAGCGACATTTTCTTTAATGTATAATCGTGTCATTGTCATACACATTAAATGCGGAATATGCACGGAATATGCTCTCATAGTTCAAAACCTGGTCCTTAACTGGACGAACATATTATTGGCTATATTATTTGTCGCACTTGACGGGATATCAGATAGTCTTTGATTTCACTATAAAAAGATAAGAATCACGTGTTTGTTCAGTAGATAAACATTCAGATAGAAAACAACGCATACCGACTTATTCTGCAACTACAATCTGTTGGCTACATTCTCAACCCCGGCAAACTCATCCAGCCAGGCAGACGGACTGACTGACTGACTGACTGACAGTCTGTGCAGTTGCAATACGTCATGTGGATTGACTACCAGGTATGTATCGTGTGGAGACATGCCCTGATAAAGACACGAGACTCTAGAGGTGTGGCACGCACCTGATTGATAGTCCGCATTATATCGTTGCCAGATCTGGTGGTTGTTTGGGTGTACGACTACTTCTACGCAGGACAGAGCATATGGTTAGCCAATCGTGTCGTTTAGCTAGCTGGCTAATAAATCAAAATCCACCAAAATCCACCAATTTGTTTTGCGATATCGCTCTACATATGCTACTAATATAATATAGTGCCTGAGATCACTTTAGTAATCTTCAGGGTGTGTAGACAGTATTAACGCGTCCATAAAATATTTCTTAGGATGGTTTTGTCCTCGCGCACATACCGATAAGCAAGCGAGCAAGCAAGCACGCATTTTCTTGCTCAATCCAGACATAAGGATACTGCAAAACAATTACACAAGAAGAAAGAAAAATACAATACAATACGGCTATACAGATGATATCACAATTGTAATAAATATATAATATATGTATAATGTGTTCTATGATAGGCTATTTACACATAAACAAAAGCAGACCACAGGTTATACATTCCTTGATTTTGCAGGTATTAAAGAACTTAAATAGAGGGACCGATTTCAGGCTATGCCCCGCCCATTCTTTGCTACGCCACGCCCATGTTGGAATCAATTTTAATGCTTCGAAACCTGAATTCCTAGAATCTAATTCCCGCGGCAACTATACGTTACATGTATAACCTGTTGAATATTTTGAAACTAACTTAACTGGGCACTGTTACTGCCTAGTGCAGCAAACGTTCCCAGGCAAACTAGCCTCAAAACACTCAACATAATGCTTATTAAGTTGCAAATTGACCAAATACGTACAATTCGTGCAAAAAGGTTCGTTGCTGGAGGACTATTCAAGTTTAGTGACGGACTATTTTGATTATGACGTCATCAAAATGTTTGGCGTGTTTGATTATGACGTCAGATACTTGGGTCTCTCGATTATGATCGGCCCTTTTCGTCAGGGGTGCCTGCCTGAGTATGAGTGAGTGTGTGCGAATGTTACAAAATAATTCCTACATTTGAAGTATATCTTGAAAATTGAGTTGATAATCTATGGACCTTTCCATTTTAAGCTCCGCCCACACCTCGCTCGTGTTGGGATCGATCGATCCCTGAACTCCCTGACTATCAATTTCCAGAAAATTATACAGGTAAGCTGCTGTATGCTTGCACGATTATGCGATTTTTATAATTGCGATTATTTCAAAGAAATAGTTACGATTATTCAATTAATTGATACTTAACCCTTATCCACCATGTGTCAAAACTTTAACCCTTACACAGGCAGTACAAGAAATATACACATAGATGAGTGTAGCTATAACATAGCTATAATTTTCCTACTCATTGCATGTATATTGAAAACATTTTGACTGAAATTAATTGCCACATACGTAAACAACAAGTATTTGACAAATTGTTTTCAAAGTATTCAGCATGTTTCATAATAGGCTCATTTGAAAACATCTTTCTCAGAATACTGGAAGAATATCAAACTAGAATTGAACAAAAGAAGGTTGCCATTTCACCCCCATTGCCATTATAAGCTGACTAAGTTGACTAGCAAAATATTAACCAACCTTGAGTAAAATGAGCTGAATTTGAAACATAATGAATATGTTTATTAAATATCTGATCTGTAGCACTGATGATCTATGTAAATATTGATTTTTCAAAATAAACTCAGACTAAATATTAACATTTCAAATGAAATGGATTAAAAACAACATAACACTTGAATAGCAAGTAAAATCAAACCATAGACATGCTGAAGGTGTATGTTAACAGCAACAGCATTTCTCTTCTTTGTACGCTAATGATTAGCAAGTCTATTCTCATCTTAATGCATCATAGCACAGCAATTATACTCCAGCTAATTCACACCATTGTGCTGGTAAAGGGCAATGCAATGATAATTGACTCAAGTTCAGCGATTAACCATTTTGCTGAAGCGGGAAGATTAAAGAATTTCCTAGAGATATTTAAAAGCACTGTTATGATGGAAATCCATTAAACGTTTTGAAAGCGATTTTATTGACAGATGATGCTATCAGTTTTAGTTTCAATTTCACGGTTATTACACTCAGGCTACCGAGGCAGCATATGAGGGTACATATTTATAACAATTATTATGGCGAGTAAAGTGACAAAATACACAGTGATTATCACGAGGTTAATAAATAAATACTAATTACATTAATAACAGTGATAATAGACTTGGTGACTTATTTTTTTTGGCATATAAAAGGTATATACACAATTTTTTAGAACTGGCCGGTTGCATATTGAAAGAGGTCCTTTCGCTTTTTCTATCGAGTTATTGGTTAGGTAGTAAGAAGAGATTAGTCTTTGCCGTTCAGTTAGATTTTGTGCAATGAAAATGAAAGTGTAATTCGTCACCTATGCAATTACGTGTATTACAGATGCGCTCATTTCAATCAATTCCCTCCAATCTCTTGGCCTCGATGTCTAATTGGTGATTTAATGTTCTGAAGTGGCACAGAATTATAGTGTCGCGTTTTGGCATTACAACAATTAATAATTTTCAAATACCGAATCACTCATTATATTATTGTAAAACGTTAATCGGCTCAGAGGCAGCAACAGCTTTCAGTAAAATTTATCTCACGATAACCACAAAGATTATCTTATTGAAATGAATTTGTTATTGCTATATGTATATGACAGTAACAAATTTTAGCCAAATTATTTTCAAAATATTTTAAAATCTTAATTGTAATGTAGGCATACAGGACAGATTTTGAACATCCAGCACACACTTGTCCTAGGTACGCTCGGTATGGTGCTTTCCATACAAGAAGTTCAGCACAAATATATTTGCCATTTTAATTTCAATATTTGTCAATTATCAATTATTTGAATTTAGCATTGTCCACGATTATTTATTTTTTAATAATTGCGATTATCAATCAAATTGAATAATTGTGCAAGCCTAAGCTGTTGAATTTTTTTAACTAATTTGACTGGATGCTGTTGCTGCCTATGGCAGCAACAGCGACCAGTTAAATTAGTTTCAAAATGTTCAACAACATGTTTAGTAAATAGTAGAGACATACAATTTGTACAACGTGTCAGACTATTAAGAGTTAAAGACGGGCCTTATAGAATCATTTATTACGTAATGCTTATGACGTCATCCTACACACCGCTTAGCTGATTATGACCTCATATGACGTCACTACTCAGGAAAGGTCAATTAACCAGAGGATAGGTCCTGCAATCCTGCTTCTCAATGAACACTGTCTAACAATTCACATTTCCAGAGTATCCACCCATCATATGACGTCATAATGAACTGCGTGATGTGTACAATGACATCATAATGAATGACGTCATGAATGACGTCGATAAGTACGCCACGAACGCATATTTGAAGACGGTCTATGCGTTGTTGTACCAATTGTTTGCTTTTACTATTTAATAAATATTCTGTTGAATATTTTGAAACTAATTTGACTGGGCGCTGTTGCTGCCATAGGCAGCAACAGCACACAGTCAAATTAGTTACAAAATATTCAACAGCCTCCTTGTATAGTTTTCAGGAAATTGATAGCTAGGGCATTTGGGGATCGATCAATCCCAACACGGCGAGTTGTGGGTGGAGCTTAGCTAGTGATGGGCGGGGCATAGCTAAAAATGGAAAGGTCCATTCAAAATACCAGCACAAAATTAGCAGTTACTGCACTCGACAAAGCGTTTGCAAACGTGAAACGCTAGCTGCTGTTATAAAGGAAACAGCACACTACAAGCTACAATACTACTTAAGCACCAGTAATACTATTTACGAAGCGAGATCTAGTTATAGTTGTCATGCTAAAATTAGGAAATAAAAGGCACTGTTACTGGCACAACATATTGTAGATATGGGATTGTCTTCAGATTCCTCTACCTGACTCCCCACCACCGTTGTCTCCATAGGAGTTCCCTCCCCTTCCACGGAGAGTCGACGCTAATCATAAATCTGGTCCAAGGACCAAATCAACTCCTGTGGACCCTAGTAAGATACCTCTACCAGATACACCGCCCCCTCTGTCTTCGGAAGAATTACCTCCCCTTCCACAGAGAGCAAAGGATGACAGAAAATCTGGTCTAAGGACCAGATCAACACCTTTGACTCAAAAGGGTCTCAGTACCCCAGTGCCAGTGGCCAAACTACCTCAACCAAATT
Source organism: Chaetoderma sp. LZ-2023a (assembly GCA_034401795.1). Classification (NCBI taxonomy): domain Eukaryota; kingdom Metazoa; phylum Mollusca; class Caudofoveata; order Chaetodermatida; family Chaetodermatidae; genus Chaetoderma; species Chaetoderma sp. LZ-2023a. Next base: position 89,320,818 of record CM067368.1, on the reverse strand, counting down.
TCACCCCTACACCGTGTAGAAACAGCACCAATCATCAAAATAAACCCAAGAAAACTACACACTTAGAAGCTAATTCTTTCCGGAAATTTCGGTATGAGGTAGACCACAAAAATGAATGGCGACTCCCTGTCTTGACGAAAAAAATCTTGATCCTTGGCTCCTCAAATCTAAGCCGTATAAATGTGAAGCCCCATTCAGACACCCAGATAGCTTGCTATCCAGGGGCAAAATTGTGCCATGCTAGGACTATTGTCAAAAAATACATGGACTCCTATCAGCCAGAGAAAATCATCATAAACATTGGCATAAATGAACCTATGTCTGTAACTGCCCAACGAGTCCAACTCCTATTCAGTACCATTCGTTCAAAATTTCCAGATGCAAAGGTTTATTTCACTAAACTGAACTACTCTCAACATCTAACTGCAAAGCAGACAAGGACCTTAGCATTTATCAATTCATCTGTAGAATCCCTGCGTATAAAGGTCTCTGTCATCCCTAGTCTACCAATTTCTGAGTTTGAAGTAGTCAAGGATAATATCCATTGGAGTGAAAAAACTGCTAATGCATTGTATTATAGCTGGTTAACTTTTCTTAATTTAAACTAACTGAGGGTCAGTGTACTAACCACCCCGGTATCGGGCTGGGTAGTGATATTGTTAATCTCACTGGCGCCATATTAACTGAAGCAGAAAAATCAATACTCAATCGTGGCCTAATATTTGTACCAACTCCTAGGCCCAAATTAGGCATAGATGCACTTTTAGATAATGGCTCAATGGAAGTTCTTGAATTTTCCCACCGTGTCAAATTAGCCGACTTTTTTTCGAAACTCGAAAAGTAATATTCTGCCATTCGTTGAAAGAACTGGCTGGGCACCAGACTCAAAATTAGTCGACCCAGCGATCTCCGACAGTATAAAAATTGTAAAAGAACGTATTGAAAATGTTGAATTTCCGAAAAATCATAAAAATTTGTCATATGAGGAACGTCACGCCTTAACAGGATTGCGTAAAAACAATGACATTGTCATTAAACCTGCTGATAAGGGATCTGCTGCTGTAATAATGCTTAAAGACAACTACATTCGTGAAGCGCATCGTCAACTCAGTAATCCAAAACATTACCAAAAATTAGACGAACCACTCTGGCAAAATACCTGCAACAATTTTAATGAAATTCTCCAAAATATGGTTGATAACAAGAGTTTAACGCAGAAACAGTTTAAATACCTCGTTGCGAAACGCGACTCAAAACCACGTACATTTTATCTGTTACCCAAAATTCATAAGCCTATTGATTCTTGGTCAAATCCTATGATACCACCAGGACAACCTATAGTATCGGATTGTGGTTCTGAATCATATAGTATCAGTGAAATCATTGATTATCACCTACAACCAATTGGGAATAGACATTTTAGCTTCTTGAAAAATACTGACGACTTTCTGTCGCAGGTCTCTGAGATCCCGATACCTCCAAATTCATTTTTGATTACGCTCGACATCGATGCAATGTACACAAACATTGACATCGAAAAGGGTTTGGATTCTGTCCGTAAAGCGTTTGAAAAATACCCTTATAACAATAGGCCCACTAGCGAAATATTAGCTATCTTAGAGCTAAGCTTAAAGGGCAATGATTTTGAATTCGCGGGTGAAACATACCAACAAATTTGCGGCTGCGCAATGGGTAAACGTTTCAGTCCGAGTTTTGCCAACATCTATGTAGCAGAGTGGGAGGAGGGTGCGCTTAGCAAATGTCCGAAACAGCCTCTCTTTTATCGCAGGTACCTCGATGATATTTTCATTTTTTGGCATCATACAAAGGAAGAATTTAATGAATTTTTCACCATTTTGAACAATCATGACCCGAATATCAAGCTAAAAGCCAACATTGACCAAATGTCCGTAGACTTTTTAGATTTATCGCTATACAAAGGTGTAATGTATGACACAACGGGACACCTTGATTATAAAGTATATTTTAAGCCCACAGATTCTCATCAACTACTTCACAAGAAATCCTTCCATCCACCTCATACCTTTAAAGGAATTGTAAAATCACAAATCATCCGTTTTCATAGAAATTCGAGTGATAGAATAAACTTTGAATCTGCATGCTCTCTCTTATTCAAGGCCCTCAAGCCGAGAGGCTATTCGTCTAGATTTTTGCGCAAAATTAAGTCTGAAACTTTACAGGATTTGGAAACTATCCCTGATAATGCTGCGGATCACAGGCCTACCAAGATTCGTCACAATCGTCCAATCACAGGCGCAGGAGAATCTCGGAAATGTGGAAAGAAAAGGTGTAAATTAGACCTACTTCTTCCAAATCAAAAAACGTTTATGAGCTTTCAGAACAAAAACAAATTTCAAATTCAGTCTAATTTAGATTGCGATTCCGAAAACGTCATTTATGTAATATCTTGTAAATTGTGCCAAAAGCAATATGTCGGTGAAACCAAATGCCCATTAAGATGGCGAGCTACTAGACACCTTTGCGATATTAGACATGAAAAAGACACGCATGTCGCTGACCACTTTAACCTTCCTGGCCATTCAGTCGCTCGGGACTTCGAAATTATACCCATTGAACAACCACCTCTCTCAAATACCACTGACGAAACTGATAAACAAAGGAAACTTAGAGAATCATTTTGGATTAAGCAATTAGAAACAGAATGGCCGAGGGGCATAAATGTGGACCCCGGTCTTGCTGATCAGCGTGAAATAATTCCATTCACTCTGACATATAATCGAAAAAATGTAGAAATTGCCGAAATTTTGAAAGATGAATATCATAAATTACAGAATAATCTAAGACAGCCTCTCAATTTGCGCCCAGTAATAGCATTTAGGAAAAATCCAAATCTACGTGACATATTGGTAAAATCGAAATTAACTGGATAAACACCATCATCTTAAAGTTGTCCAATATTTATAAGGCCATCTCGCCTCTAGAAAACAAAAATAACAAATCTCAGGCAATAAAATAAATAAAAAATATTTTCAATTTTTTGAAAATTCTGAGCCAGCGCCTTAACCATATTACTACCTACCTATCTATCTATCTATCTATCTATCTATCTATCTATCTATCTATCTATCTAATCTATCTATCTATCTATCTATCTATCTATCTATCTATCTATCTATCTATCTATCTATCTATCTATCTATCTATCTATCCATCCATCCATCCATCCATCCATCCATCCATCCATCTATCTATCTATCTATCTATCTATCTATCTATCTATCTACTTTGACAGGAAGATGTTGCTGTCTTCGGTAGCAACATCTTCCAGTCAAATTAGTTTCAGTATTTCCAACATGACAATCATTACATGATAATGAATGTGGTATATTGGCACTTGCATGACATCACACACTATCCCTTGAAGAGACAAAATGGCGGCGAGCACAGTTCAACATTAACACGGTGTGATACAGATAAGGGGATGTGGGGGAACTGGATGATATTGAATCTATCGGGGAGGGGGTGGGTGGCGGGGTGGGCTGGGGGTGGAGGTGTGGGGGGGGGGGCGACGGCAAATGACCTGCTGGATCCGCTCCACTCTATATACCATACTCTGTAAGTACATTACGACATTCGAGACATGATTAGATTCCCTTTAACTGAGATCTTATTCCTATTTGATCCGGGCAAAGACTATGTACCCAAAGATGATATGCTCTCTATGGTATTGGTATTTTACACCAATTTGACTGGAAAGGTTTGCTACCAAACGCAGCAGCGATATTCAGACAAATAATTTTCAAAATGTTCACTACCTTTTATAAATACTACGCGTGGCAGAATGCGATTAGAAAGTCAGCAATATATGAAATATGTTAGCAGATTCGAATCATTAGAATGAAAAGTAAATGTGGAATGTATACTTTGATTATCTCCAATATTAACAAATTCGAAAATAGAAAATCTATTTACACTGTTTCTTTACATTAAATTTACACCACTCAATATAATGGCGCTTTACGCTTTTAGCTATGTCCCGCCCATCTCTAGCTAAGCTCCACTCACACCTCGCTAGTGTTGAGATCGATCGATCCCTGAACTCCACGACTATCAATTCCCAGAAAACTCTACAGGTAAGCTGTTAAATTTTTTGAAACTAATTTGACTGGGTGATAAGGGAGCTGAGAATGAGTCCGGTGTATCAAGTAGCTGTTTATATCAATCGGTACAACATATTTATCTTCAACGTTATCGTGGTTCCATGTAATGTACTATCTTTCTTAGTCCTGAGGAGGATAAAACTACTAACATCAGCCATCTTGATCATGATGATACTGGCTGTACTGGATGCTCTTTCTCTACTCGTGGGTGCAAAAACGGTCAAGTCCATGAGATCGCGTAGCACGCGTCAGAGCTTCCCTGACAACACGTGTCAGCCTTGGGAGAAAATGCGTAATTAAAGTGTACCGAGTTGGTGCACGTGATTTCTTTAAATAACTCCGTTCTCGTTGTTCTTGGTATCAAGCAGGACCAGAATGAGACGAAGATTTCAAAACTGTTTACCTTTTTAAAATTGGATCCGAAATGGCCACGTTATCATTAATTAGCCTATTGAAATTATTTTCAAAATGTTACTGGGACATCGTAATCGTGTGTGTGTATTAAATGAATGGGGAATGTGCCTAACACGTGGTAGCGTCGTCACCCCTTCTAGCTGCACACCGATTGGCTACAGATCGCCAGCTGATTGGCTAGGCGTCATGCCTCTGACGTCACCAGTAATATAAAAGGAGCGAAAAATCAAGAATCGAGACCACACTTCGGCGAGAGAGAGCAAGTGGTAGGTTGTGTGGCCAGAGCAGTGCTAGACGTGGGCAACTGCTTACTGACTGTCGCTCCCTATTAGCCGCAGCAGTGCCCTTTGGAATTCAGTTCTCCTACTCTGGTCAGCAATCGACATCCGCAATCACATAGTTTTTGTAAGCCCTCGGATGACCATCCAAGGGCAACTAAATAAATAGAAGAGATTTCCTCACTACCAACACTTCGGAGGAGCCTTCCCGCGGATAGGCCTCGTGGCCCAGATGTAATCTCTACAGCATGTAGAACAAGTGGTGATTCTTGATGGATAACCCGTCAGATCTTCCAGACCACGCTGAAAAGTGGTATTCAAACTTCCATGCAGCATGTTGTGTGTTTAATTAACTTTTAGGCCACAGTCTGGTGGGACTCTGCCTGGTACACCGCAAGAGCTATGTGATGTATCGTGTACGGTATACCAAGTTATGTATATGCATTGTTTAATTACAACTGTAGCCCTCTATGTTACGGGCAACTTTCAAATTACTGTTACCGGATGGTCACTTTTTAACATACTGTTTGAATTAATATATTAGTTATTATGACTATCTAGTGGACATCCATCTACAGTCGTTCTTCTTCACCATCCTGAGAGTGAGCCGCATCAACAAAATCTGCGGAGATTTCTCAGCAACTTCAGAATCGTGCCATCTCACGTTCCTCATCTGTAACGCAGCATCTACAATGATTTATGAACTCTTTTCGAACCGATGACCAATAGGTACTCAAGTAGCTATACTATTGTACTATTATATTTATTCATTTATTCCGTTATAAGTACTGATGACTAATAGGTACCTCCCCGGTCGTCTGAGACCACATTTTATAGTTTACATCTTTTTGCTGTATATATTATCCTTATTTTGTGCTTACGACTAACGAGCACCGCAAGGTCCTATGACCTGATCTGCTGTTAGCACTGTGATAGTTAGTTACGTATATGGCAAGTAGCCATCATAGTTATTTTGTTTTGTTTATATGAAAACTCTAGGGCCGCAGTACGCTAGGCTATAATATACAGCAACATTAAATCTGCATCACTTTCTCACAGCATCAATTTTACACTGAGGTCACTGTTCATGCTCACATTGCTCGAGCCTGACATGTGATCGAGTAAACCTGGTTATTCTAGCTCGAGATTATTGCTTTAAAGTAGTTAGGGGCAATCTCTCTGAAAGAGACATTTGTGTATGCCTCTTTTCCGGCTGTAGTGGATATGTAACACCGCACACCGGCTAGATTGTGTAAAATTGGCCAAATACCTTAAGGCGTCTTATTATATTGAGTGATTGTCTCTTTCTACGCTGTCTATCTGGAAGGCTTAATAATTGTCTGGTACTCCCATTAATATGTTGGCATGATCCGACTCTATTGGGGTTTCCGAGCGGGGAAGACCAAAGTGTCAATTTCGCATAGATCCCCGTCTGTATCTTTGGATTCCAGTTAGCTTAGATAAACGCACGAAAGTATCTGCGAAAAGATATATATTGTGCAAAAGCGGCCTGCAGTGCATCTCTTGGCATTCTGAAACCTAACCCTAATGACAGGCAAATGTTAGTTCCCCGACACACGGGTGACGGATCGGACGCAGATCTCCATCCAACTCTGTACAGTGACTGGTGTGTGGTTTGGGAACCCACCACGCCCTCACGGGAAGGCCACTGGGAATGGGTATCTGCCTCTTACTCCCGGCCAAAAAATACTTATGTAACCGGATCGTTATATGATTCTGAAGCTGTCACTCCATAATGTCCACACGCTGCCTGTGTGAGCAGTATGCTCTGGAGGGTAACCTTCGGGAAACCAACCATCTTCGCCAGTTAAACTCATGTGTCAAAAGATAGGTAGAAATCCCTGCCACTTCCGGCCAAGCTTGGAAGCGAATCTAGAAATTAGGAGAAGGCACGCATAAATAAAGTGGCAACTACTAATACAGTATCGTGGACCTACATAAGATGACGAACTTTGAATTCTTCGGAAATCATCCGGCCCACCTTCATGTAATACAGCATGCATCACATTAATTATAATTTCACTAGGTTGACACACACTACACTTAGCTTTTGTTTGAACAAGAGAATGGCCCGTTTTGCCAGCTCTTTTCCTCCACTTCGGCATTGAAAGCATTTGCCTGTGACGGAGACCTGCGCGAGGCATTTTCCTCTCGCAACAATAAGATTTTTGTTAGGGGTATAATGGTTTATATTAAACTACATAAGTAGCCTCGTTAGGACGCTCCCTTGCAGGGATATGTCTCGGATATATACGGATCGGTGAAATACCTCTGACGAGCCCACGTAAACAAGACACCAACTTAGTTCTATGTACTATATATTTTCACTCGTCTACTAGCAAATGAGTACCATTGTTTGTATAGTATTTATATATTGGATTAATTATCATGTCCAGACAAATTAAGCTATGGACCATCATACCAGTGAAATAAATAGTTGGGATGAGACTGGGAGGTTCAATCTCAGCGGCAATGGTCGTACGGGCCCACTGGAATGTTATCGTTCCACTGGCTTTAGAAGCCGGTCTTTGTACTTTTCGGAGAGTCACGATACAGGGTCCATTTCCCTGAGAACCATAGCTAACCAGCTCTCCTGCGCATCTTGTACATGCGGTGCAATGGAGTGGAGCAACAGAACAGACCAGCACATACCCCCGTGAGCTACAGAAACACTATTTTCATTGTAAACTTATTTTGTGCTTGTCTCAATGTTTTCCATATGTAGCAGGTGGGTCTCGGTTGCTGTGCGCCACCACGCCCTCCTCGTCCGAGGAGAACAGGCCTAGCTCACATGCTTGTCTCGGATGGGATGGTGGTGGGAGGGCAGATCTGCAACCATCGCTGGCTACTAACAATTGTCGACTGCGTAATGGATCGCTGGAATAACTTTGTTCATGTGAGTCTGGGCACGCATTCACTCCCAACGGGTTCTACACTGTTGTAGAATCTGACGTAATGCTATGGATACTGGTCTGCTCCACAGACGAATTAGGAGACAGAGAAAGAGGGGTGGGTGGAATAGTAGCTACCCTCGGAGTCCGTGGAGTCGGGGGCATAGCCCATTTCCATGCTGACTACCTAAGGGAATGGTCGGTAACTTTTGAAGTGGAAGGTCTCGTTCACAGAGGTATGGTGACCCGGATGTTAAGTGGGTCCTCCGCAACACATATTCATTTACCGGAGACAAATGAGGTTACGCTCAACTGCTGTTGGTGGCTTCACCTGCAGGTGGTCATCAGCAATAGGTCTGCCGGCAACCCCAGATGGTTGAGAGTCTCCCAACAGATAGACTTAGAAGAATTAATAATGTCACCCTGCGGTATGTGACCATGACTGGGTGGTTAATGCTGTGACACAGAGGTAGCTTGAGAGATGGATTTGTTTATTATTTGTTTTATTTGTTTTATTTGTATGATTTTAGGTTTGTTATGTTCAGCTTTGTTTATTTTTATGGTTTAGATATAACTATTTATGTTCGAAGTTTAAATATAACTATTTAGTTTTGAAGTTTTAGATTTATAATGGCTAGGTTTAATAAAGATTATGTTTACTTTAGGCCCAATCGGATTAACTATGTTGTTTAAAATACAAAAGTATCATATGGACCCGGTGATTTAGGGAGGTGTGAAGGTAAACCAAGTATGGAGAGGTAAATTATCCCGAGGATGAGTATATTCCACCCCAGAGGTTCTATCAATGAGACTCCGAATGTTTAGTAGTGACTGAGGTTCATTCTTGCTCTACCAGTTTAGCATACTATTGACCGCGTAGATGCTCAACTGAGCCAAACGCCTACCTAATGATTGAGAATATTAGTATCCTGGAAACTTCTCCAAGTGACGCGGGATATAGTGCAAGCCCTGATGTCCTTCGAGCTGTGTGCGTGTTGGTGTACTTGTTGTAAGGTTCCGAAATCATAAAGCGGACGCAGAGAAATCAGCTTGGGAAAAAAGACAGCACAATAAGAAGCAAAGCAATAGGTGTATTTTATGACGGAGCCATAGACAACCTGAGGATGTCCCGAGGTTTAGTAGCGGAGGTGGGGAAATCACAACTGTTCCGCAATATCAGAGTTAAATGCTTTAATATGCATAGTCCTCATACCGGGCGTAGCAGAGACATACTCTCGTTAGCAGGGGCGTATTTAGAGTATGTGAGGCTCTGGGCCAGAGGGTTAAATTGGGGCCCACCCAAAAAAAACCTTACATCTAATTGCTTCCAGAAGGCATCACATGTACATCTGGATGTAAATATTGACATTCGGTTGGATGTAAATTCATTCTATTTTGATCAGTCTTTAATGAAACTTGAAGCTTAATACTATTTTTGACAGAACGCGTAATTTATGACCAAGATAGGATGGCGCTTTAAGTGTACTGAGATGGCACAATGTAATCCTTTTTAATAAGTTATTCCCGACAAATCTGGCATTAATCAAGACCAGGCTTTCCAAATCTGTAAACCATTTCAAAATCGGTTAAGAAATGGCTGAGTTATCCACGGAAAACCCCTTTTGATTATCTTCAAGGTATTGCCGTGACGTCATAACCACGTGTACGCAGAACTTCTAGAATGTTCTAGAACATTTGACTGCGTTATTATTAGCTACGCGCTGATTGGCTGTTGCTCGACCGATGATTGGTGGGAGCCTGCGCCTGTGACGTCATGAGTAGTATAAAGGGAGACGAGATCCAGAGCTCGAGAGCATCCTCGGCCAGGGGCCGATTAGGTTGGATCTGTGTCGGCTACCATTGGCAAGACAGGCATTACGCAGATCATTTTGGTTTCTGTCGGTTTTTCCCCCGTAGCCAGCAGCAATCCAACCCACAGCACTAAAGCAATTTTGTATCTCCGGTTGTTGCAGGAACATTTTTGGAACTTTTTGGATATTGTTCACGAATATATCAAGAACTAACCCGAAACACGAACTTGCGGTGAGGCCTTTCCTGGCCTGAAAATGTGATTCTACAGATGTAGAGGCAGCGATGTTCTTTGGTGGATGACTCACCGTATCTGCCAGCCACGCCAAAAAGTGGTTATTCAGCCGTCCCCGCACTGATGTCATGCAGGTTTATCTAAACCTTTTGACCACAGCAAAGTAAACTTTGCCCGGTACGTCTTCAAAGCTGGCACCACTAAGCTTAGTTATGTATCTTCATCCGCATTTAACAACCCCCGCTTATGATCAGGCTGTTGACAACTTCCATAGGAACATTCGTCATAGCAGTAATGTTATTGTATCTCTTACTGACTACTGACTACTCGTTAGACATTCTATATTGTGATTACAGTCCTGAGTTCGATCCACTCCCGTCATGAGCTGCTTGCGGGAATCCTGTTTGCGGAAACCAGCCTGCGGGAGCTTTCCAGCTTCCAGGGAATGCATCAACTCATGTCAAACAAAGGGTGACATATCAATTTCAGTAACACGATAGCCCAGGCTTAAGAATGGCTACCGATTGTTCGAGTAACTATACTTGACATTTTTAATTATCCCGTTAATTACATCTTTGATAATTATATCCTATCTGTATAACCGGTCCCGATGACTAAAAGGCACCATAACGGTCTTAGGACCGCTAGTTATAATTTATGTATCAGTTTATAGTTATTCTTATTTTCTGTAAGGTGTTTTCGCTAACCGCACCGTAGTAGGTTCCTCAACCTGTACTATATATATTATTCTGATCATTTCACATTGTATTGATTTTTCTGGTTAGTTTACACATGGCAAGTGGCCATCAGTTTATATGTTTTGTTTATTTGTAGAAAAATATAGGACTGCAGTGCACGTAGGAAACACTATAAAGCAACATTTATATATGCCACACTTTCTCCCGCCACCAACAATTTTTCACTGAGGTCGCTGTCCGTGCTATAACTCCGTTTAACCCATCATGCTACCGACTAAAAACCTTTCCTATTCAGCTCGATAGGATAGGTTTAATATAATTAGAGACAATCTCTTCATTAGGAGACACGTAGTGTACGCCTCTTTTCCGGTAGTTGCGATAATTTAGCCCCGCACTCCGGCAAGGTTGTGTAAGATTGGCCAACATACCTAAAGGGCCTCATATTTCTAAGTTATTGCCTCTCTTCATGTTCCATTACGCCTTATGGCTTCTTAATTGTTTGGATGTCCCTATCCGCATCATGGACTGATCCGACACTGGGAAACTATTGGGGTTTCCGAGCGGTGATGGCCAGGGTGTGGTGTCACACACATTCTCCGCGTATCCTCGGATACTCAGTAGTTAGTTACCTTTGCCAATGTAGGAAAGCATTGCGAAAACATATCTTAATTATTATTTTCTTTAATCTGCTGAATAATCCTCCCGCACTGCAGTGCATAACTGGGCAATGCCAGGTTAAAAAGATAGTTCCGTAGGACCTGGTGACGTGCGAGATGCACATCCCCACCGAATTCCGAAAGAATGTCTGGGCATGATATTCAGATCTGCCACACCCTCACAGGAAGGACATTCACGGTGGGTATTCATCTCTCTTACCCCCACCATAACGATAGGTCAGTTGCTTAAAAATGCTTTTGTGAAAAGCAACCAATTCCTGTGACGTTTTATGTGGTTATGGAGCGAGATGTCCGGATTCCTATCCAGTTCGGAGATCTTGCAAAGTAACATGTATGCACGCTGTCTTCAGTATTGATGTCTTAGGGCATCCGTTCTCAATGACAGCCATATCTAAAAGCTAGGTAGACGCCAGCCATTTGCAGCCTAAAATAATTCTTGTCTCTAAAAACTAAATATTAGGTTAGACATAGAAGAAGGCCCGCATAAATAAAAGCGGGAACTACTAATTCAGCATACTGAGAATTACATAAGACGGTGATGTGGGAATCCTTCGGGAATCGCTCATCCCGTCTTCACATAAAACAGCACGCAACCTTATAGTCATAATCTCACTAGGTATGGTCTTTTCTTTACAACATTTTAGTTAAATATTAGAGTGGGCCCCTTTCGACCACTACTCTTCTCCCGCTTTAAGCAGTGGCAACATTTTCCTGTGACGGAGGCCCACGTGAGGCACTTGCCTCTCGCAAGGATTCAGTGACGACGGTCCATGCGAGGATAATACTCCTCACCCAAACTAGCACTAGGAGTAGTGCCAGCGTGAGGCACATGATTTTCCGACACTACAAAGATAATTTTCTTTCCTTTCAGCTTAGAAGTATAATAGCTTATATTAAGTTAATTAGTTAAATCTCATGTACGGGAGCCTCCCTTGCGGGGATACCTCTGTGGACCTACGAGTCTGTGTGGTACCTCCGGGAGTCCCACGTTTCAAAGTTCATCAGGCTGTCTCTATGTCATTATTTTTATCTAGCATACTTGACAGTCTGTTTAGGTAAAAACTATTGTATGGACTTATTTTAATTAGGTCACCAATCAAATCTTGTAGGTCCATAGATCACGAAATTGCTATGGACAGGCATACTGGTGACACAAACCCTTGGGATGAGACTGTTGTGTTTAATGTTTGCGACAATGGTCACACGGCCCCACCGGAACGATTGAGTTCCACCAGCCCTAGGAGCCGGTCTTTGTTACCCGTAGGGAAGTATCGTACAGGATCCATCACCCCGAGACCAGAAGCCAACCAGCGTCATCATTCGTCATGCACTTGCGGCATGGCGAGTCGACACCAGACACTAGAACGGCCCGACACTACCCCATGAGCTACAAGTGCGCCCAATGTGGGGCTCGAAGAACATCATTATTAACGTGCAGCGAACTCATGCCCACACCGTATAGTGAGCTTAGTTCTATAGCATCTCCCTTTAGCGACGACTCCCTCGACCAGGAGGTAGCGTCATACGATGGATTCCAGGCTCACATGCTCACAGCCTATGTCAGCGGGATCAACAACCCTGCAATAAAACCTGTTTTCGCCTGTCAGTGACGGCACCTTTCGGAATGCCTCACAGGCGGGAACAGAGTTTATAACGATATCGGACGTCCGCGACAGGCCAACTCCACCAGGGCCGAATCGTGGACGATCACGACAAAGACACGATTATAATCCTTCAGACTACTATCGTTCAACCGTGTCATCTACGGAGACCATATGGCAGGGTGACAATCCATATTACAGACAACCTCCCGCGCTGCCCCCTTCAACCACAACACTATACTCGAGGGGAACACTGCGGCATCATCGGGAGGAATCGGCACCACCTTTTCGCTGGTACATCAGTCATGCTACATACCACGACCGCCAGCCGACTGCACCGCCGCCATATGAGGATTATCAGTCCTCACCTCGAGAAGAATGTCCGCATAATCTTCATAATATTCTGCCTCCCGTTCATAGACCCATGCCAGTTTATGGTTCTACAATGGGGCGGCATTCACTGGATTGGGGTATGCATGTTCTCGCTCCTCGGCATCGGCATCGACGGGAAACACCAACACCACCACCACCACCTGCACAATGACCAGCCTCAGAATACTCGTCAGTCTCGCAGATACCACCACCACCCGGATTTCAACCACTTCATTCTGCCCGTGGTCTTGGCCGAGTCATTCTCCCTCCAGAATTTAGCGGGGAGAATGACTGGATCAATTATAAAATACAGTTCGAGATAATAAGTCGAACTAACCACTGGAACGATCAGCAAATGGGTGAATATCTCGCCGCAAAGCTTTCCGGAAAAGCCCTTCAAGTTCTTGCAGATCTCGGGACTGATTACACACCCACCTACACCAAATTGGAATGAGCTCTAAATGAGCGATTTGACGACACAGCTCTCGGAGAAACGAGTCATCCACAACTCAAAAATCTCCGACGACGCACGGGACAAACTCTTCCTGGGTTAGCTAGTCGAATCAGAAGGCTAGTCACCCGTGCATATCCTAGCACCAACATAGAAGGCGTAATACATCTGCATCTTGACACATTCATCAATGCATTAAGGGGTGAACCCGCCCTGAAAGAAAAAAACTATTTCTTGGTGACGACGGGAGTTTGGGCCAATTAACGGCAACTGCGGTCTGAATAGAAACCTTTCTGGAGCAGGAAAAGAGCAGCCGACGCCAACTTCACCCTATCAATGAGGTAGAGGGTGCAGCTATCGTCACGTCCACCAATGCTCCCCCCAGATCATCAACACCTACCGCACCAACACCACAGCAAAAGAAATTCACAAAATTCCAATCAGAATCAAGCGCCTGGAGGAAGGGGGCGTGCCCGTAGAGGAAGCTACAACGGATCCCCCGGGCGTGGGAGCCAGTGCAACAATAACACTAATGGAAACATGAAGGAACGAATAGACGAGATCAATAAACAGATCTCCGCATTAACAAATTTAGTGACCACACTCAGCACGAACCTCGCCACCACTCACTTTAGAACAGCGAACACCACCAACACCGCACCTCAACCAAACACCTGCTTCGGATGCGGTCAGCCAGGCCATTGGATGGAATAGTGTCCTAACCGACCTCCACCAACAACGCTTGCCCCTGACTGCAGCACACAGCAACCGGAGAAGCCATCAAAACTCTTAAGGGCACCGAAATTAGAGTCACCTCGGTGCCCGTATTCGCTTCCCGGCTCAACTGCGGCCCTCGTACAACAACGTTCGGTGGCCAACTATTACAAACCAAATTCAGCTTTTACACCTACACCAAAATGCATGGCTTCAAATATGTCGATGCCTCCCACATCTGCAGCATCGCCATCCCCCTCTATCTCCTCACATAACAAGCCTTCTTTCCTTCGTAAAACGACAGTGGTAGGTTGCAGCACCTCCGCTGAAACAACGTTTTTGCAAGCACCACATCCCGCCACCAAGACACTGAATTCTCAGTGTCCTTTGGTGATATGCAAAACACCGCCACACAACATCATCTCCAGCATCCACAAACAGCAGCGACTCGGGAGAAACGGTTCACTCTGCCTCATGGATTCGCAAACGCCGACGTAGACGGGGAGAAACATGTCCCTGGTGGCATCACTGTTTCTTCTGTGCTTCGCCAAAGCATCCAATGAAGCATTGCAAGAAATGGCTCGCGCAGGGGGAGCTTATCCGTCATCCCGTATGCACAGCTGTCTACACTAATACTGCATACCCAGAAACAGCAACATCTCCATCATCATTGCTACCCCCAGCTCCGCCTTCGCAGTAGCCCTCACAGCAGCGATGACGACGGACTGGCCCTCTCCTCACTCAGCCATCCACTACATTAAAAGAAGCCATTCAGAAACAGACCGATTATTTACATAATGATTCTGCTCCGACACCATTGTCGCAGATGGCGTCATTGGAAACTCTTCTACAGGTACACCGCAAAGTGACATACAAATGTACCTGTCTGTTTAGCGGTGTTTCCACCAGTGCCACTGTTGATACTGGCGTTTCAATCACGGTATTCAACAGGTGCTTATATGAGAGCATCCCACCTCATAAAAAGCCCCCCCCCCCCTCAAACCTACAAACATTTACCTACAGATGGCTACGGGAGCTGATGTGCCCGTAGCCGGTGTAGTCAATTTAGTCATCCAAATAGAGGAGATGCAATTCATACAGCGAGTTGTCATCGCCTCTATTCAAAATGATGCCCTCCTGGGCTTTGATTTCCTCAGTGCCAGCGAAGCCATCATACATTGCAAACAACAGGAACTCAGCATACACAGCCGACAAATACCTCTTGGACCGGCATCATCATTATATGACACATATTATCAAGTACCGCCACAGTTGAGCCGGGACAAGAACAAATCTTATAGGCCACCACACCACAGTTAGGAAGCAACACACACATCGCCATACTGGAACCCGACCCTAATTACATGATCGCCTCTCAATGCGCAAGTCCCCGCATGATAGTTTACACTACTAATAAGGAATATATACCTTTTAGAGTGCTCAATGGTACCGCGGACCCCATCACTCTTGAACCAGGAGTACGCTGCGGCCATTTAGTGGACATAATCTCATTGGGATCACCTACACTTACCGACACACCACAGCATATGACTGATGATATACCCGAACATCTACATGATTTATATCTACGTGCCACAGTTGGATTACAGCAATCACAGAAACACGAAATTCGGAAACAACTGTACAAATATCATGATAGTTTTTCCTCCGGAGACATGGATCTCGGAGAAACTCATCTCGTATGACACTCCATCGACACGGGCAATAACTGCCCCATACATCAACCAGTACGACGTCTCTCCATTCATAAAGAAGTGGAAACACACCAACAAGTGAACGACATGTTGCGGACTGGTATTATCGAACCCTCAGCATCTCCATGGGCTAGCCAAATAGTAATAGCAGGCAAAAAGAACGGAACCTTGCGGTTTTGTATTGACTACCACCGCCTTAATAATCTTAGCATCAAGGACGCTTATCCGTTACCTCAGATAGATCAGGCCTTAGATTCTTTGTCCGGACCCAAGTGGTTTTGTACCCTTGTCTTAGCTAGCGGTTACTGGCAAGTAGCCATGGATGAAGCTGACATGGAAAAGATAGCGTTCGTTTGTAGGGATGGTCTTTTCCAATTCCGCATGGTGCCCCACGGCTTGTGCAATGCTCCCTAAACTTTTGAACGACTCATTGAGCAGGTATTAACCACCCTGCAATGGGAAATCTGTCTCTGTTACATTGATAATGTAATAGTCTTCGGACCAACGTTTGAGCAAACCTTAATCAATTTGGACACTGTGCTATCACGATTCCACACGGCCAATTTGAAACTCAAACCCAAGAAATGTCATCTCTTTAGACAGAGCGTTGAGTTCCTGGGACACGTCATATCCAGTGATGGAGTGGCTACCCAGCCATCTAAAACTAAGATAGTAGCGGAGTGGCCAACGCCCTCTTCAGTCACAGAGACACAGAGTTTTCTTGACTTATGCCAGTACTATCGCCGTTATATCCGACATTTCAGCGAGATTGCTTCACCCCTCTACAAGATCACCGAAAAAGATCGACCATTCGAATGGACGAGTGAGTGAGAAGGCTCCTCCAGGGCATTGAAGGAACTCTTGATGACCGCCCCGATTCTTGCTCATCCTAATCCAAACCTCGATTCCATTTTAGACGCTGACGCGTCAGCTTACGCTATCGGCGCGGTTCTATCTCAGGTCACAGAAGACGGAACGGAGCAGGTATTGGATTATGGTTCACATACTCTGAATAAAATGGAGAGAAAATATGCAACCACCAAGTGAGAACTATTAGTGGCGGTATATTTCATCAAGTACTATAAACACTTTCTGTACAGGCGCCCCTTTGCACTCCATACAGACCATGCCTCACTGTGCTGGCGCAGGAACCTAAAGAACCTGGAGGGCCAGGTAAGCGAGATGGCAGGAATCCCTGCAGGCCTATAATTTCAACATTGTTCACCATCCCGGCAAATTGCATGGTAATGCCGACGCCCTCAGTAGAGTTGGCGCAGAGGTTGAACATGAAGAGGCCGCCACCGTGACACTGTCAATACGGCCATCTCCGGAGTTCCCCGGCTTGAGGTGCGCAGAGTGGAATCCGGAGAAAATCGCACACCACAAAACAACAGATGTGCAGACACGAAATATATATGCATGGATCCAGGAGGGTGTGCGTCCTCCAAAGGAATCAGTAACACCACTATCCGCCACAGTAAAATATTATTATCAACGGTTCAAAGAATGTCAATTAATAAATAACGTTCTTTACTGCAATACCCATCTGGTAGTCCCGGAAAGTTATCGTATCATCATATTAAAAGTACTACATGATAACACCGTGCATCTGGCTATGGAGAGGACTGTTACCCGTATCAAATTGAAATTCCACTGGATCGGGATTCGAGATAGTGTCAGGGCATGGGTTGCCAAATGTATCCCATGCCAAAGACACGCTGTTGGCCAGCACCATATCGCACCATGTCAAATTAAGATTGTTGGTGCACAGTGGGAGCGAGTGGCTATCGACATGGCCGGACCATTGAATACGACGGATGACGGAAATAAATACATCCTCGTATTGCAAGACTATTTTACGAAGTGGGTAGAAGCATTTGCTTTGCCAGACCAAGAGGCATCCACCGTAGCGAAGGTCCTGGCAAGCAAGGTGTTCTGCCGTTTTGGTACGCCTTATGAGATGCACTCCAATCAAGGAAGTAATTTTGAGAGCCGGCTCATATCAGAGCTCTGCAAATTGTTTCATATCGTCAAAACAAGGACGACTCCATACCACCCCCGGAGTGACGGGATGGTAGAGAGATTCAACAGAACTCTCGCGGAGATGATAACAAAGGAAACACACCTTGATTGTAGAGATTGGGATCTATGCTCCCATATGTACTCATGGCTTACCGCACTTCAGTACATTCCAGCACGGAGTATACCCCTGCTCGGTTAAAGTTAGGCCGTGAATTAGCCTTACCCCTGGATCTGGCCATGCCCCGGATACCAGGAGAGAAAAATTCACCATCTCTCTATGTTGAACTCTTGCGGCAGCGGATAGAACAAGCCCACGAGTTAGTGAGAGAAACACTATCCACTGCACACCGGTGGCAAATGACGTGGCACAACCGGAGGGTGCATGGAGATCCATATGAAGCAGGAAGGATGGTTTGGGTACACGATTCACGATGGTCTGCAAACGTGCCAAGGAAACTGAGTTACCAGTGGAAAGGCCCCTATGTGGTAGTCGGTAAAACGTCGGACGTGACCTACCGTATCCGTGCTTCGGATGGCCTGACCTCAGTCATCCACATCGATCGGCTTAAACTGTGTGTCAGTGATGACCCAGCACCAGAGCTCGGACTAAGCGTTTCTCGTGACACGGGTACACAGACAGATATTTCTATGGAAAATAGTGTTCCCACGGTTAGCGCAGAGCACCACGGTGCCAGTTCAACCCCACTTCTACCAAGTCAGAATGCGGGTGAACAAGCGGCTAATGCTGACGACGATGACGAGATACGTACTCGCCCTCTCTCTCCCTCCTCAGCACTGGTCTACTCGATCTGGGAAGCCGTATCTGAACTTTGTGTTTGTTTTGTCCAAGGGACCGGATGGAAAAGCTGTTCCCCAATCTCTTCCCATTCCCACCCACTTCATGCTATGCCCCATCATAGAGTTGCCACAAGCGGAAGCTAAGGCTGACCCAAGCCATGCTTCCTGTGGGGTGGGACATATGATGAATAGCATGGAAGTGAAGAGGCTAGATGAAGCCTTGGCATGTCTAGAACCGCAAAACCGTACAACGAGGTGTACCCGACCACTTCCCAAAATCGCGAAACCACGCCCATTCCAAGGGACACACTTTTCCGTAGTCCCACCACCGCCATCACTCCAATTCACATCCCTCATCTATATACCAAGTTCGGACATCACCGGCCCAGTCCATTTCACACTCCACTCGTGGTCTGTTGACTGTAAATCTTCAGATATGAGAGAGACTGCTGCTACAGAGGAGGTGGCATCCCGCACTGCACCGACCAACATTACCCCCTGCAGTGGACAGGGAAGCAGCCTGTTCAGTAGACTCTCGGCTCGAATTTTCCCAGTGTCTAAAAACTAGGACAGGACACCAACCGTTGTGTAATGGGAGATGACCACATCCCCCTATCCAAAGGCCACCCCATCCATTTGGCCTACCATACTCCCCCGTGAGCAGTCAGGACATCACACCACAGACAGAACGTCATCACATACAGAACACACCTGCCATCAAGGCTGGATACGTCAATTCGTCATTGCGCATACATCACATACATACTCGGTTATACTCAGCGTAACAGAGACATTCAACACCGGCAACAACATCATTTAGCAGCACCTACCAATATTAATTAATGCCCGATAGAGACATAAAAATTCCCGCAACAGTTCCACCCACACAAGATGCAGGAGAAATAATATCTCCCGCAAACCCCCACCTCCCGCAATAGCAACAGACTCTGCGTTCACCAGCGTGGAAAACTGGAATGCGCCCACTTCACTTTAACATTGGCATCATACAGCAGCCCAGACATCCCGACAACAACATTATCGTCAACAAACAGCAGCCAACAAATCTCCCGCACACACCTTCTTATTTAGTTACGGGAGAACTGATCATATGGATAGGAGAATTGCACTATAGCCATCTACAGTACGCATCACGGGAGGAATGTTTGTCCAATGTTCCTTCCCCTCCCTCCCTCTCCTACGACATCGTACGGAAACAGCCAAAATCTACATACATCATTTACACATAATAACAGTCGATATTATTAAGAGAGCAAGATGCCCGCATTGTCGTCAGTCACGATTAGGATTTTGCTACCGAAAAGTTGAATTCGATACCAGGGAGGGATAGGCTCCTTGAAGGGGTGTCGAAAACAGGCGGCAGTAGGCCCGCAAGGGTCAGGGGGCACGTAAATCTTCAACTATAGTGCAGAGGAGATACTGAAGGCCTCCGTGTCTAACGAAGGATGAATTAACATCCTACTGTGGTACCGTCTAGTCGGCGTATTGTTCAGGCTATTGAGATTTTTGGTTCATCCTGTCTCAACAAGTGGACATGGGTGGTACGTGGATGACAGTCCACAACCAGGGCAATCCGAGTCTCTGGCCGAATCGGTAGCAATGATGGAGATGCCCTGCAGGCAAGGACAGGGAAAACGGTCAAAGTTCGTATTCTGTTGGCAGATAGATATGGATCAGACCATCGGTTGCCCCTGGGTGTGAGCTCAGATGGTGATCACTATCGATTGGGTCACTGGCCGGTCGTGTTGATCATGTCAGTTCATCTGTGTGGTCAAGATGGTTCAATGTACAGTCAGGCCATGGCAAGTGTTCATATTGCGAGTCATGCCTCCTGTGATCAGAGAACATGAAAAGTGCTTCTTTGGGAAGCAGGAGGGTATGTACATGAGACGGTGTAACCTGTCACTTGCTGGGCCAGTGGAGCAGTCTGGTATCCCAGGTACCCATGTGGTGGATGACCTGGCTAGTACGATCTGCACAGGGGATCTCAGCTAAAATGACGTCAAAGAACGATCTACACGAGGCCCTTAGCTGCGACGTCTAGCGGGCATCACCATCGTGGTACGGTCTATGCGGGGCTATGGCACCTTGCCAAAATGACCCTATTGGGGTCCAGTACTGTGTCTGCTCAGCTTGGTAGTTGTCAGTGTGCGCCTTGACTCTGTCCCGGATTATGCCCCTCTAACTTGGACAGGTCTTTATCTCAAGCATGTACGGAAAGGTACCTAGCCTAGGCTGCATCCTGTGTGTGGAACTGGGCGTCCGTCCGGCGTGGCGGGGACAGTGAACCACACCGGGAAGGCCAAATGGTACAAGTGAATGGATTGATCAAAGTTACGACAGCATCCGACAGGTCTTCTGTGCTCTAAAGTAACTCTGTCCCACTCACGGGCTCGGCCATTACAGAGCGAAATACCCTCAAGGTTCGATAAAGTTGACATCACGCCGCCTCCCCCATTGCCCCACCTGCCGGCCATAAAAACGTCACCTTCACCGCAGCGCAAGTTTTATTCACAGATAACCAGCCATGCGTATTAGACTCAAATCACCAACATGTCAGAAACATAGACACTCAGGTTGACTGTATTCACAATCTCCAAACAATGGCATTGTAAATTGTAACACTGTGTGCATCCATTTCTGAGTTGTACTGTAATTTAACCGTTATTAAATGGTATTAATGTGTCTGGTCCATCGAGGAGAATGCTTGGCAGCCCTCCCACCCGGAAAACGCAGCTATCTTGTCGGGATCAGTAACTTTGATTTACCGCCTGAATAGATCTGTTTAAACCACACATCAAATTACTTACGACTTTACTGTTAAATTTTTGATTAAGAACACAACTGCTCTACCGTGCTACAAATCATTAGCGCATGGGCAAGTAAAGCGGCATCAACAATCTAACAGTATAATTACAAGGAGAATCTAAAAAATTCTCTTCTCTGCGTTCCAGTCCATAATCAACACGGGCTGAGAACTACCTTTACAGACAACTATAAGATGCATGTTTAAGAACCCGCGCCAATCGGGACATTATTATAAAATGAAATCTTGGTATAACATATATATATTTCCATATCTCGCATAAACAAAAGACTACACCTCAGCAACAGTATCTCGGCCATCACCATAAACGGCACATATGTTTCCGATCAACCACATGTTTCCAAGGGCCACGTGACTTTGACTATTTCCAGTAAATTGGATCAAACGCTTTAAACCAAAGAGCCGCCCAAATATGCGACTACCACGGCGTGATGGAGGAGTGGCGAGGGTGAGTCGGGGTAATTACCGCTGACGTCACCAGGCTCCCACACACCCCATCGGGCGCTCCAGCCTAAAATTAAAATAGGCAAGTTTATAAACATCCAATCTGTAAAACCGCATCACTCTAATTAAAAGGTGATGCTCCTCGGGAATAAGTAGTACCCTGTTTTTATGTTGATCGGAAAACTTTAAATGCGCTAAAATAACACTAAGTTAGTGAGCCTTTCCTCTTACAATTAAAAGTACTCCCTTTACATGGGAAGACTTAATCCAGTGACGATCAGAATGGAAAAAGGAGAAACTTTCCATACAGGGCTAACCAAATCACCTGTCAAAACATCCAGATGTAGTCATCCGCCGTCTATGACGTCACCAAATAGTATAAAAGGAGGAAGCGCGCTCTGAAACTTCGTCTTCCCATCAAAACTCGACACCAGGGAAGAACAAATAGCATTAGGCTTCTTTCGTATCGAAAACTAAATTCTGCTGTTATTAGTTCATTATTACAATACCTGGCCTGCAAAGTTAAAAATGAAGCGATAGGGCTTTAAGTTGTAAATAAGGTTCCCGCAGCCAACTACCATGCGGGAACGAGATGTCACTCCTCGAAGATTTAGCATTGTCGGATTCGTCTGAAGAAGAATCGGTACCAGTTTCAAAAAGATTCCCGTGCAGCTCATTATTAGCTAACAGAGAACCCTGTACAAGAACTTTCACGAGAAAGTCCGACCGCACACTTCATGTTAACAAGGCTCATCTCCTCCAGACAGCCTTCTGCATAACATGTCAGTATCTCTATGCTGCTACCCGCTATGGCGTGACCCATGCGCTCCGTCATCATCACCGTGTGTTAGAAGTGACATTAATTCCAGGGGAAGAAAATAAGGATCGTGCCGTTTTAGCCACGCGTTTTGAATCTCGGTTAACAGTTAAAGTTCTCCCAACCGAGAAGATCGCCTGCATGAAGAATACTACACATAGACATCCCGTTAGTCATCATCCTCCCACAGCTTCCTTGGCCAACATACCGGCAGCCAGACATGAAATCCTACCTGCAGCCACGTCGGGGAGCACTATGCCACTTCTAGTCACCTCATCCACACCAGTCCTGATGCAGAGCAAGAAGCATAAATCCTCCGCAGAATCCAGTCCGGCAGCACCCGCATCCATAACCAGCCACAAAACTGCAACCACTACATCCACACCCATAGTGTCCGAAGCAATCGCAGCCAGTCAGCCAATATCGGTAGTTATCATGACGCCTACGGAGATGGAGATTCAAAGCTACCCGCAGTCACCATCTCCTCCTGACCTGACCATGGACGCGGGACCGGGACCATCGCAGCGTATATCCATTAGCATCACTCCAACCCATGTCATCCAGCATCCGCATCCGTCTTTCTGATCCACCTATCAGGAAGGGGACTACGCCTGAACGGCCAGATGCGGGAAAAAGACGTATCGCTCACACGCAGGACATCCAGCCCGTACCCAATGTCACTGCAAATCGCCTCTTGAAGTACGCCAAGTCTCGGAAGATGTCATCACCTGCCGTATCTGCTCCCGCATCATTGCCTCAACCTACGATTCAAATCACCGCCATCACCACGACAACCACCACAGACACCACGGCCATCACGAAGACCGCAGCATCGACCGCCTCAGCACCCACTAGCACCACCGCTGTCGTATGGACAAACATTCTAGTACCCGCAGTAACTGTGAGAGACATTATAGACGCTCATATTCCCGCAATCATCACTTCAGACATTTCCGAAAGTGCCAGTGATAATGAACGCATCTCAGCATTAATAATTCATCCACTGCAACCAACCACCATCAGTCGCGGAGCCCTGACTCAGCGAGGAGATTTTGCAGCAGAGGTGTGATCATTTGTGATACAGCAGAACAGCAGTGGTACGATTCATGGAAACGTACTAATTATTTATTTATTTTTGAAATACTTTTCTTTTTATTATATATGTTAGATCAATTGAATCCCATCCCTAGGATGACTACGGTTATCCGACACAGCTGCGCAACTTAGTTGCCCAGCTGTGTCCCACACAAAATGAGCACTGCGGACTCCGGTGTTGTAAGAACGTCGTGTGCGACGTAAAGAATACAACACCCTGCAGGGCAATAATGTCAAAATCCCGTCATGCAGTCTCAGCAATGCTGGGGCCGCCTGATAAACTGACTTTTGAGTTATTATTATGTTCTATTTTTCTTATTATTTTTCTTCCTGTCTTAGATGTCAGGACGGCTATGGGGGTCAGCGAGAGCTGCCCGTTGCGGACCCACTATAACGGGTCGAAAATATATTTTAAATCAGGATACGTGTTGCGTACCCCTTTATTTACCCGGGGTGTGCAAGTAATTCGGTTGTAATATTTTAGATACCCCATAAAGGTATGTTACGTGGAAATTATATATTTGATATTCATATATTTTATATATTATTATATATCTTAACTTAAATTGTGGTACGTTGGAGCTTGGGTGTTCTCTGTAGAGATAATAATTATCCATACCCAAAGAGAACACCCATGCGAGCGGTTGTTTAGGAATCATTAGCTCAATAAAGTTGAAAGCATGCACCAAAATATTTTTTTTTAAAGAAAGAAAGTAAAGGCCTGGAAAAATAATTCCAGGTCAAAAATTAAAGACTAAAAGTATGCCTCCCCCTCTCCTCTTTGGCACCTCTATGTGCTCTGTCTCTTAAATATGCATCTATTGCGTCACTACTCCTCTCCGGCCACGCGCCTACCTGGGAAGTCTATAATTCCCCGCCTAGTGTACGTCCGTGTGTCGATCCGCAATGCGCGATCGTTTGCCGTGGATGTCAAACTAGGAGGGGATGGTGTAGTTCGGATCGACCGGTCAGGTACCGGCCGCACCAGCTAAGCTGGGTACGCGCCACCCGTCCTGGATTCGTTCCCTGAACATGCCCCCTGAGTAGAGCTAAAAGCGTATATGAGCCTATGAGAGAGATCGCGTTATAAAAACGACTAAGTTCGTTAACGCACATAGTGTGCATGTGCATGCTTAATACTATTTTTGACAGAGCGCGTAATTTACGACCGAGGTAGGATGACGCTTTTAGTATACCAAGACGGTACAATGTAATCCTTTTTAATAACTTGTTCCCCACGAATCTGCCATTAATCAAGACCCGAATTTGACGGGCTTTCCAAATCTGTAAACCATTTCAAAATCGGTTAAGAAATGGCTGAGTTATCCACGGAAAACCCCTTTTGATTATCTTCAAGGTATTGCCGTGACGTCATAACCACGTGTACGCAGAACTTCTAGAATGTTCTAGAACATTCGACTGCGTTATTATTAGCTACGCGCTGATTGGCTGTTGCTCGACCGATGAGTGGTTGGGCCTACGCCTGTGACGTCACGAGTAGTATAAAAGGAGACGAGATCCAGAGCTCGAGCGCATCCTAGGCCAGGGGCCGATTAGGTTGGACCTGTGTTGGCTACGATCGGCAAGACAGGCATTACGCAGATCATTTCGGTTTCTGTCGGTTTTTCCCCCGTAGCCAGCAGAAATCCAACCCACAGCACTAAAGCAATTTTGTATCTCCCGTTGTTGCAGGAACATTTTTGTAACTTTTTGGATATTGTTCACGAATATATCAAAAACTAACTCAGAACACGAACTTGTGGTGAGGCCTCTCCTGGCCTGAAACTGTGATTCTACAGATGTAGAGGCAGCGATATTCTTTGGTGGATGACTCGCCGGATCTGCCGGCCATGCCAAAAAGTGTAATTTCAGCCGTCCCCGCACTGATGTCATGCAGGTTTATCTAAACTTTTTGACCGCAGCAAAGTAAACTTTTCCCGGTACGTCTTCAGAGCTGGCTGACGTACCCCACACCGTTAAGCTTAGTTATGTGTCTTCATCCGCATTTAACAACCCCCGCTCATGATCAGGTTGTTGACAACTTCCATCCGTACAATTGGTGTACGGGAACTTTCGTCATAGCAGTAATGTTATTGTATCTCTTACTGACTACTCGTTAGGCATTCTATATTGTGATTACAGTCCTGTTATTCGAGTAACTGTACTTGACAATTTTAATTATCCCGTTAATTACATCTTTGATAATTATATCGTATCTGTATAACCGGTCCCAATGACTAAAAGGCACCATAACGGTCTTAGGACCGCTAGTTATAATTTCTGTATCTGTTTATAGTTATTCTTATTTTCTGTAAGGTGTCTTCGCTCACCGCACCGAAGTAGGTTCCTCAACCTGTACCATATATATTATTCTGATCATTTCACATTGTATTGATTGTTCTGGTTAGGTTATATATGGCAAGTGGCCATCAGTTTATATGTTTTGTTTATTTGTAGAAGAATATAGGACTGCAATGCACGTAGGAAACACCATACAGCAACATTTATATATGCAGCACTTTCTCCCGCCACCAACAATTTTTCACTGAGGTCGCTATCCGTGCTATAACTCTGTTTAGCCCGGCATGCTACTGACTAAAAACCTTTTCTATTCAGCTTGATAGGATAGGTATAATATGATTAGAGACAATCTCTTCATTACGAGATACGTAGTGTATGCCTCTTTTCCGGTAGTTGCGATAATTTAGCCCCGCACTCCGGCAAGGTTGTGTAAGATTGGCCAACATACCTAAAGGGCCTCATATTTCTAAGTTATTGTCTCTCTTCATGTTCCACTCTGCCTTATGGCTTCTTAATTGTTTGGATGTCCATGATCCGACCCTGGGAAACTATTGGGGTTTCCGAGCGGTGATGGCCAGGGTGTGGTGTCACACACATTCCCCGCGTATCCTCGGATACTCAGTAGTTAGTTAGCTTTGCCAATGTAGGAAAGCACTGCGAAAACATATCTTAATTATTTTTTTCTTTAATCTGCTGAACAATCCTCCCGCACCGCAGTGCATAACTCGGCAACTTGTGTTTAAACATAATGCCAGGTTAAAAAGATAGTTCGGTAGGGCCTGGTGACGGGTGAGATGCGCATCCCCACCGAATTCCGAAAAAATGTCTGGGCATGATATTCAGATCTGCCATGCCCTCACAGGAAGGACACTTACGGTGGGTATTCGTCTCTCTTATCCCCCCCCCCATAATGATAGGTCAGTTGCTTTAAAAATGCTTTTCTTAAAAGTAACCAATGCCATGTGACGTTTTATGTGGTTACGGAGCGAGATGTCCTGATTCTTATCTAGTTTGGAGATCATGCGAAGTAACATGTATACACGCTGTCTTCAGTATTGATGTCCTAGGGCATCTGTTCTCAATGACAGCCATATCTGAAAGCTAGCCATTTGCGGCCTAAAATAATTCTTGTCTCTAAAAACTAAATATTAGGTTAGGCATAGAAGAAGGCCCGCATAAATAAAAGCGGCAACTACTAATTCAGCATTTTGAGAATTACATAAGACGGTGACGTGGGAATCGTTCGGGAATCGCTCGTCCCTTCTTCACATAAAACAGCACGCAACTTTATAGTCATAATCTCACTAGGTATGGTCTTTTCTTTACAACATTTTAGTTAAATATTAGAGGGGGCCCCTTTCGACCACTACTCTTCTCCCGCTTTAAGTGGTGGCGACATTTTCCTGTGACGGAGGCCCACGCGAGGCACTTGCCTCTCGCAAGTATTCAGTGACGACGGTCCATGCGAGGATAATACTCCTCACCCAAACTAGCACTAGGAGTAATGCCCGCGTGAGCACATGATTTTCCGACAATACAAAGATAGTTTTCTTTCCTTTCAGCTTAGAGGTATAGTAGCTTATATTAAGTTAATTAGTTAAATCTCGTGTACCGGAGCCTCCCTTGCGGGGATACCTCTGTGGACCTACGAGTCTGTGTGGTACCTCCGGGAGCCCCACGTTTAAAAGTTCATCAGGCTGTCTCTATGTCTTGTATTTTCGTATGCTTATTATTTTTATCTAGCATACTTGACGGTCTGTTTAGGTAAAACTATTGTACAGACTTATTTTAATTAGGTCACCAATCAAATATTGTAAGTCCATATATCACGAAATTGCTATGGACAGCCATACTGGTGACACAAACTCTTGGGATGAGACTGTTGTATTTAATGTTCGTGACGATGGTCGCATGGTCCCACCATAATGATTGAGTTCCACCAGCCTTAGGAGCCGGTCTTTGCTACCCGTAGGGCAGTATCATACAGGATCCATCACCCCGAGACCAGAAGCCAACCAGCGTCATCATTCGTCGTGCACTTGCGGCACGGCGAGTCGACACCAGACACCAGAACGGCCCGACACTACCCCGCGAGCTACAATATATATATATATATATATATATATATATATATATATATATATATATATATATATATATATATATATATATATATATATATATGTATAAAAGGTGCATATCCACACTAAAATGCTTGAAAATAAAAATTGTATTACTACTAGAGGCTTAAATTGTGTGCCTAGATGTAATGAAACGAAATAAATCTTGACATATTATGATGTCATTCCATATGAATTAATATAATGTTTTAGGTTGTGAAATTGAGAGACACGAGTCCCTAATTCAAATTCACAATTAAACTAATTATTTTAATTTTTATGGAATGCAATCCATTTTTGGTAACATTTATTTCTTTTTATTACATCTATGCACATAAATTAAACCTCTAATAGAATACAATTTTAACAATTTTACTTCGACGCATCCCGGTGTGAATATGCACCTTTAATATTCCTCACAACTTCCATTATCTGAGATGGACGACTTGGTCAAACAACGCCATTACTTAACTCATTACGATGATCATACACATATTTTAATTATCATGAGAAAGAGTAAGTCATACACTATCAGTATGATGCAAATCAAACACAACACGGTTCTTTATGATTTGCATGATTGATACTGACAAAGTCTGGTAAATGTGGTGTGTCACATATTTCAAAATTACCCTTTGTGAACCTTTCACATGGAACATCTTTAATTATGTCACTAATATAGTATTTGATTGGTCTTAATTTTAAAAAGGCTCACTCTCCAGTACAGATGGTAACGAACATGCATAGATACAGACACAGAGATATCTTTACATTTGAAAAGGTTTCAACCAAGCCATTAGCATAAATGATGAGAAAAATCTTACGTTCACCCCCATTCTCGGCTACTTTGGATTCGGCTTGTGTATTAGGTGAGTGTTTTGGCCTTGCTGTGAGAATTAAGTTAAACATACGTGTGAATTACACAACTTCTGACACAACGCTCTTCTCCATGTCATGTGGATAGCATTTGACAACGTTAGCT
The DNA here is from genome assembly GCA_034401795.1 of Chaetoderma sp. LZ-2023a. NCBI lineage: Eukaryota > Metazoa > Mollusca > Caudofoveata > Chaetodermatida > Chaetodermatidae > Chaetoderma > Chaetoderma sp. LZ-2023a. Next base: position 89,291,376 of record CM067368.1, on the reverse strand, counting down.
CCCGCGCTATGAGCTCATCTGTTGGTAAACTGCGCATGCTTAATATAAATACAAAGCTTAGACTACTTGAGGAACTACATATGCTTGAAGCCCTTGATTCAATGCACCACTACGTTTATCAATGACGTGAAGGTAGGCACTCACTCTAACTTTATCTCTAGGTGATAGTTGAAGATCTGCCGTGTCGAGCTCATCATGGTGCTGTTTCTCCCTATGCTTATCATCCGTATTGATAATGTGGCCGCACTTTTCAACACCTTTCTGCTCAAATTTATCAAAACACAGACGCAAGTCTTCAACTAACTTCCAAGGAGACTCAAGTATCTGTACAGCTGTGTTAAGGGACAGACCATCCTTTTGCAGCTGCAGGTTTATTTTATGGAATCTCTCCAAAAGTCTCTGTAACACTGTTTCAGCCTTGGTGTCAGCAGTTTGGCTACAATCTGCTGACAACTCTTCTTACAGGATGAGACGTTCAAGGTACCCCTCACTAAGAGCCTTGGCAGCACTAACTAGTGTTGACCAAGGTGTGTTCGATAAACCTTTATCAAACGTGCAATGTTTATTCTTGCTGCTTTGCAACAAATAATAGTGTTTTCTCGAACAATGAGTAATGTTCTGGAGGAGCTTAAACAATTCCATAACATCAGGGCAACTTTCTGCTACACATTTGCCCACCAAATTTAGAGAACGGCCCACGTATAGTACATACTCGGCGTAAGGACACATCTTTTATGGAGCTTTGTGTACCACAATATTTGCCCGACATATTACTTGCATTGCCAATAAACTGGCCACGTAATCTGCAATGTGTATTTTCTACTGGAGAATATTTAGAACGATCTAGGATATTTTCGTGTCCGTGCGACTGAGCATGGCTAGGAACTTCAAACAACGTCCAACTTGTCCATCTGGCAAGACAATGGGGACGGAGAAGCTCAGTTGGTCAGTATGAGATATGTCAAAGGTAGAATATACAGAAATGGAAAAGTACTTGTCATTTCGAACCTAATTTGTGATTGCAGACAAAACTGTGCGATCTATTAGTTGAATAACCTTACAAACCGTATATGTGTGCTGTGTATTCACTACCCTTATATGCATGCCCACTGTATATGTGCTGCCAGGAAGCGGGCATAGAATCAACCTCAGGGCCAAACCTAGGAATCATGGGGCCCTGCGCGAAGTGCCCCCTTTGATGCCAGAGGGTTGTGGCATTTGGCAACATCAGTCTTATAGAGTAAAGCTCATGAATAATTTGGCATATTTCAAACACAAAATAAAAATATACTGTTGAATATTTTGAACATATTTTGATTGGAAGACATAGCTGCCTAAAGCACCAACGTCTTCGAATCCAATTATGTTCAAAATAGTCAACAGAACATATTTACGTCGTGTTCAAAATAGTTTTCTTTTGGAAACATATAGACGTTTTATGAGTTGCACATCTAGGCGGTGTGACATCTAGGCGGTGTGACATCTAGGCGGTGTGACATCTAGGCGGTGTGACATCTAGGCGGTGTGACATCTAGGCGGTGTGACATCTAGGCGGTGTGACATCTAGGCGGTGTGACATCTAGGCATGTAACTTGAAGTATGGGGCCCCAAAATTAAGACAAATAATGCGTTAGTCACTTTTTGGGAGCCCTGAAAATTTTGGGGTCCTGTGCAAATGCACTTGTTGCGCTGCCGCCTTACGTTCGGCCTTAACCAGCATGAGGAGCAGTGCCATTAAAGCATAAAACTTATAAATCCTGGTTCATCATCCTTTATATGATCCAGATGAAAGGAAGTAGCGCCCATACTGTGATAATAAGATATTTGAACAAATTAACGAATTATGTCAACAACTTCCGCGAAAAAATTACTGATCTAGGAGCAGGGAAGATAGAAAATAAGATGCATTTCTTTGCACTCAGGGAAGCTTTGTATAGTTTTATATTTAAATATTTTTATTTATCCGACCTGCAGGGACCCTGTGAAGTGCGGGGGCCTGGGCCGCAGCCGAGTCGCCCCATGCCTAAATACAGCGGTGATCGTTAGCTAAGGGATCTATCAGTTTATCAGAAATTCTCCAATGTCTATGTTTGATTTTTGTGCTAAGCTGTTTCTGTCTAGTGGAAGAGGGCATATAATTAAGTTTATTATTTTTTTGTTATTTTAAATCATCACACATTCAGCATGTCCATATTTGATTGCTATTAAATTTCATTCCCATGAATCTTTGAACAATAAATTGCAAATATATTTTAACGGCATTTGTGATTACACGACTATCTGACGGCAATTATATTTTGAATATAAAAATATATAATTGCAGCAAGTAGCCGTGTAATAACACAATTATTTATCGTTCTTCATAAATATATTTATGACTCACTGAACATTCTTGAACTATGTACCGTTCTATGTCTTAAGGTTTGGTCATGCGAAGTACTTTGCAATGGAGTTACTATCAATTTTGCCATGTGTGATATAAATGCTGTACGGTTTCAAATTATGTGTGTTTAATTGACCTTCCTGATATTTTCTCTGGCGGCGGTTAATGTAGTAAGAGATTTCAATGTTATATGGCTGCTCCCTTGGAAGTCAAGTGTCGTGTTAATGTTGTACTGCCAGATATTCTGTTGCATGGGTCCACAAAGGATATCTCTTATCCTGATAACGCAGGTCACTAGGCCCCGCCCATTCCTAAATAAGCTCTGCCCACTTCCTACGCGTGCGTGAATCGAGTTTACCACTTTGAACCCTGCAGTACCAAGATCTCAATGAAGGAATCCATCTCTAGATGTAAGCTCCACACACGCCTTGAATGTGTTGAGATCGATCGATCCCTGCACTCGCTGAATCTCAATTTCCAGAAAACTGTACAGGTAAGCTGTTGCATATTTTGAAACTAATTTGACTGGGTGGTGATGGCAGCAACAGCGCCCAGTCAAGTTAGTTTCAAAATATTCAACAGCATGTTTATTAAAGAGTAAAGACACGCATACAATTTGTACAACAACTCTTAGTCCATCATCAATTATGCGTTGGTGACTAACTTAGCCACGCCATTCATGACTTAATTGGTTATGACGTCAGCCTACACGCCATGCAGTTGATTATGACGTTATATGATTGACTGAGAAACTGGATTCATGAATTACAAGGTGACTATAAACGCTAACAGTTCCTAGTAAAATTAGTTTCAAATATTCAACAAAATGTTTATTAAATTATACATTCACCAAAGACATCAATTCTAACTCTCGTGCCTGGCTTTTCGACTCTCATAACGGGATACATATCATTATGAGTGTGACGCCAGGCAATAAGTGATGTATTTTTATTATGAAGTCAGATACTTGAGTGACAGTTCACATCCCTCCATTTCGTCGTTATTAATTAATTCATTTTGGAAACCTAGTGTTTTTCTTTCAAAGGCAGAAGCTAACTCGATACACCGTATTTCAGTTCAATAGCATCTCGTACTTCAAGAGTGGGATTTGTGACATATTACTCAGATGAAGATGAATGTGAAGGACGTTTCCATGCGGATGCGTGGCAGGTACTCACTCCATTCCATAATGGAGCGTTCCAGTTTTAGCTATGCACCCCCCCCCCCCATCTCTAGCTGAGCTCCACCCACGCTTCGCCCATCTTGAAATCGATCGATGCCTGGACACCTTAACTATGAATTTCCAGAAAAATATACAGGTAAGCTGTTTAATATTTTGAAAATAATATAGCAGAAACAGCGCCCAGTTAAATTAGTTTCAAAATATTCAACAGAATGTTTATTAAATACATATAATATAGTAAAGACATATACTTCCTACAACGTGCCAAACTATTAAGCATTTAAGACAGACTAAATCGAGTCATTCATGATGTAATTGATTATGACGACATCCTACACGTCACTTATTTGACGATGACGTCATATGAGGAATGGATAAACTGAAAAGGTCCAATGTAAGATGGAGATAAATTATATTACAGACAGCACGAATGAATTACTCAGTGGTATTACAATCTAGCAACTAAAGGTACTTAAGGTGCATTGAACATTAGTTTATATAGGAATGTTGGTGAGAGGAACAATTATATCCACAATTTTTCATTGGCTTAGAATAGATTTAAATAGTGTTCACAATTCTGATCGACATCAAGATAAGTGTAAATCGTTGATCACGAAAAGTTAAAGACAAAATATCAGGTACGGTACAATAATTATTCTGTTGAGTATACTGAAACTAATTCTACTGGGAGCTTATGCCTTTCAAATTAGTTTCAAATATTTACCAGCATAGCCTACCTGTATGGTTACAATGAAATTGAGAGTTGGGAATTCCGAATTCAAATGGTTTCAAAATTATTATGTACAGTTCATGCATGGCACGAGAATTTTGCTGTTTGCGCACGAGGAGATCAACACGATATATTATTCTGAAGTGGCGGGGTCTGTAGCAGAGCCATCGCGACGCTGATTTAATTGATGCAGTTACTCTATAGTCTATATTTGAAAAGGTAGTTCTACACATTAAATAAATAGTATGTCTTATAATGTCCTATATTATGTTTTACAAGCATGCACACATGCACACAGGTAGCTACGCGCGCACGCACTGAAATGTACTTGTCAGTTTGAAATTTTTTGCTCTTGCAAATTGTTGTTTGCGCGTCTACCCAGTGTCCAGATCTTAAGCTTCTAAACATGTCCACAACTTGTGCGTCTGCCCGGTGTCCAGATCTTATGTATCTAAACATGTCTACAGCTTGTGCGTCTGCTCAGTGTGCCGATCTTACGTGTCTAAACATGTCCATAGCATGTGTATCGTCCAGTGTCCAGCTAAAATGTGTCTAAATATGTCCACAGCTTGTGTGTCTGCCCAGTGTCCAGATGTTATGTGTCTAAAAATGTCCACAGCGTGTGCGTCTCCCCAGTGTCCCGATCTTATGTGCCTAAAATGTCCACAATATGTGTGTCGTCCAGTGCCCAGCTCCTATGTGTCTCAAATGTCCACAACTTGTGCGTCTGCCTGGTGTCCAGATCTTATGTGTCTAAACATGTCTACAGCTTGTGCGTCTGCCCAGTGTGTCGATCTTATGTGTCTAAACATGTCCATAGCATGTGTGTCGTCCAGTGTCCAGCTCGTATGTGTCTAAATATGTCCACAGCGTGTGCGTCTGCCCAGTGTCCAGCTCTTATGTGTCTAAAAATGTCTAAAACTTGACCGGTGTTCAGATCTTATCTATCTAAATATGTCTACACCTTGTGTCTCTGCTCATTGTCCAGATACTGTGTGTCCACAGATGGTGTGTCTGGCCAGTGTCCAGAACTTATTTGTCTGTAAGGTATCCACAACTCGTGCGCTGGAGCGGTAACCGATTCTGAATATAAAATGGAATAGACTTTCTAGAATTAGAATAATTAGAGCCAAATGTGTAAAATTGGCAAGCCCTTTTGGGTAATACCTATATAATTAACGTGAGGGACTGCACGATATTCCTGATTTAATCCGCTTCCAGTATCGCAATGGTAGTAGCAGAAACCCGTTTTTGACTCAGAGGGATCCGCGATTACCCACAAAACATATCCCATTATACGTGGTATCACAATTTTAATGAGAAAATAAGTTCCCTTCAAGAGATTTCCATCCCCATAAGAAGCATTCAAAATATGACAAACTTTCAAAAGGTACATCTACCGATCACAAATATGCGAGAAGTTTCATTGAAATATTTCAATCGGTTTAACATGATATGATGTTTATTGAAATTCTGGAAGAATGGCCAGACACATCAACCGATATGCATAAAACAAGGTAACGAGTTTTCTAAAACGGCTTACACAGTTCTCTATGCTATGATCGCCACAAGTAAATGGATGACAAGATGGATGAATGGACAGACAGACAGAAACCATTCTAAAGGTGCATTAAAATATTTCAAGCAGTTCTATCTGATATGATTTTTACAAGAAAATACCGGAAATGCTGTTTTGTTGTAGACAATGCTCCATTTCTACACCCCACCCCAACTGGTAACAAAAAGAGCACATCAAAAGGCACTTCTAACTATCATAAAGACGCCACCTGCTCAGTTTCACTAATGCTATTTTACACAGCTCTAGATGTGAAGTTTACAAGATAATGTGAACAATTGTATTTTTGCAAAAGAAAAATTATAGTTTTCACCGCCAAAGAGTAATCTAAAATGGCAAAAACCTTCAAAGGCACATCAAACTGTTATAAGAGAGACATATAAGTAGAAGAGCAACAGGATAGGTGGCTTTCCTGATTGGCTGAGAGAGTGATGACGTCTCAGAATTTTAATTAGACCACGTCCCTTTTGTTCCCACCAAAAAATACTCGAATCTGATTTGTCGAGAAAGAAATCATTTGTTATCGATCAACCAATCAAATTTGACTATTTTGGTGGGAAAAAGGTGGTTATGTCCGAAATTCCAATTTTTATGACGTCATCACTATCTTAGTCAATCAGGAAAGTCGCCTATACAGTCGTTAAAGCCGCCTAGACAGTCCCCAACTGTGGGTAACTGCAGGTGCGCTTAGCACATGTAATGAGCCATGAAGGTGGTAAGGGTGGCCATGATGAATGGTCACGTGACCCCTCCCAGCCAATCAGGAAATCTTCCTGTACCATTAACAAAGTCACCTATACAGTCGCCAAAGCCGCCCAACAGTCACCAACGTTTTATGACAGCAGATGCCTTTGAATCGTGTAATGAGCCTTGAAGATGCTAGGGGGCTTGAGCAACATAAAGGGTATCAGCCAATCAAGAAAGCCACCTATTCAGTCGCCAAAGCCATCCATACAGTCGCCAACTGTTTATAATGCATTCAGACATGTCCTGTTTTTGTGACAGCATGTGTGTTTGACACATGTAATGAGTCGTGAAAGTGTTAGGGGCATGGCCAAATGAATGGTCACGTGATGCCTCGAGACCAATCAAGAAAGCCGCCAATATAGTCACCAACATGTTGGAACAGCAGGTGTGTTTGACAATTGACAGAAGTAATGTACTATGAAATAGACTAGTAGAATAAGCCCATTTTTGGGTGACCTGGGGAAAAAAATTCCAATGTTATCAATTCCTGCTCATTTTTGCTCTTCACTATCTCTAGTATCCCAGAAAAAAGGTCCTGACCAATATGTCTTGGGCGGAATTTTTTACACCACTTTGAAATCTTCCTACTTTCAAATTTCTTGCAGTGCCTTATTATAGGGTGCACAGGGGCAAATTCAAATTTCTGACGTTTCCGTATGATTAGAGTGCTGGAAATTGGCATACATTTCGAAGATACAATACCCTATCGTGTAAAATAATAATTGTTGAACTATATAAAAAATATACACAACAGCCAGATAGATTAACAACCAATCAAGTAGTCAAACTGGAAGAAATGGTTCGATGTGCTCTAGAAGACGAATGTATACCAATCAATGAGATTTCCGATTCGGAAGAACTGGTAGCATTAAATCTATGCATTATTAAACACAAAGCAAAATTGGAAAGCAAGTCACCTACAGCCAAGTATTGGATTTTGTATCTGTACTACATAAGCATCATTAGAGAGTTCATACATTGCGAACGAGTCTGTGATTGGGAAGAGCAGCTCGCAGCTGTTGGAAATCTGTTGAATCTTTTCGCGGCTTCAGGGCATATTAATTATGCAAAAAGTGCTAGACTTTACCTGCAAATGATGAGAGATCTTCCTACCAAACACCCATGGTTGTACAATAAATTCTCTACAGGTCACCATGCAGTTCGTAGGAGTGATAAGCACTGGGCGGGATTATGGACTGATCTATGCATAGAGCAGATTCTTATGCGATCAATGAAAGCTTGAGGAGGTCTTACACATGGTCATGGCATATATGAAAGCGTTATGTATCAATGGATCTATAGCATGCATCACTGTGCAGCTGTTCATGAGGCAATGACCAGCTTAACAAATCGTCAAAATGCAACAAGTGAACAACATGCGGAACTCGGTAAATCTAGGTGCAAGCGAGATTTTGTAGACATGGAGAAGATCCTAGATTGGTTTGAACAGCACAACCCCTTCGATGACGAGGTGTCCACGCTAATGTCGTTGGCAACTGGGCCAACGGCATCTGACGATGATGGAATTAATTGTGACATGGCTGACCAAGTTGGTTTGAAGATCCAGCAATAACTTGATGACGCGGCCTTTAGTAATGCTCACATTAAATGATCTCAACAAGTTCGTACATTGAATGACCTCCAGCCCGGTATCAAGCTCGGGAAAAAACTATCCAGATTGAGCCGAGTGTTTTATTCTTGCGATGTACGGCACTGGCAAAACGAGAATCTGAAGATGTCACACCTTATTTTAAGTATGAACTTTCTTCCATACCTACATCGCTGTTCAAAGACTATTTTATGCGAAAATCAGATAAATCAGAATTAGCCAAGGATATCGAGAAAGAGCTCCACAATGTCAGCCATGAACTGACTAATGTTACGAAAGATACCATGCCAGTAATAGATGGTGGTTGGCTGCTCCATCATATCAGATGGAAAAACAATGTCACGTATCAAGAAATTGTCGATCAATATGAAACCTTTCTCAGCAATAAATATGGAAAGTGCTGTGTTGTATTAGATGGATACGAAGGACCATCCACAAAAGACAGGGCCGTATTTAAGGGGGGCAAGCGGGGCAAAAAACCCCGGCTCATTCTTTGCCCCAGGGCCCCTACATATCTAAATACGGCCCTGACAAAAGACCACGAACATCTGAGGCGCTCTGGAACAACGTCCGCGGATATCACTGTCACAGATATATCAAAGTGTCACAAAAATCAAGAGGCATTTTTCTCCAACATGAGGAATAAGACACAGTTCATACAGCTTCTTGTTAGATTCTTACAATCTAAGGATTATATCGTTAAGTGTACGTACTGCTCATCCATGCATGCAGTGGTTGCGATACAACGCTGTGTACGTATGTGAGCGCACGCATTCACGCAGGCTAAGCAGTGGGGTATCTAAGTGTAAGCATAGTGTGTGTGTGTGTGTGTGCGTGCGTGCGTGCGTGCGTACGTGCGTGCGTGCGTGCGTGCGTGCGTGCGTGCGTGCGTGCGTGCGTGCGTGCGTGCGTGCGTGCGTACGTGCGTGCGTGCGTGCGTGCGTGCGTGCGTGCGTGCGTGCGTGCGTGTAGGGGGCGGGCGGGGTATTGGTGGAGGGGGGCGGGGGCATTTGGGGGGAGGGGGCGTGGGGTGGGAACTCGAGCGATATACCTTGACAGATACTCTATACACATTGCTTTCAAAAGGAATATTAAGCAGAGCACCCGATTAAATATTCATGTATACGATTTGGGGTAAATTTCAAAATTGACTTCTCTAGCTTACAAAATGGATAGCTTGCAAAAGCCTTTGTAGAAGCGCAGTTTGACACAGTTGAACATTAAAATGCTAAAACCATTATAGCAACGCATAAGCTAAAGACATCAAATGGCTTACAAATGTGTATAAACAACCATAATTCTATTGTAGTGTATGCGATTCAGTTAAGATATATTCAAGATAAATTGCAATCGCATTATGAGTGTCAATACATAGAGGATTATGCTCAGACGAAATTAAGTCTGACCATCAGCAAACTTAGGAACAACAGTACAAGTCTCTTGAAGGGCATAAAAATTGATTAACATATAACCAAAATAGATTAGAAATTAGCAAGGGATTAACCTGAGTGGCTTAGATGATTATCCGCACATCTGTTGGTGACCCTAACTTATCATAGGTGAAAATAGATTAACGCATAACGGAGATAATCTATCTCCATTATGCGTTAATCTATTTGATGTCTGAGAGCAATCTAACATCTTAGATGCTCGTTCAAAACCCCACGACCTCCATGCACCCCTCCGCCACACCCTTCATATCTCTGACCCTAAATCGATATAGATGCGTTCATGAGGGAAAAATCCAACAAAATAATTAAATTAACTCAGGTCTAGGTACGCTGGTGGAGGGGTCTTGAACATTTCCGAACTATGCGTGCAATCAGGGGCATTCAATCTATTACACATACAACTACAAGGTGTAATAAAAACATTGCCCCTATTTTAAGACCAGGTGACAGCGCCGGATTTTCCAACTGCTAAATGCATCTGCCTCAAAGCGTGAAATGTTGTGGTGGAATATTGGTGATATGCATTTAATGAAACTTAGAAGGAGTCACCCGCCATCTATATCAAAGATAAGTAAAGAAATATTAACACCCTGAATTTTAATGAAGAATTACTGAAATAAAAGATCCTCAACAGCTATTGTCCTGTTAAGAGTCTACTATACAAAGGAAGATTATAATGATTAAACTTCATTCAGAGGCGTTATCCTCAGCGATTAAGAAGCTCCCAGCTTTAAAATTAATTTTTTTAAATAATTCAACTCTTAGTTTTTTGACAAAATATGGAACACAAAGACAACAACAACAACAACAACAACAACAACAACAACATCAACAACAACAACATCCCCAACTCATGCTGAAACTAATGGATCACTATCCACCACAATGTACAACAGATTGGTATGTAGAAGATGAGCTGCTAGGTGGGTCCTCGAGCCACCCAATTGAGATTCATGACAGCAGCCCACCAGGAAGCAGCATCAAGTATCTATGCTCACCCATGAACATAGACATGCAGCAATGGTGGAAATAAACTATGTAAGTTTCAATTTCAGCTCACGCTTATACAATCGTGATTTGTCTGTATGTTTGTCTGTCTCTCTGTCACCTGTCAACAATTGTGGCACGTTTCGCCATTTGTTAATGGATTAAAACCAAATTTTGCAGACCTATTCCTTTAACCAATATCTATTATGGGCTATGTCGACTTAGATTTTGAGCAAATTGAAGTTAGAATCATACGTTATTGCATTAAGAGTTAGTTAAAACTTCATATCTGCATTCTGAATTTGATTTAATTGATTTGATTTAATGACTCTTCTGGTTTGTTTGCCATGAGTTGAGCTCAAAGGCTCTCAGCTTGCGCTAAATATCTGACTCAACTATTTAAGAAATCATTCTGATGAATATTTCGAAGGTAATTTGACTGAGTGTATGCACCACTGCAAACGGTATAATGCTTTGGCCTCAAAATGTTAACGCAAAGTCTCCAAGTTCACCCTGCAACATTATCATTATATTATTATTATCTCCTTATTAGCACTGGGTATTACACTTATCCTATCGTCATAGACAGTGTGGAGGTTGTGGGATATCCAGAAAGTGACCCTGAGTGAATGAGGAGGGCATTACGAACCACTTATGGGGAGCTATATGGAGCACACGTATGCTATGGATGTCGAAGCCAACTAAGACAGCGCCGCCGCATTTGCCGAGAGACTACTTACGGCTGAGGATCTGTTTAGCACCGTGACTGCGATATACACGACGGATGCCGAAATTGCAGAAACAGTAGCGAGATTAAGGGAGCTGACCTGAGTACAGGTGGCTGAGCCATACATAGCCTCACAGGCACGTCCCTCCACGTGTTGGAGATAAAGGACTTACGACATTCAAAGACAGCTGATTGGTCAGGCTGAAGGGCTTTTCCGGATGTGACAGAGTGGTTTTTGTGTCTCAGAATTCACTCTAATCAAGGCGTATCAATTTTTCCTTTATGATAAGTTGAACAGCCGGTGCATAGGCACTTTAAGTTAAAATAATTTGAAATGGACATAAATAGATCTTAATATGTTCAGCGTAGTAATATGGATTTGAAAAGGTAGATATTCATATTAAAAATGTAATTAGTATAGGTTTATTGAAATAAATAGGTTCAGTCAGTTATCCCATTTGACCGGGGATCAAGGCTGGTGAGAAATGTATGTAGTAGAGAGGTGTAAGGTGCGCACCATTTCACGGCATGTAGCAATATTTTGACAGGGGCATAGGTCCAATAGTCGAAAAGGTGGTTGGTAGGCTTCATGCCAACCATTGCAAATCTATTACGAGTCAGTGCATCATCAAAGTAAGCATGCAAGTAAATTGTGTCCGCGCCCATTGATATGGGGTAAGTTGATTTCTATTAAAATTATATATGGGAAGTATGCATGAATTATTTTTTGTCAAATATTCATTCGTGACACGGGTTGTAGTATATTTAGAAAGATACTTTCCATGTCATCATTATCAAATTAGCCATAGCTCCCCGGGAGCAACGCCATGTTTGTTGGGTTTGCAAACTTCCCGCATGCTTTGATGTACCAAATCTTGGTTATAGTCCAAGCGTTAAAGGATAACTAATCTCATCTCTTGATAGCTATTCAGGTGATCTAATAGGCTGCTCATAAACTATACAGGTAATTTTAAGCCTTCTATCATCCCGTCAAAGAAAGATATGTATGCTTTAGTAGCTAAATGTTGCTACATTTCTACAGCCTATGATGGCTGTCATGATTTACTTTTTCAACCAATCAAAAAAGCCTAGCGTGTCTGCCTCGGGATATATGCTCAGTCATAGAGGTGCCAGCTATAGTTTGGCAATGTGGTATAAAAGCAATCGTACAGGTAAGCTGTTGACTATTTTGAAACTAATTTGACTGGAAGTTGTTGCTGCCATAGGCAGCAACAACTTCCAGTCAAATTAGTTTCAAAATATTCAACGAGATGAGTGTTACATAATAACGAATCCTATGCATTGGCACTTACATGACATCACACACCATCGCTTGACGAGACAAACTGGTGGCGAAGACTGTTAAACATTTACGCGATATTAAAAAGCAGATGATTGTGATACAGATATGGGAATGTGACAGGATATGAATGAGATGGAATCTATAAACCATAATCTGTCGGTGCAGTATAACATTTGAGATGGGATTAGTATCCCTTTAAGGAAAACTATAAATAATAGTACAGCATGTAGGAAGCGTGTTCCAGATAACACATGCAGGCTCATATAGCTAGAACCGATGGTAGCAATCACGAAATTCGTTTGCCCAGGTGTAGCGCTATTAGGCTCTCATAGCTGTTGTAATGATTGTGGAATGGATATCTGGTTAATATGAAATTTACATAATGTGATCATCATTAGCCTGACACTTCCGTACATTCCTATATTAACGAACCTGTGAGCGAGCATTCATACTTTTGTTAATATTTAATTTAGTTGAATAACATCTGGTTTTCAAATTTATTTTCACTAAAATGGCCTTTGTCCGTATTCTAAAATTCCTTTTTCATTACGGTATAAAATTATTCAAATAGAGTGCTCTCTTACACGGATAATGACGTAGGTTTCTTCTTCTTTCAGGAATAAGCACCCTGTGAAGGGATAGTTTAAATTTTATCAACCGACCATACTGCCTATGCTAATAATTTATTAATTATATCTAATTCTATATTACTAATTCTATATGACATATCAAGCATGTAAAGAGTCAACAATGAATACAGTAACCGATCCAGGGGTGTATGGTTGCCCCAGGTTGCAGAGCAAGTTATATGTGTTGCAGCAATGTAGGGGAAAGTGGGGATGGTTCGGACAGAGGGATGATCCGGACACACACCCCACCCCACCACCCCCACCCCATCCCCACCCTCTCCTGATCAAACCTCGCATGTTACAAACGCAGTGATTGGCTAAAAACATCCCCAGTAATTATTCCTAAATGTCACACTGTAAATAATCTTGAATGTGGCATTTGTTTGAGTAGGTATAAACTGTTTCTGCTTTTGATTCTTCTGATGTAATTTTCGGTTCTATGAATGTAACTTTATATTCACTAAGTATTTTAAGGATATCATCACAGCATATAATATGCTGAATTAGCCATAATAATACATAGTAATACATGTTCAATACACAAGACTGGTGTCTATTTATTGTCACAGTTATGTTTTATATAAAACTTGTGTGTATAGAAAGGGGGTGGTTTGGACAGATGGATGGCCCATAGAACTCGTTCTAATGCCCAAATATCAGACGCTATGAACTCCACGATTAGCTTAAAACATCGATCTTAGATGGCAGTGACACTTTATAAATAAACTGAAGTGTGGTGTTTGGTTAAATAGTTTGGGACCGATGAACAAACCTAATCTATGGGTGTCCGAACCATTCCTACTAAAATTGACGTTTCTTTCTGACTTACATTCAAAGGCTGACCAGTGTGTCAGTTAAATGCTGGTTATTAACTGTCCAATAATCTTTCTGTAATATTTCCGTACTGAAAATAAACATTTTGAGTCGGTTATGTCCGGGGATACCCCACAGCTTGCCCAAAACACCCCTCCCGTAGGTGAAGGTTCGGACAGATTAGAGGCTTACAAATACCTTACAATGTACTGATCTCTATTACAGATAAATGTTTGGTAACATGCTTATATACAGCCAAGATGTTAAGCTTTACTGGCATATAATTTTAAAGCCCCTTCACTAAATTGATTAATGACTAGGATGATTTTTGTGAAAACTGTCTGACCCATCCCCGCTCTCACCTATCGGGCCGCGGTCCTCCTAGTGAGATCTAATCATTATAGGAAAATACAAACAACATCATGAAATTTCTTCGCTATGATTTTAAAATCACGTTTATCCAGATATTTGCAACAGAAAACGTGGGTTAATGCATGTCTGCGAGTTATTCAATGTGAGCCAGCCATTTGACTTCACCTTGATGGTTATTCCAAGTGCCCTCTTTTGTAAATTAATAATACTACTACTACTACAGGGAATTCTGTGAAGTGAATTTTCGCGAGCCTAATCCATTACAACACCATGCGCATTAAAGAATATTACTTTGATGATTTCGACAACTATCACTCTCGGTTATTGCTGTTATTGTCGTCGTTATTATTATGGTCCAAGAACGTATTTCCTTGGAACATATTGTATTGAAAATTGTATTCCTCTGAAATAGTCGAAAAGGTTGAATACCATAAAGACCGGGTTGTCCAGAAAGGTGAAACGTGACATGGACCCATAAGGGCTAGTTTTCTACAATGACTGAATCCTATTTGTCGATTAGGGTGTCGGCCATCTTGGAATTTCGGCAATTTTTTTTAGATATTCAGAAATCAACTTCTCTAAAACCACTGCGCCGATTGAATTAAAATTTGAGATGTTCTCTACGGCTAGGCTTGAACCAAATTTGTCCAATCGACCCAGATACCCAGCGGCCATATTGGGTGACCTAGTTTTCGCAAAAAACCGTCTTCTTCTCCAGAACCACTGAGCGGGCCGGGCCGATATTTGGAAGATATCATTAGGGACTAAGGACCATGTCAGTTTGTCCAAGGGAAAGTGAGAGGGTTAAAAAAATGGCCGCGACCGACCGATCAAGTTTTTTATTGATCGATTTCAATTGCAAAATTTCACACCCTTACGTAATAACGTGTGCCGATTTCAAAGTTTGCACTTCACGCTGTGTCCGGTAAAGAAATCAGCGGCCATCTTGTTGCGTGGGCGTTCTACCCAGGATCACGATATGGGGTCAAGTAAAGAATTAGACAGGTAATATAGCTGCGGACATGTGGAGAAAGTTTAGTCCAGATCGGACTGGAAATATGTGCGTAACGGTCGAATATAAACAAATCGATCTGAAACAAATAAGGTAGCTTCTCTCTGGCTTGATATCTAGCTTTTCTATACGAGAGCCTCCAGTATCGTACACTCTTCAGCATTATTCCCAGGTAGATCCTAGTCAAGATCTCACTTAATTACAGTCTCAACTAAATAGCTACACTTTAATCTTTCCTTTCCAGACCCATGCTTCGATGAAATTTATCTATCACAGTAACAGATTTATCAGCATTTGCTGACATATTCTACTGGGAGCACCAGCGGTAATCAGCATATTACATTTCTGCAACGTTTCAATTTGACACAGGATTCTACAACACATATTATGTTTAATTCACCTTTCTAGAGTATCCATCCATCATCTGACCTCGTTTGACGTCATAATCAGCCCAGCGCGTGCATGATCACGTCACAATCATTGCGTCACAAAGGGTTCCATATAGACCGTCATAAAATCTCAAACAGTCAGACACGTTGTATGAATTGTATGTCTTTGTAATTCTTTGCAATTTAATAAACAGAATTGACAGCACCCAGTCAAATTAGTTTCAAAATATTCAACAGCTTACTTGCGTAATTTTTTGGAAATTGTTAGTCAGGGTCTTCAGAGATCGATCGATCCCAACACGAGCGAGGTGTGGGTGCAGCTTAGCTAGAGATGGGCGGGGCATAGCTAAAACCGGAAAGGTCCATTCTATAGCGCAAACGCGTTGACTATTATGAAACTAATTTGATTAGAAGCTGTAGCGGTATAAATCAGTCAACTTAGCTTAAGAATAATCACCAGCTTACCTATATGGCTGCTTTGAAATTTAGATGATATAAAGCATGGCAATTAACGTTATGAGTGTATAGATTTCCCGGTTCTGGTATTATGTGTTCGTAAATACTTATCGAGTGACACGGGGGTAATTTACAGAAGAATAAGAAGTAATTCAATTTATTTTGCAATTTAACTCATACATCTTGACAGCTTTAACATTTAAGGTATTTCGCTATATTTAGATGTAGTATTTGTGTAATCGTCTCATAATTGTTTCATTGTCATCTTCACACATCGTTTATTTATATAGGCCTATTTAATCTCATAATTACCTATTTTCGTAACTTTAGATTTGGCCTATCTGACTTACTTAGTTAATGTTGTTATTGTTTTCTTGCCAGGTTACGGCATCGTTCGATAATAAAACATATTTGAAGACGACAAGGCATTATTCTTTATGCCGTAACAATGGTAGCCGTCAAGTGCTCAGTTCCCGGATGTACCTACGAGATAGATGAGGCGACTTCCGAAGCCCTCACCATCGCCATGCTAAACAACCATGGCCTTGCTCATACCACGACGCCCACCGCGCCACGTGTCATGGGTCCCAAACTCAAGCGGGTGAAGATCGACATGGGTATTACATCCGAGGAATGGAACGCATTTCACCGTCGATGGGAGACATTTCGTTCTGGATCCGGGATTGATAACGCCTCCGCGTCTGGTCAGTTGTTTGAATGTGCCACGGAGAGACTCGGAAACATCATCCTGCGTGCTGTACGCGATTTCACTACAAAACCGATCACTGACGCCCTGCTCTCAATGAAGACGTTTGCAGTAGTACCGGTGGCCCTCGGTGTTTTGAGATCAGATTTGACAGCCATGCGACAAAGTCCCGACGAGCCGTTACGTAATTTCGCTGCTAATGTTCAAGGCAAAGCAGAGACGTGTGACTTTCGGACGAAGTGTGGCAAATGTAACGATGATGTCTACTATATAGACGAGGCAATACGTGATGTTTTGTTAAACGGTATAGTTGACAGTGATATTCGGCGTGAGGCCCTCAGTGCCAGTGACATCCAAACTAAATCTGTTAATGACGTTATCGCGTTTGTCGAAAACAGAGAGACTGCGCGGAACGCTAACCAATCGTCTACACTGTCGGTCCTTACGTCGTACCGTCGTGCATCGGCAACACGAGCGACGCTCCTGTCTCAGCAGCCCAACCAGGTTTCTGCAAATATCCCTAACAGTGCAAATAGATCCAAGACGGCTTCTTGCCCAGACTGTGGAAAAACTTTTCATCTGTTCGGTATGCTTCGTAGGGGATGGAATACAAAGCCCCATGAACGTTGTATAGACTGTTGGCGAGTTAAGGCGAAACGTGATCGCGCTAAGGAAAGACAGCCCGTGGAATCCAACGCAATAGAGGGTGATTTGGACCCATTTGGACATATTGCCAGTAATTCTTGTGTAGGCCTAGTTAGTAGTGTTCCTTGTGTGGGTTTGGTTAGGAGTAATGTACAGCGATGTAGGCGACGTAGACGCCATAAACGTGTTTGCAAACCGGAGGCCGTCGCTCTTGAGCACCACATTTTTCGCGCTGGTGAATGGCGTCGAGCCCGTCACACGGAACACCCACGTACACACCTTCCTGTCTCGATGGACTCCCCGTTGTCGCCATTTGTGGACGTTGACGCGGTCGCTGACTCGGGTGCGCAATCTAATGTTTGGTCTCTCGATGAGTTTCTCAAAGCCGGATTTACTCGCGAAGATTTGTCGCCGGTCACATTCCGCCTTAATGCCGCGAATAGGTCGCCGATCAGCATCGACGGTGCATTTTTTGCGCGCATTGAAGCACGCACACTGGATGATACGACCATCACATGCCGCGCGATGACGTACGTTAGCAGAACTGTTAACGGATTTTATCTATCCTACGATACTATGCTCGATTTAGGTATCCTCAGACCGAGCTTCCCTGCTGCAGGCTGTGCCCTGCCTCATGGTAACGTTCTACCCCCTGAGTCCCTCCAGACCAAAACCCCAATAACCCCATCTGTCAACCTCATCCGTGTTTTAGATGACGGATGTAGTGAGCCTAAGGAAGCACATATCGGTACATGCTCCTGCCTCCAAAGAGAATGTGTACCTCCCCGTCCTACTGAGCTTCCCTTTGCATGCACCCCGGAGAACAATGACATGATGAAGGACTAGCTCTGAAAGCGGTACGCGGCTTCATCATTTAATACCTGCCCCCATAGACCTCTCCCCTGTATGCCTGGCCCAGCCATTGAGATCCATATAGATCCCTCTGCACAGCCACGCGCGTGCCACACCGCATCCCCCATACCCATGCACTGGCAGCAGCAGGTGTATGAGGATCTTATTCGTGACGAAGCGCTTGGTGTAATAGAAAAGGTCCCCTATGGCGAACCTGTGACATGGTGTCACCGCATGGTCGTTACACGAAAACATAATGGATCACTGCGGCGCACAGTCGATCTATCCCCGCTCAACAAACACTGTAAGCGAGAAACTCATGCATCTGAATCTCCCTTTCACCTCGCGCGACGAGTCCCGAGAGATACGTGGAAAACCGTCACCGATGCATGGAATGGCTATCACAGCGTTCCACTCAGAGAAAGTGATCGTCACCTTACTACGTTTATTACACCATTCGGTCAGTGGCGGTATGCTCGTGCCCCTCAAGGTTTCCTATCCTCGGGCGACGGATATAATCGTCGGTTTGCAGCCATCCTAGCTGACTTTGAGAGGAAGGAGCGTATAGTCGATGATACTATTCACTATGATGAATCCCTAGAGAATCACTGGTGGCGGACTATTGATTTTCTATCGATTGTAGGAGCCGCTGGCGTGGTTTTGAACCCAGACAAATTCCAGTTCTCCCAACGAGAGGTCGAGTTTGCTGGTTTTCGGATCACAGACAGTAGAGTTGAACCACTCCCTAAATTTTTCAGTGCTATCCGTGACTTCCCTACACCATCATCAACATCTGACGTTCGTAGTTGGTTTGGTCTTGTTAATCAGGTTGCAAGTTATGCTCAACTACGTGACATGCTGATGCCATTTCGGCCGTTCTTATCCCCAAAGCACCTATTCGCTTGGACGCCGGAACTTGATGAAGTTTTTAATGCTTCTAAAGAAGCGATTATATCAGCCATTAGGTCTGGGGTAGAGATCTTCGACGTCCATAAGCCAACATGTATCCGCCCAGATTGGTCGAACCGAGGCATCGGGTACTTCCTTTTCCAGCAGCATTGTGATTGCCCCTCTGTGCTACCTGACTGCTGTCCTGACGGTTGGAAAATCACCCTTGCCGGTTCACGTTTCCTGACCTCCGCTGAACAGCGATACGCGCCTATTGAGGGCGAGGCTCTTGCCATAGCATGGAGTCTTGAACAGACACAATTTTTCACGCAAGGCTGTGATGATCTCCTGATCGTCACTGACCATAAACCGCTCACAAAAATCTTTGGCGACCGCACTCTTGATGAAATATCAAATACCCGTCTCTTCCGCTTAAAACAGCGCACGCTCCCATGGCACTTCCGAATTATTCATCTCCCTGGTAAGACGAACTTAGCTGCCGATGCTGCATCCCAGCATCCCTCACCTATTGGTGACGTTGACTCGCTCAACGTTACTGATCAGATTGAACCGGCGATAGAAGCGATCCTCAGGCGTGATGCGGAAGATCTGACCGCTATATCATGGCAGCGACTAGCCCAGGAGACAGAATCTGACAACGACATGCGATATCTCCTTGAGACGGTACGCCAGGGTTTCCCAGATGATTCCCGTCATCGTCACTATGCCGCCCCTTACTGGCGCTATCGTGAGTCGTATGAGTTAGACGGTGTACTGATGTATGAAGATCGTGTCGTTGTACCTCGAGTCCTGCGTCAGCACATCCTTGATATCCTCCATGCCGCGCACCAAGGTACTTCCTCTATGGAGCTTCGAGCTCGGTCCATCGACTTTTGGCCAGGCATTACCGAGGACATTCAAATGGCTCGGGCTAAATGCCTTGACTGCATTAAGAACGCCCCTAGTCAGGCGCTTATTCCTTCTATACCCGCCACTCCTCCTTCAGCGCCGTTCGAAGCCATCTTTGCGGACTTTTTCGATTGTGGGGGTAAACACTACCTGGTCATTGGAGATTGCCTCTCAGGCTGGTCTGACGTATTTAAATCGACTCCGGGTACAGCACAAGCTGGCGCAGAAGGTCTAGTGAACTGTTTGCGGTCTTACTTTGCACGTTTCGGTGTCCCTGAGGAACTCTCGAGTGACGGGGGCCCAGAATTTACTTCTAGCACTACTCACAGTTTTCTGAAGCGATGGGGCGTTAACCATCGTGTTTCCGCGGAGTATAACCCACAGTCAAATGGTCGTGCGGAGGTGGCCGTCAAGTCGGCAAAATGTCAATCTGAGTTTGAAGGGATGGTGAAGTGTTGAAGATCTGAGACGGGATTGGAGGTGGAACAGTGATCCGAGATGGAGCAGATCGTGGAATTGTCGGTGGTCTGCGATGGAGCAGATCGTGGAGTGACGATGGTCTGTGCTGGAACAGATGGTGGAGTGTCGGTGGTCTGAGATGGGTCTAATGACAGTGTCGGCAGTCTGAGACGGGACAGGTGGTGGTTTCAGCATTGTGAGATAGTGTCGACCTACAGGGACCAGACACGGCTGGTGCAATGAACTTTCAAGTATTGACTTTTGCATCCTTTTATATGTGTGTAAAATTGAGTTAGGCGAGTAAGGCTAGGTAGAACTCGAACAGCTCCACGATACTGCTCCTCACTCATCGCAGTGCCTGAGTTGTTCACGGTAGGTAGATGGGTGAGACCATAACCAGCACCTTGTGCCTCTTTAGCATCATGGTGAGACGAGTTCCATCGGGAATTATATTTTTAGGCCTAAAACATTTGACTGACCGTTACATACTGATGAAATATAGCTATTTAGACGAAAAGACACACGACCTTGACCTTTATCTCGTGACCTTGACCTTGGATGACGATGCAAACATGTCAAGTCGATCGGGCATCCCAAAAACCATCACAATACATACCAATCTCATCACAATACGCTTATTATTCCGTGAGATATGGCACATATTGTGGTTAGCCTATAACCGTGGCAGCCATTTTTTATGTATGCTAATTAGGGGGTGTTAAACAATCGCAAAATGTGTGTCCGATATCAAGATTTGGTTAGTACCTGTCAAAGGTCATCTGTGCCAAATTTGGTGATTTCTTCCAAAAGTGAACATTACATCCTGCTTTTGACTCTAACACAACAGACTAGAGGCAACGAACAGTGGTGCTCACTAAAGAGAATACTCTCTCAATTGTCCTAGCATCTAGTCACGTAAAACATACCCGGTCGGTTGTGTAGATGGCGAGCTTATTCTGGGAGATTAAATGAAATGGGCTTGACACAACCCTACACCTCCCGATTATTCTGCTTTCCGGCTTGGTTCCTCCCGATAGACCATCCAGACCGTTCTCCACGGCTTTCTCTAGCCATCCTGGATTCCGATAGGCCCAACAACTGTATCATAGTCCTGCTGTTGAATCGTGAGATGACTTTTAAAGTAAAGCTTGGCAACAGACGGATAGATTACAGGTGGTGGACAGCTAACAACCAGAAAACATGTGAGTGAGCAATCTATGATTGCCATTGTTCAAGTATGCAATCCAATCTTCTTAAATTAGTCATGGTAGAGACTACATGTATTGCATTGTCAATACCTTACCTCAAAGCCACTGTTGCCTAGAGTAACAACTACATCTAACTTCAGGTAATGAATAGGCATCTGGCGGATAGCATGGATCAATGGCTAATTAGCAGTGTTCTTGAGAACTGTCCATTTGCAGGTCAAGAAGACAATTTTTTAATATTTACAACTATAATCACTGTCTTGGTTATTCTCTTGGCCTGAACTCATCCTTTTCTTGACAAATCATGAAAATTAAAACATTAACATGACCTCTAAGGCCTAGTACCAAACAGATCGTCCTTAGCTTCTCATAGGAGTTCAATATCCTCAATCAATGCATTTTCACAGTAAAACATTTTTGAAATTAGCTTTTAAGATTATCTACATGTTGTAATACTACACCAAACACAACACAATGTAATTACTAAATAGAAATATGTATTTTTCTTCATATGGAAACTGCACATGAAAACAGAAAAAATAAACTCTTATCTTATGTAAGCGGCGCTTGTGAAAGCGGTATGTTGAGTTTGTCCAGCCATTTGTTTGGAGCTTTATCTACCTATCCATAGTTGCAAAGTATAGATTAAAAATATCAATTTAATATTCCAAATTATGTTGACGATACAGTAAAAGACTATAGCAATCATTTGTCATACAAATGGATAAAGAAGGAACAGCTTCCATGACTGCATCCATATTAACCCGGTCAATGCGACGTGCCAAATTTCCCCAACTATTTCCAATGTAAGAACGATTCTAATGAATATTTTGGAACAAATTTGACAACAAACTTGCCGCTGAGTTCTTAGTCTCAAGTCGACATTCAACCTTAAGGACCTTATATTAACTATTAACTTCAAGCAGATGTTTATGCAGTGCATGCCACTTTACAGGCTAAGAGATTTTTTAGAAATCCTGCCACTGAAATGACTCGTTTGAGAAAATAGTCTTCTCTTGGTGTACAAATGGACATTCACAAAAGAAATGTTTTAATTTTTTTGACAATCAAAATGTTAACAAGGTCAATCAGTGACATAAGGTAGCTACTTTTAACATACCAGGAATAAGTTTCACTGAGATATTAGGTTTGTACAGATTTTGTCTAAATATTAGGAATTTTTCTGTCAATTTGCTTAACCAAGCACCATTGAACGTCTTGAAAAACAAATTCTGAACTCAAGCACAGTAAGCACTTTCATGGGTTGATATGAACCATGTGCTGCCAGCAACCGGTTCCAATTGATGTCCGAGGCCATAAGATTACTTCAAAGCTTAAACTAACAGCTTCCAATCAAATTACTTTCAAAATATACATCTTAACTGCATGGTTGATTGGAATATAAGACACACAATTTTCATTGTAATTAAAGCATGTTTACATTACGTTACATATTATTTTGCAATCTTCCGTGATAGGAAACATGTAGTGATTCTATATGCCCATGTAGGAGTGTCCAGTAGTGAAGCAAAGTAAATATGCTATAGCTAGCAAAACATACCCTTGGGATATTAAATGAAAACCTCAAATGAACTAGTCATAAATAAACTTAATGCTGAAATAGAAAGTATTTGCTGGCCAATATAGTACCACTTATAAATCAATTAACATGTTTGCAAAATGTTAGTTACTAAGAATATTCTTTTGAAGCTAAAGGAGCTTAGCGCGCTCACAGTGGACAAGACACAGTGGAGAATGGCGACGAAAAACTGATTGCAGGTGAAAGTTTCTAGTTCTTCGTTCATTCATTCATCATCATCTGTTGAATATTTTGAACATAATTCACCTTTCCAGAGTATCAATCTATCATCTGACCTCATATGATGTCATAATCAGCCCCGCGCGTGTATGATGACGTCATAATCATTACATCACAAAGGCTTCCATATCGACCGTCACCAAATTTCAAATACTCCAACACGTTTTATGAAATGCATGTCTTTGTAATTCTTTGCTATTTAATATACATGCTGTTGAATATTTTGAAACAGCAACAGCACCCAGTCAAATTGGTTTCAAAATATTCAACAGCTTAAATGTGTAGTTTTTTGGAAATTGATATCAGAGATTGATTGATCCCAACACGAGCGAGGTGTGGGTGGAGCTTAGCTAGAGATGGGCGGGGCATAGCTAAAACTGGAAAGGTTCATTTGATTGGAAGACATTGCTGCCTTGTCGTCCAATCCAATTATGTTCAAAATCTTCAAAAGTATGTTTCATTGTGTTTTGGAAACACGTTACGTTTATTTCAGCACTGATTGAAGGCGATAAACAGATTATATCAAACTGATGGCCATTTCATATCAAGTTTATTACATTCAATTAGATCTTAGATTATAAGTAAGATCTCGATCAACATTTCCAGTTAATCCATCCATCATATGATGTCATAATCGACATTGTGACGTGTAGGATGATGTCATAATCAATTGCGTCATGACTGACATAGATAAGTTCATCACGAACGCTTAAAGGAGCATATTCACACCAAAATGACTGAAAATAAAATTGTTTATATTGTATACTTTTAGAGGCTTAAACTGTGAGCCTAAATGTAATGAAACGAAATAAATCTTAACACATGATAATTTCAATACATACAAATTAATATACTTTTTTAAGTTGTGAATTTGAATTAGGGACTCGTGCCTCTATTTCCATTTAACAACATTAAAAATTATATTAACTTACATGGAATTAAATCATCATATGTTAAGATTTATTTCGTTTTATTACGTCGAGGCCAACAGTTTAAGCCTCTAAAAGTATACAATTTAAACAATTTTATTTTCAAACGTTTTGGCGTGAATATGCACGTTTAATTGATGACGGACTAAGCATCGTTGTACGAATTGTATGTCTATACTATTTAATAAAGATGTTGAATATTTTGAATTAGATTCAGAGACTGCAGGGATTGATGGATCCCAACACAGGCAAAGCGAGGGTGGAGTTTAACGAGAGATGGGCGGGACATAGATAAAACTGGATTCCTTCATTGTACCTCACTAAATACAGCTCATTCAACTGATATCATCCTAACCCTATGTTCTAAACCTGATATGACATGAAAATCGGTTGATATCCTCCATTTACTACAAATTAATTTGCACCAATTATTTTACGAACATTTTGATTGTACTTGAAATTGCTAACTACTGATAGTTTTGAAGTTATTTCATATGTGTACTAGTTTGTTTGCAATGCTGGCTTACAAACTGACAACCATCTTCCTATGGCATTAAATTCGATCAAACATATCACAAAAACCACTGATGTTATAGAGATGCATGACGGCAGTTCTTTAACTGTTTACCTACTGAATTTCTAGACTACGCTTTGGGATTTAACTCTAGATATGCTGAATATTTTGAAAACAATTTGGCTGAAAGTTGTTGGTAGCTAAGCCACCAACAACTTTCAGTCAGACTGTTTTCAAAATAATCAGTCGACCCAGAGCTATTGCCCATTGAAATTATCATTTTGTGGCTTGGAGTGCTCAGTCATACAGTTAAATCTGTGCATTCCATACGGTGGTCATTTAAAGAGGCTATATCTGGTAAATATAATTAATTTTGGAAATACTCCGTATTTTTCTTTTAATGAACCTTTCCATCTCTAGCTAAGCTCCGCCCACACCTTGCTCGTGTTGGGATCGATCGATCTCTGAACTCCCTGACTATCAATTTCCAGAAAAACTATACAGATAAGTTGTTGAATATTTTGAAACTAATTTGACTAGGTGCTGTTGCTGCCTATGGCAGCAACAGTGAGGCAGCAACAGCGCCGAGTCAAATTAGTTTCAAAATATTCAACAGCATGCTTATTAAATAGTAGAGACATACAATTCTTACGTGTCGAACTATTAAGAGTTAGACTGGTCACATAGAATCATTTATGACATAATGATTATGATGTCAATCATGTCATCCTACACACCGCTTAGTCACGTCCGACATCATATGACGTCATTAGTCTGCGAAGGTCCAACGTCTTGGTGTATTATAATTACAGTATGCTAATCTTTACACACAAATACTAAGCTTTTTCTGTGAAACACAGATATATTCCACTCTCAGATTTGTGCTTGTATTTTTAATATGTATCCATAGTGTTGTTCCGATTAATCGATTTGATCGATGATTGATTGGTTTGCGTGTTCAACCAACCGATCGATCATGATTTCAGAAACCAATTTTGGTTGTTTTTAAATTGACTTTATTAATATAGTTTAACTGGTCAAGCTAGAAATCGAACTTTTTTGAAAATAATTTAAATTTAATTGTTACAACTATATAGTATTACTCCCTAGTCTAAGACATTAATTCTTTCAGCACTGAAATAGTATGTTAATTTCAAAGCAATCATACCAGCAACATGTTGAATATTTTGAAAATTATGTGACAGGAAGCTGCAACAGATTATTTCTTAAATTATTAAGAATCTCCCATACCTGCGACTTGGTTTGAGAGGTAATTATCCTTGAACATGCTATAATTACTGCATTCAAAATGGGTAAAAAATGAGAACCTGTTTTCATTAATTGATCATTGGTTAGTATATAAAACAAATCGTCGATCACAAAAATAGTACCAATTCCCAACACTGTATCCATGACTTTATAATTTTGATCTTCTTGAACACTGAGCGTTCGCATAGATATAGATATATAGACCAGATGCTAATATTAACCCATAAGAATCATTTTATGGACATGGATTTGTATATTAAATATCCGGATCTATTAGATATAGCATCTTTAACATAACCATAAACCATTACAGGAAAGCTGTTCAATGTTTTGAAACTAATTTGCCTGCTCCAAGTTAAATTAGTTTCAAAATATTCAACAAATCATAAAGAATTTGGGTTTTTTCTGGTGTTAACCATACAATAGAGGAAACACTCATGCACCATTTAATGGTCAAGATCTTTCAACAAAATTTGCATTTTTGCTCTTTGAATGTCCACTTGCTGGTCAAGATAAGAGGATTTTGAAAATTTAACACTGAAATCACTGGCTCGATTATCGAGCCAGTCATTCCAGTGTTAAATTGTCAACAATTCTCTTATCTTGACCTGCAAATGGACATTCCTCAAGACCACTGCAGGCTGGTTTTGGCCGGCATGATCATTAAAGGGTTAATCAATAAACTCTATTTTGTTTCCACAAAACAAATGCTCCAACGACAATACGATAGATATATATATAATCATCACATATACAATTATCCGATTATTATTATAATTATTTATACAATATAATAGATGAAATCAAACTAGAAGTACTAATTACAGGTATTTCATCAACAAAATAACTTGAACAGAGACTTTGGAGAAAGAATTTAAGCAGAGCCACATATACTGTTTACCGTGTGGAAACCCGTGTCAAACATAGTTATTAGCACAACCATCACTGGCATCCACCATGAGACCTTGCACTGGCTAAGAATTAGGCTACTTCATTATTCAATGCCTTTCTGGGTGGTGTTTTGTATGTCAGATGAACCGAGTGTTATTCCATGAAAGCAGCTTCTCAAATAAGCTCAGAACATATTTGTATAACCTAGCCACTCGCAGACAACACACACCTCAATGGACATGTCCAGTTGTAGCTATGTCCCGCCCATCTCTATACTAAGCTCCACCCAGACCTCGATCATGTTGGGATCGATCTATCTCTAAACTCCCTGACTAGCAATTTCCTGAAAACAATACAGGTAAGTTGTTGAATATTTTGTAACTAATTTGACCGGGTGCTGTTGCTGCCTATGGCAATAACAGTGCCCAGTTAAATTAGTTTCAAAATATTCAACAGTATGTTTATTAAATAGTAGAGCCATACAATTCTTACACCGTATCGGACTATTAAGAGTTAAAGACGGGCCAAATACAATCATTTATGACGTAATGATTATAATGTCATACTACATGCCGTTTAGCTGATTATGACATCATATGACGTCGGATGACAGATGGGTACTCTGGAAAGGTCCATTAGACCCGGAATCCAGATGACATTCTGGGACTGAGTAATTACATGCAGCTGGAAGCGTATAATGAATTGGTCTGATATATTGGATGTCTGCTCGGCTCAACTTTGCAACATCATATGAAAGCCTGAGGAAGATTTCACCACGTAGTAGCAGGAATGCCTGCTGTAACTAATCCTTTACACAATTTGGTATACACCAATTTTGGGCACGCACACCACATTTTGTAAATAAGTACCCTGCATAAATTAATATTGGCTCATGGTGTTAAAGGGCCCAATGCCACTCACCATAGTCACCCAATGCAGCCTGCTTAAATGTCCACGAAAGAGCAAATATATATGCAACAGATATAGATAGATTAAGAAATTCGAGAAAAATCTTAAATTTGTTGATGCACACTTATAGTACATTATACATTATAGTGTGTGCGTGCGTGCGTGCATGCATGCATTTGTGCGAGCGAGCATGCGTGCATGAGTGTGTAGGCGTGCACGTGCATGAGTGTGTAGGCATGCGCGTGCATCAGTGTCTGCATGTGCATATATGCATGCAGCATCATGCAACGATTCAAGGTGACAATATTTACATGGATAACACTGCATATGCAATAGAGCCATGGCCAGACATCCTAATGCTCAAAATTCGTCATGGAAATAAATTTTCTCAAACTTCTTAATATCCGTACTGGCCTACCTGGCTGGGTAGTCAATCATTCGAACGTTAATATTTCAAAAATATTATTTTCCTAACTAGATAAGCTCTTGAGAGATTTTATATTTGCTTGACCAATTTTGACCAATGGAGGAATCCAGTTTTAGCTATGCCCCACCCATTTCTATCTAAGCGCTACTCACACGTGACCCATGTTGGGATCGATCGATCCCGGAACTCAGTGATTATTAATTTCCAGAAAATTATATGGTAAGCTGTTGAATATTTTGAAACTACTTTGACTGGGTGCTGTTGTTACCATAGCCCAGTCAAATTAGTTTCAAAATATTCAACAGAATGTTTATTAAATAGTAGACATACAATTTGTATAATTTAGTTCGTCATCAATTAAGCATTCATAATTGATTCTGATGTCATCCTACACGTCAATTAAGCATTCATAATTGATTCTGATGTCATCCTACACATCACGTAGTTGATTATGCCGTCATATGATTGATGGATAAACTGGAAAGTTCCATTAGATTAACTAAATATAATATACATTACGTCCACTTAAATGGCTCTGCCTAGTTCAACTAACTGAACTTTTGGGGCCTTTTTGATGACTGATTTTTAACATGACTGACAGGCATGCTTCACGGGCATGTAAAAAATTAGTCGTCAAAAATGGCTCGAAAGATCAGCTAGTTGAACTAGGCAGAGCCATGCCTAGCCATAACTACATCTGCATATACCATCTCTAAATTACGATTAAAACAAAATCACAGAAATACAAAATCTTCAACAAGTCTGTTATTATATATTTATAAGGCTGTTTGTATTCATAGGTTGCGATATCGTGATTTCAATTCATACAAAACGATATCGAGTAGGGAGAACCCAATTATTTGACATAATCTTGCTAACGTTGATGGTCAAATTATGTATCAGTAGTAATAAATATACAGTTATACCTTCCCACAGTATCAATCCATCATATCACATCATAATCAACTACGTGACAGAGAATGACATCATACTCAACTACGTGATGTACAGAATGACATCATAATCAACTACGTGACAGAGAATGACACATGACATCATAATCAACTATGTGACAGAGAAAGACATCAGAATTATTGACATCATTATGATGTCATGAATGATGTAGATAAGTACGTCACGAACGCATAGTTGAAGAGGGATCAACATCGATAAATATCCTGTTGAATATTTTGAAACTAATTTGACTGGGCGCTGTTGCTGCCGTAGGCAACAACACCGCCCAGTCAAATTAGTTACAAAATATTCAGCAACTTAACTGTATAGTTTTCAGGAAATTGATACTCAGATCATTTTCGATCAATCCCGACACGGCGAAGTGTGGGTGGTGAATAGCTATAGGTGGGCTGGGCAGAGCAAAAACTGGAAAGGTTCATTGGAGGTTGAAAATGGTTATTATTTTCTTTGAGAAATGTGCAACCATCACTAAATAGTGCAAATAAACTCTTGCATTTTAATATTGAGCAAAATATTGGAAGCTGTTACAGATCTAATAGTTGTGTGTAAATTGTGAGATGGTATATTTCTAGTGCAGATCTACAATAAGTAAAGATCATCAACTGTTAACTATTTAAGGATTAAGACGGTCAAGATGATTTCAAATTTCTCAAAAAAAAAAAATGTTATTTGCAGACCAAGAGATCATTACTGATGAAGATTTATGACTGGAATGACTGGCTCGGTTTCTGAGCCAGTCATTCCTGTCGTAAACTTTCAAAGATACCGTCATCTTGGTTTCAAAATGGACATTTCTAAAGACGACTACAGAAGCCATTTTTGGCCGCCTTGACCATTAAAGGGTTAATATAGGTTGTGTTTGTGTGGGTCAGGAACGTACATGTAAATAATAAAAAATGTAACAACAAAAACTTTGTAAACATATTTAAAACAGTTTGGATTATATATTCCAGGAATAAAGCTTGCTGAGATTATGTTCACTAAAGCCAGATATTTATACAGAATAATGATGCGCACACACAGACTTTTCACTGGTCGATAACAGTGTTAAATATCGCGCTAAACCAAACTTCTTTATTAACTACAGTCTAGCTACAAGGTTCTGTTCATAAAATATATATTACGAGTTATGCTAATAATCATGAGAAATATGCATGACTTAAATGTACCCTGTTCTGGTGAAAAATTCAAGCCCTTGTAACCGTTTACTAATTTTTTCAAGGATTCCAAGATCTTTGCAATTGTTTTAAAGTTTTCAGACATTTTGAATCATTTAATCAGCAAGCTGGCCAAAGCTGGCTTAGCAGTAGACTTACGGTATGTACATTTGAAGACAATATGAAGACTATTTTTTTAATTTGATCACTGAAACGACTGCCTTGATAATCAAGCAAGTCATTCAAGTGGTAAATTTGCAAAAACAGTCTTCTCTTGGCCTGTAAATGGACATGCCTTAAGTCCACAAGAGAGGACGGTTTGGCTGGTTTGTCAACTAAATTATTAACAATTAGAATGCGCTGCGACAGGAATGTACATAAGCACTATCAAATGGGATGTACAAAATACAGTATCACTGCGTATCACTGTGTATCACATGAATACGCCTCTCCTAACCCTGACTAACATCAACATAGGCTTATGCAATTATGTGATTTAATCGAAAATCACGATTATTTTGTAAATCAGGAATTTATGATTAAAAATTAAATAATCGATTAATCGTGCATAATTCCTACTGTGTAACATATTTCAAAACCTACTTTTTAATTACTCTTATGCAATCGAACACGAAAATTGACATTTCACTGAGCGAATGTATGTCCATTTGCAGGCCAAGAGAAGACTATTTTTGAAGATGTATCACTGGAATGACTGGCTCAAGAATAGGCTTGCGCGATTATTGCTTTCAGTAATCACGATCAATTATTTAATAATAATCGCGATTACTATATTAATCAGCTTGAGTACAAATTACCTATTTATAACAGCAAAATAGCATATCAATGACGAAAGCTGCAATGGTGTTAATAAAAGTCGATTTGCAGGCCAAGAACAGACTATTTTTGAAAATGTTTCACATTCTTGAGCCAGTCATTCCAGTGATACATTTTCAAAAAATAGTCTTCTCTTGGCCTGCAAATGGACATGCATTCGCTGAGCAGAATGTAAATTTCCGTGACCGATGGCATCAGAGTAATTAAAAGGTAGGTTTTGAAATAGAATCTGTAGAATTATTCATGATTATTCGATTATTTAATTTTTAATCATATAAATTCACGATTTAAAAAATAATCGCGATTTTCGATTTAATCACATAATCGCACAAGCCTACTCGAGCATCGAGGCATTCCAGCGATACATCTTCAAAAATAGTCTCTTTTGGCGAATGGAAATTTCTAAACCCCATTGCAGCTTTTGTCATTAATATGCCTTTGTTGTTATGGCTGAGTAATTTGAATCCAGGCTGATTAATCGACTAATCACGCCATTTGCAGGCCAAGAGAACACTATTTTTGAAAATTTACCATTGGAATAACTTGCTCAGTTATCGCGCCAGTCATTTCAGTGATAAAATTTTCAAAAATAGCTTTCTCTTTGTCCGCAAAGGCCAAGGATGCTTTTTGAAATATGACCACTAGAATGTCTGGTTCAATAACCGAGTTCGCGGTAAATGTTTAAAAAAAACCTTATTTGATTCCTACAAATGAACATTCACTAACCAGAGAATTATATTTTCTTGACAAATCATGCACAGTAAATTATTAATACCATTTATCAGATTTATATTTTGTACGCATTAAGCCTTCATCCATGAAATGCCAGAATCCCTGCACAGTAATCACATATAATCTATGTAAGTTGTGGAATATTTTGAAATTAGTTTGACTGGAAGATGTTGCTACCAAAGGCAGCAACATCTTCCAGTTATTAGTTTCAAAATATTCAACACAATATTTCTTACATCATATAGATTTGCGTCCTTTGTTCTGTAATGCTTTGGAGAGTAGCTATTTTTATGTGCAATGTCAAGTTTCAAGCAGGTCTATTGGAGTTCAATCCAATGCTACAAAAACACCTTTCCTTGGGATCTACTTAATTTCCGTAATTTTGCGCAATGGCCGCTATAAATAATGTATTAACAGATAATAAAACTATGCTACAATATACATAAACAAAATTAAGGTGAAATCACCTTTATGATGTTATGATTATACAACATGCTATGAAATACTGGAACTAACATAATTACATCACAGCACAGCGCTATCCATTTCTTTGCGTACTATATTAGTAAACGAAAAATAAAATCCGCATAATTATGTTCAACACAAAGGTATCCTAACATACGTCTGTGAAAAATAGAATTTCCAGCTCATGTCAGTTAAATACCAAAATTATCAACGTCAGAGAGTAAATGATATAATCAACTCATAAACACTCAAAGCTGTTCAAGAACGTTAGAATTTTCTCATAGAAAATGCCCATTTGCAAACCAAAACGATAAATCTTTGAAAATTTACCACTGGAATGACTGGTGCAGTTATCGAGCCAGTCATTCCAGTAGTAAATTTTCAAAAATTGTCTTCTCTTGGCCAGTATTGACAGCTTTTGGACATTTTGAGTGTTAAAGGGTTAAGCCAAAAATGTCCATTTGCAGACCAAGAGAAGACTTTTTGAAAATTTGCTACTGGAATGACTGGTTCGATAACCGAGCCAGTCATTCCAGTGGTAAATTTTCAAAAATAGTTTTGTTTTGGTCTGCAAATCGACATATTCTGAGAAAATTGAAATTTTCTTGAAGCAAATTCAAGTGTTAAAGGGTTAAATAAGAATTGAAATGGAAGTGAGAAATGTTTGAAAGATAGAGAATGGGGGAGAGTTGGAGCGAGGGAGGGAGGGAGGGACGTGGGGGAGGGAGAGAACAGATATTCACACAAATCTCACTACACGGACTCATATCCTCGATTGCTACGACGGCGGCCAATCAGGTAAGCCACGAGTACAATGATAACAAGGGCAGCTAATGCTGCACCGACAGCAATGGGAACAATGGCACTGGTGCTCGTATCCGCTTCACACTGTGAATCTGAAAGATATAAGAAATTGGGAAGACACTAGAATCATTTTAGACTTATGAAAAAAAATCGCAAGATTTAAATTTTAACTTTCTCACTGCTGCAAGCCAGCAGACAATAACTTCGATGAGCAAAAACTCTTGGCTTGCTGAATATTTTGAAAACAAATATAACCCTTGTCTGCCAAAACTCAGCAGTCACATGGTTAAACATCCTATTGTCAGGTAAACTGTTAAATATTTTGAAACTAATTTGACTGCATGCGCCATGAAGACAATTTAGTTTCAAAATATTCTAGTTATGTATCTTGTTAGTGGTGTTCAATAGGGTGATGATTTTCTAGCTAAGCACTTTTTAAGTGTGTTGAAATCAATTAAACCTTCATTATCAGCTAAAAACAGCTTCTGCAATGCTCTTGAGAAATGTCCATTTTCAGAACAAGAAGACTGTTTTTTAAACTTTACCAATGAAATAACTGGCTTGATAAATGAGCCAAACATTCCATTGGTAAATTTAAAAAAATAGTCTTCTCTTGGTCTGCAAATGAACATTTTGAATGAAAAATTAAAAATTTTCTTGAACAAATTTAATTTTCTCATAGAACATGTCCATTTACAAACAGACTATTTTTGAAAATTTAACATTGGAATGACTGGCTCAATTATTGAGCCAGTCATTGCAGTGGTACATTTTCAAACATAATCTTCTCTTGGTCTACAAATGGACATTTCTCAAGACCACACCAGAAGCCATTTTTGGCTGATATGAGCGTTAAATGGCTAAAATTAGAAGAAACTGGTGTCTAATACAGTTACCAAGCATCAGCTCCAAGCCAAGCTCTAGTATAACAAATGCCAGTCTTTCTCTCACATCTTATTAATATGATGGTGTCTGAATGAGTTGTTGTAGTGATATAGATTTTAGGCTGGCCGGCCTAAATTTCAAACTTGCTAGCCCAGGTGGCGGCCTAAATTTTTCCCTTTTATATTTTAAGATTGTGAGCAGAAAATCATTTTATATCTGATGAATCTATAACAGGTTGAGCTAGTTCATTAACTCTTTCAATCCGTTAAAAGTACATTTTTTTTACGATGCATAGCATATTCTGTTGAATATTTAGAAATTAATATGACTGGAAGCCATTGCTGCCAGTCATATTAATTTCAAAATATTCAACAGATTTTATGTTTGTTTGCTGTGAAATTGAGATACATGTCATTTAACGGTGAAAGGATTAAGCTTGAAAGCAACATATTTAACATTCTAAATTCTTAAATTACTATATCCTGTGTTTCTAAATTCTTAAATTACTATATCCTGTGTTTCTAAATTCTTAAATTACTATATCCTGTGTCTCTAAATTCTTAAATTACTATATCATGTGTTTCTAAATTCTTAAATTACTATATCCTGTGTTTCTAAATTCGGGACGTTGTGCACACATTGAGCATAATTATAAGATTGGGCCTCTGAGAAATTAACTGTGCCCTCTTAAGTTTTGCTTTTAGGGGTCCAGGTGGCTACTTCGTTAAGAGGCTAAAGGTTTCTGACTGTGTCGTGAACTATCAATAACCAACAACAAAGGTATTATTCATGTGATGCCATCATACCACAACAATCATTCATGCGATGACATCATTCAGTGATTATCATGGGAATTGAAGAAAATGGCTTTTCGTGTTGAAATTTGCTATTAAGGAATTTGAAAATATGCAAGAAATATATGTTATTTTATTTAAATTATATAAAAGCATCATTTGGCATTCTTTTACCCTGTTCAGTTTGTGTTCCTCTTTAACATCTTTGCAAAATAAAATAAAACGTACTATTGAATATTTTGAACATTATTGTATTGGAAGACAATCATGATGTCATAATCAACTACGCGATGTGTATACTGACATCATTAATGAATCAATTAAGCCCGTCTTTAACGATTAATAGTCCGACACATTGTACGAATTGTATGTTTTTGATATTTAAGAAACATGCTGTTGAATATTTTGAAATAGGCATCAACAGCGACCAGTCAAATTAGTTTCAAAATATTGAACAGTTTACATGTATAGTTTTCTGGAAAGTGATAGTTAGGGAGGTCAGAGATCGATCGATTCCAACACGAGCAAGGTGTGGGTCGAGCTTAGCTAGAAGTGGGCGGAGTATAACTCAAACTGGGTCCACTATGTTCAAAATATACAACAGAACATTTGCTCCATTGTATTCAAAATTTTAAGTGTACTGTACATTTCAAATGCCAGGCCAGTCTCAATTATCAACTTACAGTTGTCTCCACTTAGATCAGGCTTGGCATTGTTATTGAAGGCTTTGACTTTCAGCTTGTCCGTTGTTAACGCCGACACATTGTCATTGAACGTGATCTGTTGATTGGCTGTACAGGTAAAGTAGTCACTCTCAGGGTACTTCCAGGTGTCAGTCAAATTTGCCTCAAGATACATGGTGGCTGAGAAATAATATGAAAAACAAGATGACATTAAACCAAATTCAAACTAGAATGCGCACTCGATGGAACATCATCGCAAATCCCCACCCTTTCACCAACTATTACGTTCTTTCCACCACCACCCACCACAAACCCCCCCCCCTCCATCCTAACCCATCCCAACTTGTGGGCAGAGCCGAATGTAAACAATGTCTCTCAATCTGCAATCAGGGAATGTAACTAAGAAACCGTTTGAATTCCGCCAAATTAGACTTTCTGCCCCCACCTCCACCTTTCCCCCAACCCACCTTGTGGGGCACAGCCTAATGTAAATGTCGCTGTGCAGTCTGCAATCATGTATGTAACTTAAATAACAAATTTGATTGAATTCCACCAAACAGTTTAGGAGGAGATAGCGGCATAGATTGATAGACAAACAGACAGAGCTGATTGCAATATCCCCTGTGTTTTAGCTGCCGGTAGCAGCTCAATAAATCGTCATGTTCCTTAGTCAGTTAGTGACAAAAGCTTATTCAGCCCGACTTGTTCAATGGTTCTGGAGAAGCTGGTTTCGCAAAAACCATGACATCCAAGATGGCCACCAAAACATTTAGCCAATCAAGTTCCCGTAAACAAAGTTATTTCAGCTGTTGCCTCAGATGATGTTTGAGAGTTTTGAATCGATCCTCCAAACGGTTTTGGACATTTTGAAAGGCGCATCTAAAAATTAGACACAATCCAAGATGGCCACCGGTCAAATTGGTCGATTGCCTTCGTTTGAACAAACTTGGATCTCTATGCCCGAAGGATGCTTCCTGCCAAATATAATTTAAATCGGCCCATTGGTTGCGGAGAAGACATTAATTTCCTACTGCTTTAGTTCAGGAATTTTGGCGGGAAAATGATCCAATATGGCCACCAAACCGTTTATCTGTAAGTTTCTAAAGTACCAAATTTGAAATTAGCATGCCCAAAGCCATACATGTTTGATATATAAAAACAATTTCAGCTTCAAAATCCATCAAATAAAAAAATCCAATATGGCTGCCAAACATGTTACATTTTGATTGATCCATGGTGGTCGTGTTTTTTACGCATCAACTTCCCTTGAACAAACTTTAATGGCCCTTAGTGCTCAATCATATCTCCTAAATTTTGGTCCAATCCATTCAGCTGTTCTGCATAAGTTGTTTTCATCTTCTTCTTCTTTTCGTTCGCTGATCATACCGCCAGTCCTGTAAGTGACTATCGACATGATCATAAGCGTTAAGTGCGTGGATCCATGGTTTATTAGAGTGCGCCGTGCGGCCTGGAACCTCCGTCTTCAGCACTCGAGGTTTCTGTCAGGGTTACCTCACCCGTACCTCCTTTAGTCACCTCTTACGACATGCAGAGGATACGGAAGGTGTATTCTAAGCCCCACCTACAGGGCAAGTTGTTTTCATGAAAGCTAGCTCATCCAAGATGTCCGCTGAAGCTGGGTACAGGACGACCGCTCCGAGTGCGTTCCAAGCACACACACCCCTGAGTAGGATAGTACGCGTGTGTAAAGCCATATGAGATGTTGCTGTGAAATGTCCAAGTCCGTGAGGTTGCGTAGCGCGCATGAGCGCCCGCGCGTCAGAGCTTCCCTGAAAACATGTGTCAGCGTTGGGAGAGAATGCATACTAAAGTGTACTGGGTTGGTGCACGTAATTTCTTTAAATTCCACTATTCTCGTTGTTCTTTGTACCTATCAGGACCGGAATGAGACACGGATTCTAAAACTATTTACCTTTTTAAAATCGGACTAGAAATGTCTGAGTTATCCTAATTTAGCTCGTTGAAATTATTTTCCAAAATATTACAAGGATGTCGTAAACACGTGTACGTACTAAGTGAATGGGGAGGATGTCTATCACGTGATCGCGTCCTCACCCTTCCTCTCTGCACGCTGATTGGCTACAGATCGCCTGCTGATTGGCTGGGCGTCCTCCCTATGACATCACAAGTAGTATAAAAGGAGCGCAAAACCAAGAATCGAGACCACACTTCATCGAGAGAGAACAAGTGGCAGGTTGTGTGGCCAGAGCAGTGCAAGACGTGGGCAACTGCTTATTGACTGTGGTTCCCCTATAACCGCAGCGGTGCCTTTCAGATTTCAGTTCTTAGTCTCTGGCCTGCAATCGAACATTCGCATCTAGTTTTTGAATAGAAGAGTCCATCACTTCCAAAACTTTAGAGGAGCCTTCCTGCGGATGGGCCCCGCGGCCCCGATGTAACTTCTCCAGTATGTAGAACGAGTAGTGAATCTTGGTGTACAACTCATCAGATCTGCCGAACCACGCTGAAAAGTGGCGATCAAACTTCTGCGCAGCATGTCGTGTGTTAATTAACTTTTAGGCTGCAGTCTGGTGGGATTCTGCCTGGTATGCCGCAAGAGCTATGCAGTGTCCCATGTATGGTGTACCCAGGAATGCACATGCATTGTATAATTACAACTTTCTACTGTAGCCCTCTATGATATGGGCAACTTTCAAACTTCCGATACAGTACGGAACTTTCCAACATTCTGCTTAAATTATTTCTATAAGCTATTCTGACTATCCAGTAGACATCCGCAACTATAATCGTTCTTTTTCACCATCCTTGAGAGTGAGCCGTATCAACAGTTCGCCTGCGGAGATTTCCCAGCAACTTCAGAAACGTGCCATCTCGCGTTCATCTGTAACGCATCATCCACGGTGACTTATGAACTTTTTCCGGAGCGATGAGCAATAGGTACTCATTTAGCTACATCTTTGTATTATTGTATTCATTTGTTTCTTTACAGGTACTGATGACTAATAGGTACCGACCGGTCGTCTGAGACCGCATTTTATAATTTATATCTTTAATGTAAATATTATCCTTATTTTTTTTGTGCTTATGACTAACAAGCACCTGCAAGGTCCTATGACCTGATTTACTGATAATACTGTGATAGTTAGATTATATATATGGCAGTAGCCATCCTAAATACTTGTTTTGTTTATTTGATATAAAATACTGGGACCGCAGTTTGCTAGGCTATACTATAAAGCAACAATAAATCTGCATTACTTTTCCCCCAGCATCAATTTTACACTGAGGTCACTGTTCATTTTCTCATTGCGCGAACCTGACATATGATCGACTAAACCTGGCTATTCTAGCTCGATAGGATAGGTTTAAAAGTAGTTAGGGACACCCACTCCTTAGGAGTCATTTGTGTAAGCCTCTTTTCCGGATGTAGCGGATATGTAACACCGCACACCGGCTAGATTGTGTAAAATTGGCCAGTTACCTGAGGGCCTCTTATTATATTGAGTGATTGTCTCTTTCTATGCTCCTCCAGCCGCAAGGCTTTTTAATTGTCTGGAACTCTCATCGCCACGTTGGCATGATCCGACTTGGGAAACTATTGGGGTTTCCAAGTGGTGAAGACCAGTGTCGATTTCGCATACACCTCTGTATCTTCGGATACCAGTTAGCATAGATAACCCCGCCTAAATAGGAAGCACTGCGAATACATTATATTTATTTTAACCGCCAGCAGTGCATCTCTGGGCATCCCAGAACTTAACCCTAATGACAGGCAAACGTTAGTCCCCGGAGCTGGATCTCACATGGTCCGCCCCGACACATGGGGTGATGGATAGGATGCAGATATCCATCTAACTCCGTACAGTGACTGGGTGTGGTCTTGGAACATTAATTATAATTTCACTAGGTTGACTCACACCACACTTAGCATAGGTTTGAACAACAGTGGCCCTTTTTGCCAGCTCTCTTCCTCCGCTTCAGCGTTGATGGCATTTTCCTGCGACGGAGGCCCGCGCGAGGCACTTTCCTCTCGCAACAATAATATTTTTGTCAGGGGTATAATGGTTTATATTAAACTATATAAGTAGCCTCGTTAGGACGCTCCCTTGCAGGGAGACCTCACGGATATATAAGGATCAGTGAGGTACCTCTGACGAATCCACATTAACAAGACACTAACTTAGTTCTATGTACTGTATATTTTCTCTCTTGTGCTAACAAACGAGTACCATCATTTGTATAGTTTATTTTTAATTATCATGTCTAGGCTCCTAAATTGAGTTATGGACTGTCATACCAGTGACACAAATAGTTGGGACGAGACGGCGAGGTTCAATCTCGTCGGCAATGGTCGCACGGCCCAACTGGAATGTTATCCTTCCACCGGCTCTAGAAGTCGGTTTTTGTACATGTACTTTTCGGAGGCGCGATACGGGATCCGTAACCCCGAGAACCTCAGCTAACCAGCTCTCCCACGCATCCTGTACATGTGGTGCAACAGAGCAATGAAGCAGGACAGACCAGTGCGTACCCCTGCGAGAAACATTCCCTCGAACAAACTTGGTTCAGCTGTTGCCTTAGCTTGATGTTTCATGAGCTCCGAATCGATCATCCAAGCAGTTTCGGAGAAGAGTTTTAGACGCTTGTAAAAATTGGATAAAATCCAAGATGCCCACCGGCCACAATGGCTGATTGGGCTGCTTTGACCAAACTTGGATCGCTATTCATTAGGGATGTAATTGAAATCGGCCAATTCGTTCTCGAGAATACATTTTAACTTTCCTATTGCTTTAGTATGGGAATTTTTGTCGGAAAAAACGATCCCAAATGCCCGTCAAACCGTTTATGACAGTTTCGAAACTGGTAAATTTAAAATGAGCAAACCCAAAAAATTACAGTACAGCTCAGAGTTAACTTAACATAAAATGCGTCTGCAATGCGTGCATGACGCGTACATAGCGGGTCTATTTTAAAATAATGGATGCATCGCTTTCCCGTTGTGAACGGTAAAACAACGTGGTGTGAAAGTAAAACAAATGGATTGGAAACAGTTTGACAACGCGTCAGACCTTATTACACAATGCATTTATGATATTGGCTAGATAAGTCGTTTGAAATCTGATAACGTGAAACGCGTTCATAATTACGCCGTGCTGGTATAACGACATTATGCAAGTCGACCAAGAAGGGCAACCGATTACTCGGGCATACACACATTATGCAATTATATTTTGCCAGGGTAGCGTAAATTTTCGCGAAATTCCTGTCATGATTTTAGTGGGAGGCCTCATTCAATGTTGAATAATTGGCAGTATGTCGCATTATCAGTTCCGAGGTAACGTAAACATTCCATTCTTACAGAACAAAATGAACCCGGTTACTTATTCCTGCCTAAATTCACCACTAATGAGAAATGCCTCGCGCGACTGTCTCGCCGAGCGATAATTATGCGCAGTCGTAGATTCTCGGAAAAGCGTAGCCGTAATTTGATTGGCTTGCTGGACATCTGCCGTCATTATGAATGAATGAAAATTACTATCGTAGTAAAATTTTGATCACGTGTCTCGTTGTCATTCATAACGAATTGATGACGTGATTTATTTTAACCAGTCTCTGAGCAACTCACGATCAACAACGGCAGAACGCAAAATGTACACGTATTTGCGGTGCCGCTTTTAAAAGCAATAAAGCAATATCTTAACGCCCACTTTGACTTTTAAATTAATAAAACAATGTCTGGTTCATGAAATATAGTGAAATTAGCTCCCTGACTATTTATAATGTTAACTTTCACCGGTTTATTAAGGCACTATTTATCATCTAACTATGTTATTGCTACGTACAGGGGGGGTCGGCGATTGCTCATTTCCTCGGCCTGGTTCCTGAGTGAGGCAAAAACAATGTGTTATACTCGGCTACATTACATTGCAATATAGTGAATCCGAAAGCTACCGAATGTTACAAAAAGAAAATCATTAAATCACTACAGGCGTTTTATTTCTGCGAAAAGCCAATGAGATATCGGTACATGTTACAGCTTTAGGGGCGCATAGTATTTCATAACTAGCCCTGAACTAGTCTTTTTTCGTGTAGAGCACCGATGGGGATATTGCCGTAGCGGACACGAATCTGCTAATTTGTGCGTCTATTATCAATAAAAACCACACCATCTGCATGTTTTAATAAAAAGCGTCTACATTAGTCGAGCATTGGTACACATACAGTACAGATCTTAGTTAGCTTTACTGTTTGACGAAGCAAAAACGAAACAAGAATGCGTCTTTTTCGCGTCAAAACCTCGTAGCGTTTCCAGGCGTGGCCAAACACCAAACGCATTTTATTTATTTTATAGGCGCGTCTAACGGAAAGTCTACCCCATCCTACAATATGTTAAACGTATCATGAAATATTTTAAACCCGTCACGGAAAAAGTCAAACGCGCAAATGTATTCATTAACGCTACAAAGATTCTTACTACGTGTCATTAAACATAAACTGGAATCGGTCTATAGTCTGTCAAGGACCCGTACATGTAAATTTAAATTGCAATTGGAGCCGTATATGTGTTAAGTACATGCATCGCCGTTAGCTTTTTTTGTGGCTGTAAATGATAATTGTCGAAATGTCATCATCGTAATCAATCGTAATTTTGTATAAAATGGACGTGTGTGAACTCCGCACCTGGGTATTCTTTACTGTGTATGAAGCTAGTGTGATGAATGTGCGTATATTTTAATAAATTTTCAATCCACAATTTCTTTTGAAATCTGGATGAATAAACCAAGATACATGTATTCTCTAAAATGGGTTTATTACAATATAGTCTAATTTGAGCCGACGTAATAGGCATAACCTTTTAGAACAATATATGCACCAGTTGCAGCTAGTGTTATGCCAAATTTGTCTTATAACGGAAAGGGAAGCGATTTACAAAATCTGCAAACCTGACATTCGGTTGTTTTCCATTTCACTATTTCATTCATAATATGTAACCGAAAATCTCCGCTTTTACATAGACATGCACATGCCTACATAGTTGTTTTACCCGTGCCTGGTGTGCGTTCAGGACCGCAAAAAACCTTTTCCGTTATTAACTGAACACTGTACCGCGTAGAAAGCGAACATTCGCCTTCCTGAACTCACTCCAGGAGTATCCGAGTACATAACGTTATTACCCGTTTTCGGCAACGGGTATCACCGTCTCATTGGTCGAGAATACACGCATATTTAATCAGATCTAGCAAAGATGGCGTCAACTGTTTAGAAAATAACATTTTTGTGTGTGCAATTCATCAATCTACGCACATTTCGTGTACGCCACAGACTAAAAAGTAGACAGATAACACGGAATAGCGAAACTGCCAATCAGAGCGTGTGATGCCTATATATTTGACCGCTTCGGCATCTTAACTC
This sequence comes from Chaetoderma sp. LZ-2023a, assembly GCA_034401795.1. Classification (NCBI taxonomy): domain Eukaryota; kingdom Metazoa; phylum Mollusca; class Caudofoveata; order Chaetodermatida; family Chaetodermatidae; genus Chaetoderma; species Chaetoderma sp. LZ-2023a. The sequence goes on along the minus strand of CM067368.1, from coordinate 89,247,857 downwards.
AGGCTTATTACTGACAGTGCTTGAAGTTAGTTATCTCGAAAACTGTAAACAAAGACACGCGTCGATGATCGAATTTATCGGATTGTTTATCTTCAACATTGTTTTTTCACAACCAGGACGAAATGGATATTATATATATATATATATATATATATATATATATATATATATATATATATATATATTTTGTGTCTGCGGCTCTCTTGCGACAATCAATAACTTTCTCATTATCGGTGACATCACATTTACTAAAACAAGAATGATAATGCAGGTTACTGGGCCAATATTGGCCTAGTAACCTGTTACTGGGCCAATATTGGTCTAGTAACCTGCATTATCAGGGAAGTAGGCCCCAAATCCAAACCAATGAATTATCACATTTTACCCATTTGAACCTGAAATCCCAGAATTCCACTTTTACAGTCATTATATAAGTATGATTTTGAATATTTTGAAAGCAATTTGACTGGAAGCTGGCTTTCAGTCAAATTAGTTTCAAAATATTCACCAGAATTTTGACACATTCGTAACAAATTTATTTTCTCTTGTCATTTGAAATTGTTAATGCAATAGTAGAAGTACTCCCTTGTTAAGGCGATATTCCCACCCTGTATTATATTCATAGAATCACAATGACGTTATCACAATCAAATTTCCCATAATACCCTGGGAGATTTAACATTACGAGCAATGGGCCGTTAAACCTTAATTACATTTTCTTTAATATATTGCAAAATTCACTCATGATTTCATGTTTTCTGATACCTGACAGGGTTATTACAGATTCTCAGACACAGGATTTAATGGTTTGAACATCAAGGAAAATGTAAACAATGAGTTTGTATGGGCAGTCCTCTTTAGCATGTAGTAAGTTTGCCCCAACTTTAATGGCGGCCGAATTCAAGATGCCTGAATGTGCGAAACTATGAATAATGTGTTTGATTTCTGCGCTAAAGTCTGAGGCCGGTGTATGACCAAAACAGCCACTGTCAGGTCATAGGGCCTAACAGTACATGTATATAGTATATTACTGGCTATATATTGTGCCGTATATTTTAAACCAAATATCACTCATCGTGGCGTTGTAAACGTGGAATCAGACACTGATAGTAATGGTGAGACAGCTAATGTGTGGGACAGTGAATCTTCTGATGATAACATGTTTGACGATGAGGAAGCCACCACTACTGGAAAGACTTGAAGATGAACTTGAAGCTGGTACACTACCGATTGAGTGAACTTCTCCAATCAGTGACAAAGAGTTTGCCCTGAAGTTTGGGTTATTTTGGTGCATTCACCATGATCATTTGTGCCGTTTGAATTTAATTAACTGTTAAAGTTTGTTATATTGAATTAGCTCTAACTAACATGATTGTTAATGCGATGTGATACCAATAACATACCAAGAGTTAGTAGTTAGTCACTGTTATAAGAATTGTACATTTTAGCAATTGACCCTTTAACACTCCAGCTGGTGAAAACATGTTCTGTGGTGGCCTTGAGAAATGTCCATATGCAGAACAAGAATTATTTTTTTACCATGACTCAGTGAGTTGTCAAAACTGGCCTCTGAAATCAAATTGTCTTGAGAAATGAACATTTGCAGGCCAAGAGAAAACTATTTTAAGATTTTACCACTGGAATAACTGGCTTGATTACCAAGCTAGTCATTACAGTTCTAAATGTTAAAAAATTGCCTTGGCTTGCAAATGGGCATTTATTAACCCTTTAATGGTCAAATCAGCCATAACCAGCCTCTGCAGTGTTCCTGAGAAATGCCCTTTTGCTGACTAAGAGAATACTATTTTTGAAAATTTATCACTGGAATGACTGGCTCCCAGAATACTCTTGATCAACAAATTGACATTTTATGAGACAATTGGAATTTTCTTGACCAAATTTACCCATTATAGGGTTCAGCAGAAATTTACATTTTCTTGACAAATATTGGACAGTAAAGGGTTGTAAAGCTGGAGCTTTACTTACCTTTAACTACCTTGTTCTGCTGTTCACAGTGGGGAAAAATTCTCAATCCTTGTTCCACTGAAGATCAAAGAAATGATGAAAACACCATACAACCTTTACTTACATACAGTAAATAAGTCAAACCAGGTCATTTTGGATTTGATTAAATTGTTTATTCATTCACTTAAAAAATCTTAATGTCATTGTTATTGAATGCTGCCATATTGATATAATGCAGAGTTTGCTCAAACAATCACCAACACAGACAATAGCGCAAACCACCACTGATTACCAGCATGAGCAATATTGTATAGGACCAAGAATAAGTTTACTTTACTGTTGATTTTGAGATTTGTATTGTTATCGATGATCAATAACAATACAAGTCCAGTCTCTAGAACAAAAGTAAACTATCTTGGTCCTATATAATATTGCCCATGCTGGTGATCAGCGGTGTTTTATGGTTATGCTACTGTCTGTGTTGATGAATGATGTTGCTGGTCACAGGTCATATATTACTGATAGTGGTCTTTCAAATTTTTGTCCTACTGTTCCAGATTTTGTACGTTTATTTTTGCAACATTTGTTTGTGGTCTGGCTATGTTTGAACAGTAGCTGAAATAGAAAGTGAAACAAATATGATTACACAGGGAGTTATAAGCATTACATAATGGACCTTTCCATTTCCCACCCCCCCCCCAAGTTGGGTGGAATTCAACCAAATTTGGTATGTGGGTTATCCATATGACTGTGGATTGGCTGACAACATTTATTTAATGTAGTCAGAGATTGGTTTCTTCCAGATTTATCTAGATTTCTCATAGTCCTGACCACACTCTCGCACATCATTTGACACCCTCTCAATAGTTTTAAATTAAGCCAGATGAGCCACTACATTTAGATAGGACTAGTGATTACCAGATTCTACTATAGCCCTTCAAATCTTTGCAGACCAAGGGAAGACTATTTTTTAAGCTTTACCACTGAAATGACTGGCTCAATTATTGAGCCAGTCATTCTATTGGTAAATTTCCAAAAATAGTTGTCTTTCTCTGCTCACAATAGAGGAATTTTTTTACCACCTTGACCATTAAAGAGTTGACATGTCAAATTGTTACCATTGGGTTGGTCAGTTACAAATTGTACTAGCCCTGGTCAATTTCTGCTAACCTCACGCTCATGTTAATTTTAACCCCTGCTCTCACAGATCATTTCCCCTTAAGACCTCCAGATTTTTCACAGCGATCCACGCCAGTCTCTGTGTAATGTAACTCCTCCGAAAGCGGTGGATGGAATTCAAACAAATGCTGTAGGTTACTATAGAGTGCAAGAGCCCATTTTTATCTCAACTACGAAGTAAAATGAGCTATTGTGATACCATGCACGTCGCCCGGCGGCGTCTAATTTGTGTTTAGCTCAACTTTTCTGTTTATATCTCATGTTTGGTTGATCATACTGGTCCTAAACTTGGACACATGCCTCCTTATAATGACACGGCATCACACAATGATGTTCTGGCCAAAAGGTCAAAATCACTGATACGCGTGGAAACCATTTGCTGTCCGCCATCCATCCGTCAACTTATGTTTAAAAACATAAGTTGACGGATGGACGGCAGACAGCAGATGGTTGCCATGCATATCAGTGATTTTGACCTTTTGGCCAAAACATCATTGTGTGATGCCGTGTCTCATACATACATTAACCGCTTGGCGGATTTCAAACTAATTTGGCTGGAAGGACCCTAATGCTTTCGGCTTCCGAACATGCATACAGAATTTTGATTGGTCAATTTTTGTGTGAAAATCTTTGACTTTATGAAAAATTTAGCAGAAATTGTCAAAACGCTACTCCTCATTAACCGCTTGACAGATTGCAACCCTAGTTGGCTGGACATAAATTGCCAAAATGCATATTCTCCATGACCGCTTGGTGGATTATATCCAAACTTGGCGGAAGGATTCTGCAGTAGTTGGCTTTAGAACTTCTATTCAGAATTTTTTTTTATAATTCTGTGCTTAGCAACAACCGTCATCAGATGAGATATTTTGACAGTTCGCCTCTATGTCCGCCTCATCTCAAAAGAAAAATAGGAAGTGGAAATTAGATACGGGTATACAGGCAACCTGCTGAATATTTTGAAAAGTTTTGATAGATAGATAGATAGATAGGTATGTACATACTCGATACATTTTATAGGCAGCCTTTTTTGACATAGTAGCAGCCTTCTCTGCTGGCAGCCCTTATTGCCATACACCGTCCAGGATACCGTTACAGGCCCTTGGCCCCCTTGTTAATAAGCCTTCTAAATTTATTTTATGTTTGAAGTCAATCATCAGAGTTCATTGCTGTCATGAAGTCGAGATTCATGGTTGCATTGCAGCCACATTTCTGGTATTACATTTGGCTCCTCCCCTGGGGTAGTGAACGTGGTCGATTGCTATGACATGCCATCGACCAAACAATCTAGTTATCACTTACTTTCCATCGTCAGATAGATCCAAGTTATCAGAGATTGTAACCCACAGCCTATAATTTTTCTTTTGATCACTTCCAGGGTTGGTAAATCTTTATGTATGATGACACAACTTCCTTTATTAAAATTTGAGCAAAATCTGACCAGTTTGTTTCCGATATATCCATAGATTAAAATTTTTACCCAATCTGGATCCAACTTGGTTTTTGTCCAGATCACAGCCAAAGTCTGGAAATCCTTGTTTAGGTTATGTTGCTTTTTTACTGTCGTCTAATAGTACACAACTGTCAAAGCGTCATGAGATTAGTTCAACCAATCAGATTTTCCATTGATGGCTTTTCCAACAATATCTCTGCCAATCAAAGATAACGAGGTTAAATATATATGCGATGACTTCATCCGAATGGAATGGTGTTCCAGTTCAAGACGATTGTCCATTCGGCATTAGATATATCGAGATTTTCACTATAAAAACGCAGAAATTAGACGAATCCCGCGAAGAAACACTAAATTAAATACATCTTCTGATAAATCCAGCCACAAATTGACGTAAATAAGTTAAAATCTGCTGTACGAATCACTCAGTTTGCAAAGCATGCGAGATACATGTACGGAGGAAACATGTACTGATAAGCGGTTCTGCCTAGACTAGGAACCGAGTACCCGTTTGCTTCTAGCCATAGGACTCGTCGAAAGAACTGGAGAACCGCAGTTGGAATTGATGGCACGTTTAATTTATCGTAAAATTTTCAAACGCTACCAAACGTAGGGCAAAAAGTTAAACCCGTCATTCACAATGTCAAACCCGTAGTGTCAAAATTTTAACCCGTCAAGATAAAATTCAAGATGTGTATTGAGATTTTAACAAATGCGCTATGTCTAAGCAAATCACTACGAGAAAATGACGAGAAAATGACGCCATACAGACGCGTTTTAAACAAGCTTTAGGATGCGCTTAAGTAAAGCTAACTAAGATCTGTACTGTAAGCTATATTTTGACATTTTGACTTTAATCCATAATTTTGCATTTATTCGCTGTCTGTTCATCGCAAACACAGGTGATGCGTAGAAGTGATAATGAAGTTGCTTACGGACAATTTTCACTACGATTAACCTATGTCAAATCTCGCCAGTCGGCATGTTTCGCTGCACTGGATGTTTATAAAAGTTAAATGCGAAACAAACCGATGCTTACGATTCTTGCACTCGATGCAAAAAGTTCAGGGGCGCAAAACGGTCAGGGGCGCATCGTTACATTAATTCTCAACCGGGAATCATGATTTTGTGTTTCGTAATATTTATAATTTTGATTTTTAATATTATGTCCCGCTGTCTTTTTTAGGAAAAGTTTCTCATATTTACCTTTGCCCCTTCTAGGAAATGTAATGTACCGCTAAGTTTGATTGGATCCCGGGTAGTTGGAGCCGTGGAGTTGGTATGTTCGCCGAGTATTACGCAATGCACATATGAATCTTTTAAACGCATTTAAAATTTGGCGTCCGTCCCGTTTTGCTTTTAACGCGTTTGGCACTATCTCTGGGGGATAGCAAACAAGTTTAAACTTGCTTATTTATGCATTTAATGCTCGTTCTCAATGCATATATTTATTACTTTAAATGCATCAAAAAAATTAACTAGATGCGTTGTGAATGCATTGTTTTTAAAACCGATGCGTTGGAAATGGGCCTTCAACGCATCATGCATCCGGTTCAGACCCGTTCGTATGTTAAGTTAACTCTGAGCTGTACTGTACATAAAACCAATTTCAGCTTGAAAATCCATTTAATAAAAAACACAAATGAATATGGCCACCCAAATGGACTTCGTTTGAACAAACTTGCATGTCCATGCCATAATGCTTCCTGCCAAATATAATTGAAATCAGCCCAGCAGTGGTTTGTGAAGTCCAGCAGTGGTTTGTGAAGTCCAGCAGTGGTTTGTGAAGTCCAGCAGTGGTTTGTGAAGTCCAGCAGTGGTTTGTGAAGTCCAGCAGTGGTTTGTGAAGACCAGCAGTGGTTTGTGAAGTCATTTAAAGAAAATATCGACAGATGACAGATGGATGAACGATGGACGGTCACACCATAGGCTCACTTGGCCTTTCAAACCAGGTGTGCTGAAAATTACTTTCTGTTGTCCTGCAATGGATACATTTTGTGATCCCTGCAGAAGCCATCAGTGTCTTTGGTTGGCTTACAAGGAAATGCTCATTTTCTTTACTCAGTATCAATTTCTAAGCCAGAAGATGATTTTTGAAAATATACATGTATCACTGGAATACCTTGCTCGGTTAGCGAGCCAGTCATTCAATGGTAAATTTTCAACAAGGCAAATCAATAAATTGATGTATGCTCCCAAAAGGCATACTCTGCAGAGAAACTGAATGGATAACCCCGAAGGCATATGCTTCAGGGAAAAGTTTGGAACTGTGGCTCAGACACAGAGAAACGAACTTGAACTTGTCAATGAGATATCACCATATTAGGCCATCCTTAAAATATTGTTGGTTTGGGGTAATGATGTTAAATCCACAATTTGGGGAGTAGGAATGATTCGGTGGGCCATCATTCTTTTGGTCTGACGGGATTTGCCCTAAAGAACAATTTGTTAAGGATAGCTTAATAAAAGCAAAATCTAAGTTTCTCTAAATAAACACACTTAGACTTTGCTGGGCACCATATGAAAAATACATATAAAAACTATGTTCAAAATGACCAGAGATAGTTTCTCTAATAATCAATACCAAGTTTGGTGACCATATGTGAAAAAGTCTTGAAACTATGGCCCGGAGAAACATTTTCTGTGATATTCAGTCGACCATGAAAAGTAGGTCAGCATGACCTACTTTTCATACTGTGCACACCTTTTCCCTAAGATGCATCCACATAGCAAGTTTGGTGACCATACGTGAAAGACTTGAAACTATGGCCCGGACAAACATTTTCTGTGATATTCAGTCGACCATGAAAAGTAGGTCAGCATGACCTACATTTGACCTACTTTTCTACTCTGCACACCTTCTCCCTAAGACGCATCCACATACCAAGTTTGGTGAGCACATGTGCAAGTCTTGAAACTATGCCCCGGATAAACATTTTCTGTGATATTCAGTCGACCATGAAAAGGTCAGCATGACCTACTTTTGACCTACTTTTCATACTCCGCACACCTTCTCGCTAAGATGCATCCACATACCAAGTTTGGTGACCATATGTGCAAGTCTTGAAACTATGGCACAGACAAACATTTTCTGTGATATTCAGTCGACCATGAAAAGGTCAGCATGACCTACTTTTGACCTACTTTTCTACTCTGCACACCTTCTCCCTAAGACGCATCCACATACCAAGTTAGGTGAGCACATGTTCAAAACTCTTGAATCTATGCTCCGGACAAACATTTTCTGTGATACTCAGTCGACCATGAAAACTAGGTCAGCATGACCTACTTTTCATACTCCACCCACTTCTCCCTAAGATGCATCCACACACCAAGTTTAGTGACCATATGTGAAAAAGCCTTGAAACTATGCACTGAAGAAAACTTTCTGTGATATTCAGTCGACCATGAAAAGTAGGTCAGCATGACCTACTTTTGACCTACGTTTCATACTCCGCACACCTTCTCCTTAAGATGCATCCACATACCAAGTTTGGTGACCATATGTGAACAAGAGCTCTGCAAACTGCGCATAATACCCCGCCATGATGACAAACTAATAAATGACAGCTATCAGAAAATATTTATTTCTTCCTCAGACCAGTAATCCTTATTAAGTGTCAAAGCAATCCGCTAAACGGTCAAGGAGGTATCGTCCAGAAACCAATTTTCAAGATGGCTGCTGCTGACTGGTGGCCATATTGGATTTCAGATTATCGTAAATTTCAATAGGTTTCTTCACCAGACATATTCCAACGACCCTAGGAAGTGATCCGATAAATGGTAACAGAGATATCATCCAGAAACCTACTTTCAAGATGGCAGCCCGTGGCTGGCGGCCATCTTGGATTTTGGATCATTGTCGATTTCGATAGGTTTTTTTCCCCAGACCTAGTCCAACCACCCTATGAAGTTTAAATGCGATCCGACAAACGGTAACAGAGTTATCATCCGGAAACCAATTTTCAAGATGGCCACCGATGGCTGGCGGCCATTTTGGATTTTGGATCATTGTCAATTTCGATAGGTTTCTTCCCCAGACCTAGTCTAACAACTCCATGAAGTTTCAAAGCGATCCGATAAACGGTAACAGAGTTATCATCCGGAAACCAATTTTCAAGATGGACGCTGGTGGCTGGTGGCCATCTTGGATTTTGGATCATCGTCGATTTCGATAGGTTTCTTCCCAACACCTAGTCCAACCACCCTATGAAGTTTCAATGGGATCCGACAAACGGTAACGGAGTTATCATTCGCAAACCAATTTTCAAGATGGCCGCCGGTGGCTGGCGGCCATCTTGGAGTTCGGATCATCGTCGATTTCGATAGGTTTCTTCCCAAGACCAAGTCCAACCACCCTATGAAGTTTCAATGCGATCCGGCAAACGGTAACAGAGTTATCATCCGGAAACAACTCTGCCGCCTGCACACCCGACCGACTGTCCGCCCGCCCGGACGGACGGCGGCATTACATAATACCCCACCACATTTTTTGGTGGGTTATTAGTCTTGAAACTATGCCCCGGACAAACCTTTTCCGTGATATTCAGTCGACTATGAAAAGTAGGTCAGCATGACCTACTTTTGAACTACTTTTCATACTCCGTACACCTTCTCCCTAAGATGCATCCACATACCAAGGTTGGTGACCATATGTGAAAAAGCCTTGAAACTATGCACCGGACAAACTTATATATGGTGAACGGACAGACGGATGGATGAACGGATGGACAAAGTGGCGACTATATGCTCGTGCGAAATTTTCTTGGGGGAGCATGAAAATAGTCTCTTACCCTGCCAAATTGACATAATTCCCTGTGCAGATGGTTTTGGCTGCGGTCACAATGGACTTATCCATCCAGCATACGTCATAATTAATTACGTGATGTGTAGAATGATATCACAATCAATGACGTCTTGTATGACGTACATGTAGGTAAGTATGTCACGAATGCATAATTAAAGACGGACTATGCGTTTTTGTACGGATTGTATGTCTTTACTATTTCATACAAATTCTGGCAGCAACAGCACCCAGTCAAATTAGTTTCAAAATATTTAATAGCATATCTGTATAGTTTTCTGGAAATTGGCAGTCAGGGAGTTCAGGGATCACTCGATCCCAACATGAGTGAGGTGTGGATGGAGCTTGGCTAGAGATGGGCGGGGCATAGCAAAACTGGAATAGTCCATTAATGGGTTAGGTTGACACAAGAGGGCTCAAAACTCGCGCTTTGAGCGATTGAAAATGATGCAGGTTAAAAAACTAACCCCTTACCTTCAGGATCCTTAGCATCAGGAAAGAAAAAAGGAGTCAGTCTATATGTCAGTCTGACATGTTCAAGATTAACAGTAGCACCTTTCAGAGCCAGCCTAAAGGTTATATTGATATCCGCCATGGAATAGCTTAGTGTCAACGTCTCTGTGTGATTCCCACACTCGCCATCAGAATCTGCTTCCCCTAGGATAAACAGCTTTGGAGAAGTCTGAAACACAATGACAAACATAAATGTAACCCATATAATACAGAATTTACAGTACATAGTTAGCTTTACTTAAACGCATCCTAAAGCTCGTTTAAAATGTGTTTAAATGGTGTCATTTTCTCGTAGTGATCTACGTAGTCATAGCGCGTTTGGTCAAATCTCAAGATGCATCTTGAATTTTATCTTGACGGGTTTAAATTTTGACACTACAGGTTTGACATTTTGACAGACGTTGGCCTATGCGTTTGGTAACGTGTGAAAATTTTACGATAAATTAAATGCACTATCAATTCCAAACGCGGATCTCCAGTTCTTTCGCCGAGTCCTATGGGTAGAGGCAAACGGGTACTCGGTTCCAGACCCGGTTATCAGTACACATTTTCCTCGCGTGGTTTGCAAACTTTGAGCGATTCATATAGCAGATTTTAGGTTATTTACATCACAGAACATCATTGTGTGAAGCTGTGTCATTATAAGGAGGCATGTGTCCAAGTTTGGGACCGGTATGATTAACCAAACATGAGATATAAACAGAAAAGTTGAGCGAAACATAAATTGGATGCCGCCGGGCAACGTGCAGGGTATCACAATGACTCGTTTTACTTTGTAGCTGAAATAAAAATGGCTTCTTGCAGTCCATAGTAACCTACAACATTTGTTTGAATTCCATCCACCGGTTTCAGAGGAGTTGCATTACACAGAGACTGGCATGGATCGCTGTGAAGAATCTGGATGTCATTAGGGGAAATGATCTGTGAGAGCAGGGGGTTAAAATTAACATGAACTCGAGGTTAGCTGAAAATTGATGAGGGCTAGTACCATTTAATGGTCAAGGTGGTCAAACAATTCCTCTGCTGTGATCTTCAGAAATGTCGATTTGCAGAGCAAGATAACTATTTTTGAAAATTTACCAGTAGAATAACTGGCTCGATAATTGAGCCAGTCATTCCAGTGGTAAAATTTCAAAAATAGAGTCCCTTATAGTAGAATCCAATAATCACCAGTCCTTCTATCTAAATGTAGTGGCTCATCTGGCTTAATTTAAAACTATGGAGAGGGTGTCAAATGATGTGCGAGAGTGTGGTCAGGAGTATGGGAAATCTAGATAAATCTGGAAGACCCCAATCTCTGACTACATAAAATAGATGTTGTCAGCCAATCCACAATTATATTGATAACCCACATACCAAATTTGGTTGAATTCCACCCAACTGTTTTGGAGAAGATACAATGTAGCATGGTTGATGGACGAAGACAAATGTATCCTAATTTTTTTCAAAACATGGAGATAAAGGAAGGACTCGAGATTTTAAAGGTAATTAATTCAACGTCATCATACTAAAATTAAATTTTCTTTCAGATTGAGAAATTAGGCTACCACCATCATTTACCATGCCACATTGTTTTCAGGACGTGTCAGTGAAAGGGTTAAACACAGCAAAAACTGGAATTGGCAAGAGGAAAACAGAAATTGAGATTTTCTAATTTCTTTTAGCTATGCCACGGCCATCTCTATGTAGGCTCCATCGATGCTTTGCGACTGCATGTGTTGGGATCAGTATGTACTTTGAATCCTGAATTCCAAATTTCATGGTAACTAATTTCAAGTAATTTCTCTGGAGTCTGTTGTTAAATATTCAACAGCATGTTTACTAAATAGTAAAGACATACAATTCGTACAACTGACTCTTAGAAGTTTAACAGATTTAGCTACGTCAGCTTACATATGATGTAATTCATTATGACATCATATACTTAACCCTTTAACACGCATGTTGGGTTTTGTTGAGTTTTAGCGCTCTAAAATTCACAACGTCCAATCATTACCTTCACACATGGTTCATTGGCCGTATGGATTTTAGAACATAGATATCTTCCATGTATGTACTTGATCCAACATTTGTCAAAATGACCCATCATTTCTTGAGGAAGTGGGCCAGTTCATCCCACTAAGCAACCGGATCGGCAGAACCCAGCTCATATCATCCAAAAACGGCTTCTGCAGTGGTGTTTAGAAATATCTATTTGCAGACCATGAGGCTATTTTAGAAAATTTACCACTGGAATGACTGTCTCGATAACCGAGCCAGTCATTCCAGTCATAAATTTTCAAAATAGCCTCTTGTCTTTCACTCTCCTGACATGTGCGATTCACTGTCCTCAGCGGTCACTCACCTGGAAACACCAACCCTCCACCGGAAAACTTTGAAGTAAGTCTAGATGCTCTCCAAGAGCAGCTGAGGCGTTTCCAGGTATAAACAGGCCTAAGGGGTGTTTTGTTGTCTATGAAATTTAGATATTTTTTACTAATTTAGAATTTTCTCTTTCAAACTTCACATCACCTGAGTTGTAACCACCATGCATGTCACCCAGAAAAATTAATGAATAATCCAGCATGCTTATCAGGTACCACTGTACCACCATGCATGTCACCTAACAAAATGAATGAATAAACTGGCATGATTATAATCGTGCTGGTTTATTCTGACAAATATTATCAGTGCGGTACGTGGTGGTTTAGTGAATATCACTATGAGCAATGTATGCTGTACTACAGCAGTGAGATTATAGTAGCTAATTTATTAGTGTGGCGTGACACTGAGTGGTGGTAGTAAACACTTGACCAGGCAGTGCACCAGTATCATGTCAAAATAGCATTCTATCAGTATTTGTGCTGGTACACTTTTAAATAATTTATTACATAACGTACTTGTACCAACACAGATAGAATGCTATTGTCATGCTACTGTTGCAGTGCTAGGTCAGATGTTCACTACTACCGCTCAGTCTTACTTACAGTTTTGCCCAATGGAGGAATCCAGTTTTAGCTATGCCCCGCCCATCTCTAGCTAAGCTCCACCCAAGCTTTACCTGCGTTGAGATCGATCTCTGCACTCTCTGAATCTCAAATTCCAGAAAACTATACGTGTAAGCTGTTGATATGAGAGCAACAGTTCCCAGTCAAATTAGTTTTAAAATATTCAACATCATTTTTATTAACCCTTTAATGGTCATGCCGACCAAAACTGGCCTCTGTTATGGCCTTGTGGAATGTCCATTTACAGGCAAAGAGAATAGAATTTTTGAAACATCACCAGAAATGACTGGATCAATGACCGAGCCAGTAATTTGTCATAAATTTTCAAAAATTGCATTCTCTTGGCCTCTAATTGGACATTCAATAAGTGGATATTAAAATTTTCTTCACCAAATTTGTCCATTAAAGGGTTAAATAGAATACATATAGTCCGTCATCAATTAAGTGTCTGTGACGATTGACAAACTTATCTACGTCATTCATTATGTCATTGATTATGTTGTCATCCTTATGCATCATGTAGTTGATTATGACATCATGATTGATGGATAAAATGGAAAGGTCCATTATGTAACACTTATAACTCCCAGTGTAATCATATTTGTTTCACTTTCTATTTCAGCTACTGTTGAAACATAGCCACAAACACATGTTGCAAAAATAAACTTACAAAATCTGGAACAGTAGGACACAAATTTGAAAGACGACTATCAGTAATATGTGACAAGCAGAAGAAACTACAGTAAAAACCAGCACTGCACAACATCATTCATCAACACAGACAGTAGCATAACCATAAACCACCACTGACCACCAGCATGAGCAATATTATATAGGACCAAGATAGTTTACTGTTGTTCTAGAGACTGGACTTGTATTGTTATTGATCATTGATAACAATACAAATCTCAAAATCAACAGTAAAGTAAACTATCTTGGTCCTATATAATATTGCTCATGCTGGTAATCAGTGGTAGTTTGCGCTACTGTCTGTGTTGGTGATTGTTTGAGCAAACTCTGCATTATATCAATATGGCAGCGTTCAATAACAATGACATTAAACTTTTAAGTGAATGAATAAACAGTTTAATCAAATCCAAAATGACCTGGTTTGACTTATTTACTGTATGTAGGTAAAGGTTTTACGGTGTTTTCATCATTTCTTTGATCTTCAGTAGAACACGGATTGAGAATTTTTCCCCACTGTGAACAGCAGAACGAGGTAGTTAAAGGTAAGTAAAGCTCCAGCTTTACAACCCTTTACTGTCCAATATTTGTCAGGAAAATGTAAATTTCTGCTGAACCCGTTAATGGGTAAATTTGGTCAAGAAAATTCCAATTGTCTCATAAAATGTCAATTTGCTGACCAAGAGTATTCTCGGAGCCTGACTGGTTTGATGCCAGTGAGAAATTTTCAAAAATAGTATTCTCTTAGTCAGCAAAAGGGCATTTCTCAGGAACACTGCAGAGGCTGGTTATGGCTGATATGACCATTAAATGGTTAATAAATGCCCATCTGCAAGCCAAGACAATTTTTTAACATTTAGAACTGTAATGACTACAGCTGGGTTATCAAGCCAGTTATTCCAGTGATAAAATTTTGTAAAAATAGTCTTCTCTTGGCCTGCAAATGTTGTCATTTCTCAAGACAATTTCAGATGCTGGTTTTGACGACTCACTGAGCCACGGTAACGTTTTCATATGTCGTGGACCTTTAATCCTAAAATTGTTTTAAGAAAATTAAATTTTCCTATGGAAAATGTCCGTTTGCCGAGCAAGGGAAATACATTTTTGAAAATTTACCAGTGGCTCGGTTATGGAGACACTCATTTCAGTGGTCAACTTTCAAAAAAATAATTCTCTTGTTCTGCATATGGACATTTCTCAAGGCCACTCACTCCAGAACATGTTTTCACCAGCTGGAGTGTTAAAGGGTCAATTGCTAAAATGTACAATTCTTATAACAGTGACTAACTACTAACTCTTGGCATGTTATTGGTATATCTAATCATCTTAGTTAGAGCTAATTCAATATAATAAACTTTAACAGTTAATTAAATTCAAACGGCATAAATGATCATGGTGAATGCACCAAAATAACCCAAACTTCGGGGCAAACTCTTTGTCACTGATTGGAGAAGTTCACTCAATCTGTAGTGTACCAGCTTCAAGTTCATCTTCAAGTCTTTCCAGTAGTGGTGGCTTCCTCATCGTGAAACATGTCATCATCAGAAGATTCACTGTCCCACACATTAGCTGTTTCACCATTACTATCAGTATCTGATTCCACGTTTACAACGCCACGATGAGTGATATTTGGTTAAATATATAGCCAGTAATATACTATATACATGTACTGTTAGGCCTTACATGTATGACCTGACAGTGGCTGTTATGGTCATACACCACACTCAGACTTTAGCGCAGAAATCAAACACATTATATAATACAGGGTGGGAACATCGCCTCCAACAAACAAGTATTTCTACTATCGCATTAACAATTTCAACCAACAAGAGAAAATAATAAATTTGTTACGAATGTGTCAAAATTATGTTGAATATTTTGAAACTAATTTGACTGAAAGCCAGCTTCCAGTCAAATTGCTTTCAAAATTTTCAACATCATACTTATATAATGACTAAAAGTGGAATTCTGGGATTTCACGTTCACATGGGTAAAATGTGATAATTCATTGGTTTTGATTTGGGGCCCACTTCCCTGATAATTCAGGTTACTGGGCCAATATTATTATTATTCTTGTTTTAGTAAATGTGATGTCACTGATAATGAGAAAGTTATAGATAGTCGTAAGAGAGCCGCAGACATACATGTGTATATATATCCATTTCGTTTACCGCTTGTCGTGAAAAAACAATGTTGAAGATAAACAATCCGATACACTCGATCATCGATGCGTGTCTTTGTTTACAATTTTTTAGAAAACTACATGTAACCTCAAGCACTGTCAGTAATAAGTCCAAGTTAAGATGCCGAAGCAGTCAAATACAATGAAGCTCTGTTAGTCGGGCCAGCAAACCGACGTGCTAAGACTGACCTATGTGACATCACAGCTGGAAATAGTCAAATAAAGCTGTCAACTGTCGTAAAGGATCTTGGTGTATACTTAGACAATGAACTGACTATGGATAAACATGTTAGTTACATCTGCAAAGTCTGCTATTTTCAATTGCGCAATATCGGCAGCATCAGGCGCTATATCACAAAAGAGGCCGCGATCATGCTAGTACGAGCATTGATAACGTCGCGCCTGGATTATTGTAATAGCCTCCTGATTGGCGCCTCAAAAGAACTTATTCAGCGACTTCAGGTGGTCCAGAACACTGCAGCGAGAATCATATCCCTGTGTGCCAAGCGAGAACACATTACTCCGGTCCTACATGATTTGCACTGGCTCCCCATTGTGCAAAGAATAACTTTTAAGACACTATGTCTGACATACCAATGTGTATCTGGCACAGCACCAGCCTATCTCTCTGACCTTGTACAACCTTACATTCCTGGTCGCTCTCTCAGATCTGCAAATCTAAATCTACTAAAAGTACCTAAGGTCAACTCTAAAACATATGGCCATAAAACTTTCTCTTTCACTGCAGCTACCGAATGGAATAACTTACCAAATGAAATTAGAAACTCATCAACTTTAGAAATCTTTAAATCCAATCTTAAATTCTATTTATTTCAAATAGCATATCCATAGAATACTTACGCGCGTTAGCGCTTAGAGCATGCAGTTGCATGGATTTAGCGCTCTAAAAATGTACTATTATTATTATTATATAGGCATCACGCTGTCTGATTGACAGTTTCGTTATTCTGCATTATCTGTCTACTCTTTAGTCTGTGGCATACATGAAATGTGCATAGTTTGATGTATTGCACACGCAAAAATTTTTTATTTTCTAAACAGTTGACGCAATCTTTGCCAAATCTCATTAAATATGCATGTGTTCTCGACCAATCAGACTCGTGTGATACGGTGATACCCGTTGCCGAAAACAGGTAATGAGCTTACGTACTCGGATATCAGGCACCGGTAAAACAATTATGTATGCATGCGCATGTCTATGTAAAAGCGGAGATTTTCGGTTACATATTATGTATGAAATAGCGAAATCGAAAACAACCGAAAGTCAGGTTTGCAGATTTTGTAAATCGCTTCCCCTTTCCATTATAAGACATTATAAAACTAGCCGCAACTGGTGCATATAATATTGTTCTAAAAAGTTATTTGCGGAGTTCACACACATCTATTTTATACAAAATTACGGCCACGAAAAAAGCTAAAGGCAATGCATGTACTTAACACATATATACGGCTCCAATTGCAATTTAAATTTACATGTATGGGTCCTTGACAGACTGTTGACCGATTCCACTTTATGTTTAATGACGCGTAGTAAGAATCTTTGTCGCTTTACTGAATACATTTGATTGCGCATTTAACTTTTTTTATGATGGGTTTTAAATATTTCATGATGCGTTTAACATATTGTAGGACGGGTTTGACTTTCCATTAGACGTGCCTATAAAATAAATTAAATGCGTTTGGTGTTTGGCCACACCTGTAAACGCTACGAGCTTTGGTCGCTAAAAAGACGCAATTTAGTTTCGTTTTTGCTTCATCAAACAGTAAAGCTAACTATGATCTGTACTGTACCATGCTCAAATCTCAACATAATTTATCACAAACAAGAACCCCAAGAGCCCTGATGCTAAAGCTACCTACAAAGTAACACAAAACTCTGGGGCCAACTGATGTCATATGATTGATTGATAAACTGGAAAGGTCCATTACCATTACAGGACATATGCACTTGGGCGTCGTGTTAACCATTCCATAGTACATACGTGTAACAAAATAAACGAAATAACGGATTTCTTTTGTCACGAGAGTTGATACTTACCTACTAAACACTATGATATGCCCAAAATATCCACTTACACTCAATAATCCCCCAGATTTCAAAAAGTACGGCAGCCGGGCGGATGGCGGGCCCCACCTCCGAGAATGCGCCGACTAACACTTCCTTCCCATAATTTATTAGCAACTATAACATACCTGAAGACCGAGCCTCTGAGGGGTGGAGAGGCCGGGTCCGTGTCTAGGAGGAGTATCAACTTTCTTGTGAAAAAAGAAATCTGTGATTTCCTTTATTTCACTTCAAGAGATACTTACCTCCTAAACACTCTATGATATTGCCAGAATTTGTCAGTGAATTTGGCGGGAGGGAGGCAAGGTCCAAAAAAACCTGCTCTTCCCTAGGAGAGCCAAGCTCCTTATATGTGTTACAGCACTCACATCTGAATTTGTGTATAAAAACACAACCAGGAAAGATCAGCTCAAAATAGATGGGTGATAGTAATTACCATCGAATCACTTGCGCTCCCCCACCCCCTTTTGTGACAGCAGGAGCTATGACTTCAATGTCCTAAATGCTCTCTAAGTACTCGTGCTATAATACTAAAGGATATCGAACGAAATGCTTCATTTCGGAAACTCTCATGAGAGAACCATATAATAACATGAACCATCACCATATTAGAACGGGTAATGTGACATAATTATGAAACAAAACAAGACATAAGAATTACTTTGTAAATCTTTGACATGGACATCATTATCATCATCTCTGGGAATAATGAAAACAATACAATAGTGGTTGTTCCCATAATTAAATGACTTGTTTAGAAACAGTGAGAAAGCCTTATTCACAAAAAGTACACCTGATTATCTTTTTAGAATCGATAAGGTGAGGATTGGCGGTGTCACGGAGATAATGGTTGGTAAAGTGCCACAGACATTGTGAGCCTTGGCCATGTCAACCTGCTTTCCAGTGGCAGATTTGTGGCAAAACTGGATGCATTCCACAATCCACTGAGAAATGGTGTCTTTTAACGCCCGGCCATGGGGTTCAATATAAGACACCCGTAACGAACTAGGGTCTGTCAGCCGCTCCTGGGTACGATGCTTGTACCGGTTAAGTGCGAGGACTGGACACCATACCTTTGAACTAGAATCATATCTAGTTAAAGCTGGTAAAACAATTGGATGATCTGGGTATTTCAATGACTGAATCTTTGCCGTGAAATTAACCCAAGGTAGAAGCCCGAGGCCTTCCCCTGTAACCACAAATGGTCTGGCTCAGCAGAAAAGACATGAATTTGACTTCTACGCCTTGCAGCGGCTGCAGCAATCAAAATTACAGATTAAGTGTCAACATTTTCGTTGAAAATGGAACTTAGTGGTTCAAAGGGTTTATCAGCTAGAACTTGAAGCACTAGAGATAAACTCCAGGACGGAATCACTGGAGGATTTTTTGGTCTTTGATTACCCATGCCTTTAATTAAAGTATTTAATGAACATACTTCATCACTTCCCCTAACAGCCAAGCAAGGGATAGCTGGCATTAAAGCTAACTTGAAGCCAGCAATAGAGTTAGGCTTGAGGCTATAGGCATCATACAGGAGTTCAGCTCACAAAAACATAATCAAATTAAGCTTTGTGCATTTATCATGTCCAAATATTAGTGCGCCATTATTGTTGTTGAGTAAGGATAAGTCGCCAATGATTCGGCGCAACCGCAGCAGGTTTTGCCGAGCCAGAAATAGCACCGGTCGGTTTAAAAAAATCGTGATTTTCACAATAAATCCTGCTAAATATTTCATATCGAATGATAAAACAATAAATGTGGTTATTTTAAAATTAAATCCTGGCACAACTAGGCGCAAATCCGCAAAAATAGATGTTTACAAACGTCCACAGATATTCAACCACGATATATTTTCGCAACTTTACGGGATCAAGGGTGTGTTAGAAAACAGCCAATCAGAGATGTATGCCACAAATTGCGCAAAAGAGAAGAGAATTCCATCAACTTTCCTTGTGCAATTCTCGTTATGTCCCTCAGTAAATTTTCCACAATTAATGAATTAGGTTTCTAAGAAGTCTTATAATGAAGCAGGCCAAAATATATTTTAGAAATCTGAGGGATTTAATAAGGATTAGTATGGATTTAATAGCGACTGATTGTGTGTGTTGATGACGAGATTTACGACATTCTCTGGTGATATGAAGGCAAAAGGTTTTTTTAACTATCACGATTTTCATAATAATGTCAAAGAAATCCAACATGCTCAAATGATAATAGCCATAAAAATTTATATGAATACATTAGTTCACCAATTGCAATTAATGATTTATTTTTTGTGACATTCGGTTGTTTTCAGATTCACTGTGATTGTAAAGTAATGTAGCCGAATATAACCCATTCTTGCGTCACCAGCGGGCTAGCCAGCCATCGTAACGCTGTACTGTCTTACAGTGACAGATATTACCAACATATAGTATAGTATCAATGCAATACCGATACAGTACCGATACCGAGGTAATAGGGCCCAAAAATACTGATACCGGTACTGAATGTAAAATATCAATATCGAACAGCTCTATTACATATTATTATTACCCCATCCCTTGTTCCATGGCTTGAGGTTGAGGATTGGTCTCCACCCTCCAGTGCTCTTTGTTACTAGAAACATGGTTGAATAGAAGCCTGGGCAATTTTGTGTTGGCTGAATTGGTCCTTTTAGTATGTGGGAATTTATCTCTTCCTCGATAGGCAACCGTTGACCTGGATCTCTTGGAATTTGAGTCCAGATCGGGACCAGAGACAGATGCGATGGCGGTCCTATTATCCAGTCGGAATGGTACCCGACTGAAAGCCATCGCAGGACTAAGTGGTCCTGAGTCAACCGCTGCCTCTCTTGCTTGTGAAGGGCCAAACGACACTCCACCCACGGGTCAACCTAGGGAGAGAGGTGGACATGAGCAATGCAAGAGTGGCACGGTCTCTGGCTCTAGTCGCACTGCAGTCCCTGTGGCAACCGACCCATCAGGCACGGTTACCACGACCAGATCCTCGCGCACCACGGCCCGCGCCTGCCTGCACTGGAGGAGCCTGCACCAACTCCCCCGCAGCAGCTCTGTGCTGGCGCGGCCACTGCCCGCGCTGCACCGGTGACTGGCCCCTGACCTGGCCACCGCCACCTCAGGCCTGCTGAGGATGGTACACAGGGGTGCTGCGCAAACCCGCTCCCCGCAGAACACCTCAAATTGTTCGCGTAGCGCCCTCTGGTTATTGACCATCTCCTGGAGGGGCTTACAGCCCTCATCTCCAAAAAGACCAGGACCTGACATAGGAGTCCACAGCAGCCTATTGTACAAGTCCTGGGATGGGCACAAATTGTCCAAAGCATATGTGTGCTTCGCCCAGACACTCCTGCTAACTGACAGCATCATGCAATCCAGAGCCAGGTTAATTCCATCCTGGATGGCTCTCTGGACTGAGACGGGGCTTGCCTGGCGCGATGCAGAGACCATTACCAACCCCTGAAACAGCTGGGAAACATGCGAGAGCGCCGCTATGGATGCTCTCGAGCTCTCCTCTGCATCACGCAAGGCAATGTTTGCCGAGCACAGCGCGCTCGTGCAAAGCGCTTCCCTGTCAGAACGGGAGCCCGGCCGCGTGTCCTCGCCTAGCGCGCTGCGATCATCCGCTTGCTGCGGTTATCCGTGCTCAGCTTAAGCACCACACTTCTGGTATTGACCAGGTACAATGCAGCATCGCCTTGCCACCTCGCGCGGCGCCTTCATAAGACGCCCATTAGGCTTAATGGACGTCTCTGCCACTGTGAACATATCCACGATATGCTACACTAGCGGCAGAGATGGCATTGCGGTAGACGTCGGCTTATCCATCAACCACGGGCGCTGGTCTCGCTGGATAGTTGACTGATCCACGTTGAGCTCTGGCCTCATGCAAATTACCAGCCATTGGCACACGTCAGCCCAATCCTCCTCCGTGGCTACCTGCGAGTGCTTGACTAGGCGTGGGCCTTCATCATCCTCAACAGCACTCGCAGGTGTGAACGTGGCTGGAGCCATAGATACATGTACTCATGCAAGCTGGCGAAAGCATACAGACACGAAAGAGTAGGCATGTTTTGCGCAGTGGCTAAACCTGGAGCCGGAGCCGTGGCATCGTGCGAGGTATAAGCCACCACGCCATGGCCCGGACCGGCCGTCGCCATACCATCGATACGGCTGGGCATCAGCTCCAACCCCGGCAACCCTCTATGCTGTGAATGCTACTCCTGCGGGAGTAGACCCATAAAGTCACCCGTGCTCCCTGCGAGGGGTGCCCATTCATCTAGTTCCATGGTCACAGCATTATCGGGTGACCCCAGCAGAAAATCCTCTTCTTCCTGGCTAGAAGGGTTAGCAAACAGCGCTAACCCAGACTGGCCAGAGAAGGTACCATAAGAGCGTACGGTACCTATGGAGTGTGGATGCTCCATGGAATCCATACAGCGGGAATCTGGGTCCAACACTCCTGCCCCAAGATCTACCGACGAGGCAAGCCTCCAGCCGGGATCAATTAGGGCTGCTTCTGGTTCAACCGGCGAGGCAAATCTCAAGCCGGGATCTACTGGGGCCACCTCTGAATCTCTAGTGAAAACTGGCACACCGCTATGGAAAACTGGTTCAGAGGCGGGGATCTTCTGCCTGGACTCAGATGGACACGACAATGAACTATCTGGTCCAGGGAGCATGCCGTGAAGCAACTCTGGAACCAGATCCTTGATTGTCTTCATCTCCCCAGTCATTTTTTTTTTCAAGACGGAAGGCCTCCATGTCCATGGATACAGAGGCCTTCCTCTTACCCTTTCCACTTACACTCTCCCGGTCCTTCTTTGACAGCTTCTCCTCCTTGCTCACGTTATCCTTTGCCGGAGGCATAAAGAATTCAGAAATTAAATGGCACACCCCACTGTTTACAAACACCACAATTCATGCGGGCCACACATGCTATACTTGAAACAGAGATGAGGGGCGAACCTAGGCTTTAGAAAACGTCAACAAGATGCACAACCAGATTTCTGAAAACGCCACAAGACAAAGAAAATGAGTATTTTAGTTAATAAACAAATAAACTTTTAACCAAATTAAAGGGAGCAAGAACTACTGGACCAATAATGGACAGAAACTAAGTAAGATAAATCAGCGCAGTCAAAAAAATGTTGATAATAACAAGGGATAGGCTGATTATGACGTCATATCTCCAAAAATAAGAAGACAATCTGACAGAAAACATCATTCAGGTGTAAGGAAGACTTGTATTCTAAACTCAAGAGCATAAAGAATGAATTGATAAAGCAATAAGCTATGCAAACCATCAGATAAACAAGAGGCCCAAGGGGCCTGTGTCGCTCACCTGGAGCACTGTACATTTTTGTCAAAATTGTTGGTAGGTGGTTTAGGAGTAGTCATTTAAATGAGTTTGTGGACATTTTTGCAAGTCTAATATGGCCGCCAAACACGCTACATTTTGATTGGTCCACTTCTGCCATGTTTCTCACTAAGCTCCTTTCCTTGAACAAACTTTAATGGCACTCAGTGCTTAATCATATCTCCCAAATTTCGGTCCAATCCGCTCAGTGGTTCTGGAGTTGTTTTGGCAAAAAATAGGTTATCCAAGATGGCCGCCAAACCATTTGACCAATCAAGTTCCCTTGAACAAACTTGGTGCAGCTCTTGTCCTAGATGATATTTCATACGTTTTGAATTGATCCCCCAAACGGTTTTGGAGATCTTTAAAGACATTTCTAAAAATCGACCAAAATCCAAGATGTCGCGAAAACACATTTTAAATGTCCCATTGCTTGAGTATGGGAGATTTTGGCAGTTAAATGATCCAAGATGGCCGCTAAGCCGTTTATCCGACAGTCTCGAAAATGGCAAATTTGAAATCACAATACACACAAACATACATAAAACCAATTTTTGACTCAAAATCAATCAAATAAAAAAATTCAATATGGCCACCAAACATGATATATATTGATAGGGCCCATAGCGGCCATTTTTTAAGATGGATCAACTTCTCTTGAACAAACCTTAATGGCCCTTAGTCCCTAATCATATATCACAAATTTCTGCCTGATCACTTGAGCGGTTCTGGGGAAGTTGTTTTTGCGAAAACGAGGTCATCCAAGATGGCTGCTGAACCATTTGGTCATTCAAGGACCCTTGAACAAACTTGGTTCAGCTCTTGCCCTAGATCATATTTCGCGAGTTCTGAATCGATCCCTCAAACGGTTTTGGAGAAGATTTTTAAAGGCATAAATTTCTAAAAATTGGCCGAAATCCAAGATGGCTACTGGCCAAATTGGCCGGTCGGCTTCATTTGAACAAAATGAAATCTCTATGCCATAAGGATGCTTCCTCTCAAATATAATTCAAACTGGCCGAGTAGTTCTTGAGAAGACATTTTAAATTTCCCATTGCTTTAGTATGGGAGCTTTCGGCTGGAAAATGATCCAAGATGGCTGCCAAACCGTTTATCCAACAGTTTCAAAAATTGCAAATTTGAGATCAGAATACCCAAAAACCTATATAAAACGAATTTCAGCCTCAAAATCCATCAAATAAAAAAATCCAATATGGCTGCCAAACACACTATATTTTGATTGGTCCACCGTGGCCATGTTTTTTGAGGAATCAACTTCACTTGAACAAACATTAATCGCCCTTAGTTGCTAATTATATAATCACAAATTTGGGCCTGATCGCTTCAGCAGTTCTGGGGAAGAAGTCATTTTTGTGTAAACTAGGTCATCCAAAGTGGCCGCTGAACCATTTGGTCAATCAAGTTTCCTTGAACAAACTTGATTCAGCTCTTACCCTAAATCATATTTAGTGAGTTCTGAATCGATCCCTCAAAGGGTTTGGGAGAAGATTTTGACATTTAAAAAAATTGGCCGAAATCCAAGATGGTCACCGGCCAAATGGGCCGATTGGGTTCGGTTGAACAAATTTGAATCTCTATGCCTTAAGGATGCTTCATGCGAAATATAATTGAAATCGGCCCAGCAGTTCTCAAGAAGATATTTTTAATTTCCCATTGCTTTAGTACGGGAGCTTTTGGCGGGAAAATGATCCAAGATGGCCGCCTAACCATTTATCTGACAATTTTGAAAACTGCAAATTTGAGATCAGAATACCCAAAAACCTATGTAAAACAAATTTCGGCCTCAAAATCCATCAAATAAAAAAATCCAATATGGCCTCAAACATGCTGTATTTTGATTGGCCCATGGCGGCCATGTTTTTTAACGGATCAACTTCTCTTGAACAAACTTTACTGGCCCTTAGTTCCTAATCATATTTGTCAAATTTCAGCCTGATCCCTTCAGCGGTTCTGGAGAAGTTATTTTCGCTAAAACTAGGTCAACCAAGATGGCCGATTAACTATTTGAGCAATTAAGTTCCCTTGAACAAAGTTGGTTGAGCTCTTGCTTTAGATAATATTTCATGAGGTTTCCTTCAATCCCTCAAGCGGTTTCGGAGAAGATTTTTAGACGTTTCTAAAATTCAGCCAAAATCCAAGATGGCCGCCGGCCTAATTGGCTGATCGGCTTCATTTGAACAAACTTGGATCCCTATGCCCTAAGGATGCTTCCTGCCAAATATAATTTAAATTGGCCCAGCGGTTCTTGAGAAGTTGTTTAAAGGAAAAGTTGACGGATGGACGGACGGACAGACGACGGACACACAACGGATGGTCGCCACAACATAAGCTCACTTGGCCTTTCAGGCCAGGTGAGCTAACAATGAAAAAATTTGGTACGAGAGCTCCAACTGGTCAGACTTTTTTCCTAACAAGGGAAAGGGTACAGTGGTGGAGAGAAATCCCTCTCTAGTGACCAACAATCAAGACGTACCTGTGGACACAAAAACAAAGACAGATTAGTATTTCATAGCGCCAAAATAAGATTTTATACATTTTACAAGGTGCCTATAACGTCCAATGCGCATCACGGAAACACATGACAAAGTGTAACATGACGAGAATTAGACAAAACTGTAATAGAATTCACCTGATGACTTGATCCTGGCGTGGCCTCAGGTGATTTCACGTGGTCGGACATGATCAGGGAGCTTCCAAAACAATCCACAGTGAAGAAACAAATGCAAAGAAATTTTAAAGCATGTGTCTCTTTAGCCAATAAATTGGAAAAGAGGAAGTGTCAGTCTGCGCATGCGCGAGGTTGGGGCAGGCATCCGCCGGACTGTCAACTGACTCCTTGCCCAATAGGAGCGCCTAACTATTGAGTGATAGTCGATATTTAGGGAATATCAGAGTGTTAGGGAGGTAAGTATCCTCTTGAAGTGAAAAATAGGAAATGGCTCGATGCGAATTGTCAGTCCTTTTTGACCTAACAATTGTCATGATCTCTTTAAGCCAATTAATTGAGGTAGTCGAGTCAAAAAGCCTATGCAATGGTCTTGAGAAATACACATTTGCAGGCCAAAAGAAGATAAAGTTTGAAAATTTACCACTGGAATGACTGGCTCGGTAACCGAGCCAGTCATTCCAGTGATAAATTTTCAAACTTTATCTTCTCTTTTCATGCAAATGAACATTCAATATGCACAAATTTAGATTTTCGTGACCAGTCTGACCATTAAAGGGAAAAGATTACAATATTTCTGCAAGTAAATGCATGATACTTATTGAAAATCTGAGCAACAAAAGTATACGATTTGCTATAAATCTGGTTAGAACATGAGGCCCAAGGGGCCTGTATCGCTCACCTGCAATTATTGGCCACTGGCACAAACAAACAAAAACGAGATGACAACTGAAAAAATGTACCAAACAAATTTCTATGAAGAAGGTTTAGCTAAGTTTTACTAAAATTGGTACAGTGGTTAATAAGTTGTCTTTTTATGATTTTCTCAAAGATTTGCAGAAAATAGCAGATGTCAAACAAAAAAGCTAAATTTTGATTGATTGATGGTGGACATGTTGTTTTGACATCTCTCCATGGAACACACTAATGGCCTTTAATCACTAATCAAATCTCCCAAATTTTGTCCCAACCCGGCCAGTGGTTCTGGAGAAGTCCTTTTCACGAAAACTAGGTCATCCAAGATGGCTGCTGAACCATTTGGCCAATCAAGTTTCCTTGAGCAAACTTGGTTCAGTTGCTCCAGATGATGTTTCATGAGTTTTGAATCGATCCCCATGCGGTTTCCAAGAAGATTGTTAGAGACGTCTCTAAAAATCTGCCAAAATACAAGATGGGTGGCGGCCAAATTGGCCGATCGACTTTCTTTAAACAAACTTGGATCCATATGCCCTAAGGATGATTCCTGTCAAATATACATGTACTTGAAGTCAGTCAAGTAGTTCTCCAGAACACCACATTAAAAATTTCCCATTGCTTTAGTATCCGACAGTTTTGAAAATGACAAATTTAAGACCAAAATACCCAAAAACCTATATAAAACCAATTTCAGCTTTAAAATCCATCAGATAAAAATATTCAATATGGCCGCCAAAAACGCTACATTTTGAATGGTCCATGGCGGCAATGTTTTCTGATGGATCAACATCCCTTGAACAAAGTTTAATGGTGCTTAAGCCCATCATATCTGCCCAATTTCAGGCCGATCCGTTCAGCGGTTCTGGAGTTGTTTTCGCGAAATGTATGGTCATCCAAAATGGCCGCCGAACCATTTGGCCCCTTAAAGTTCCCCTGACCAAAGTTGGTTCAGCTCTTGATCCCTAGATCATATTTCATGAGGTCTGTATCGATCCCCAAAGCGGTTTCAGAGAAGATTTTTAAAGACATTTCCAAAAATCGGCCAAAATCCAAGATGGTCGCCGACCAAATTGGCCGATTGCCTTTCTTTGAACAAACTTAGATCCCTATGGTCTAATGCTTAGATCCCTATGGCAAGCTGTTGCCTGGCAAATATAATTGAAATCGGCCTGGTGGATCTCTAGAAGACATTTTTAAAGTTTCCCATTGCTTTAGTATGGGCGCTCTTGGGGGAAAAATGATCCAAAATCAGAATACCCAAAAACATATATACATGATATATAACCAATTTCAGCCTCAAAACTCATCAAATAAAAAAAATCCAATATGGCCGCCAAACACGCAACATTTTGATTGGTCCATGGCAGCCATGTTTTTTAACAGATCAACTTTCCTTGAACAAACTTTAATGGCCCTTTGTCCCTAATCATATCTCCCAAATTTCGGTCCGATCCCTTCAGCGGTTCTGGAGTAGTTTTCGCGAAAACTAGGTCATCCAAGATGGCCATCGAACAATTTTGTCAATCAAGTTCTCTTGAACAAACGTGGCTTACCTCTTGCCCTAGATGATGTTTCATGAGTTTTGAATGGATTCTCCAAGCGGTTTCGGAGATTTTTAGACATTTCCAAAAACTGGCCTATATTCAAGATGGCCACCGGCCAAATTGGCTGATCGGCTCCGTTTGAATAAACTTTGATCCTTAGGCGCTAAGGATGCTTCTTGCCAAATATAATTGAAATCGGCCTAGTGGTTCTTGAGAAGTCATTTAAAGGATAAGTTGACAGATGGACGGGCGACGGATGGTCGCCATGGCATAAGCTCGTTTGGCTTTTCACGCCAGCTGATCTAAAAAACTAGGATTTCCTATAAAAATAGGAAAAATCTCAACCTTGTTGTATGCCAAACGGTTGCATCTGCCTGACAGCTCCCTCACTTACAGGCTTCATGCGACTAATGCATAATGAAATTCCATACGTTTTCCAGACCTGATTTACATGTATCAATTTCCAGATACATTTTATATCTCCAAATCCATCAAAACTGTCAAATCGTGCATAAAACTGTCGGAATTAGCCGATGTCAACAATATTTTTCATATTGTCTATTATTTTGCAAATGAGAATCACACCTACAGTACGCCGCAAAAATAACTTATGACAAAATGCATTTTTAATGCGCCAAAAGTAAAACAAAATGCTATATAGAACGGGTTATCTAGACATTTTCTGACGGGCCTAAACTTTTGTTTTTGATGCGTCAGATTTGTCTTGACCCATTTACTTTTTTCTGACGAACCTACTGAAATCTTTAAACGCGCTAATAATTTTTAATTTAGGAGATGCTATATATTTGACGCGTGTTTTAAAATGTTACGCTCTGGAAATACGATGACACGAACTATTTATCTTGCGTGTGGTCGTCCTGGCATTTACTACTAGTGAAGAGATCTCCGCACACGCGTAATTCCTTCTCTTTATAACACAAACGTAATGCATAGTACGAAAATGTGGTTTAAACGTTAATACACTATATCAGGGATGTTTGGGAATTCCCAGATGAAGGGTGATCTGAACCTATACGATTGCTTTCACGTTCTTTTTTATAAACAACCAAAGCACCGGGATGTACCGAATAGCGAGATCGTTAAAGAATTACGAAAATACAGTTTAAAATTCTAATACCATATATTCAGACAAAGGAAATTCCCGGAAAATCAGTAAACAACAAATAAATATGTTAGTTAATAGCGCGCTCATAAGCCTCACATGCCGTTTTATTCCGGAAAAGATGCTACAGGTATTAAAAGTGAACATATGGAATTGTATATGACTGTGAAATTAGTGATAATTTAATATTTAGTAATAGGTTTTGGAGTATT
This sequence comes from Chaetoderma sp. LZ-2023a, assembly GCA_034401795.1. Lineage (NCBI taxonomy): Eukaryota > Metazoa > Mollusca > Caudofoveata > Chaetodermatida > Chaetodermatidae > Chaetoderma > Chaetoderma sp. LZ-2023a. The sequence goes on along the minus strand of CM067368.1, from coordinate 89,218,382 downwards.
TCTTATATGCGGAGTAGACATAAATAGGCCGTGTCACGTTATAAACGAAATCTAGGATTTCTTTTTTCACGAGAGAGTTGATACTTACCTCCCTAATACTTTTGATATTGCTAAATATCGGCTTTCACTCAATAAAACACTCAGATTAAAAACAGTTAGGTGCCCCTACTGGGCAGGGAGTCAGAGGTAGTCCGGCGGATGCTCGCCCCACCACCGCGCATGCGCCGACTACTACTTCCTCTGGCTCATTTATTGGCTAACACATGCAACTACCAAGAGCCTGAAGACCGAGCCTCTGTGGGGCGGAGAGGCCGGGTCCGTATCTAGGGAGGTAAGTATCAACTCTCTCGTGAAAAAAGAAATCCTAGATTTCGTTTATTTCACATCAAGAGTATACTTACCTCCCTAATACTTTTGATATTGCCAGAATTCGAAAGTGAATCTGGCGGGAGGGAGGCGAGGTCAAAAGACCAGCTCTTCCCTATACGCTTTCAAGCGTTTACGGCACTTATGACGTCTGAAACTGTGTGAAAACACAGTCAGGATTTGATAAACCATCGGATAACACAACCGATGCCTGAGAGATGACCGATTTGTCATATGCGCTCCCCCCCCACCCTTGGGAGGAAGATTAAATGACCTCAATGTCCTACACGCTCTCTTCGTACTAGTGCCAAGTACTATAGGACAGAGACGAAAAGGCTCCATTTTCGTATACTCTCTCTAAAGAACCACAACCCACATAAACCATCACCATATTAATAACACTGGGTAACGTGACAATACAAAACAATGAACAACACATGAACAAGACTGACCTTGTTGTACTAGGAAGCTGTCATCACGATTCCAGTAGAGAAGGATGATACAGTCCCGACAAGTGGTTGTCACCGTCGCTGAATGGCGAAGTATATAAGCAATGCAGAAGCACTCTTCACAACATAAAGCGGTTATTGTTTCAAAATCGACAAGGCGAGAGGGTTAGAGGTGTCACGGAGGTAATGGTCTGTAAAACTTGACTCACAGTGCCACTGAGCCACTGACATAATATCATCCACAGGGACCCCACTAAACAGGGCAGTGGATGCCACGACACCGCGGACACTGTGAGCCTTGGCCACGTCAACCTGTCGCCCGGTGGTGGATTTGTGACAAAATTGAATACATTCCACAATCCACCTAGAAATGGTGTCCTTAGACGCCCTACCATGGGGTTCAATATATGACAACCATAACGCTGACTGGTCGGTACGCCACTCCGAAGTACGCTGTTTGTACCGGAGCAGCGCCCGTACGGGGCACCATACTTTAGAATTAGGATCATATCTAGTTAAAGATGGCAAAAAAATAGGCTGACCTGGATATTTCAATGACTGATTTTTAGACAAGAAATTAATCCTAGGTAGAAGCTTAAGGCCTTCCCCTGTAACCACAAAACGGTCAACCTCGGCTGATAAGGCGTGAATTTCACCGCAGCAATTAAAAATACAGTTTTAAGAGTTAACATTTTCATAGAAATGGAACTAAGTGGTTCAAAAGGCTTATCACCTAGTACCTGGAGCACCAGTGATAAACTCCAAGACGGAATCAGTGGAGGATTCCTTGGTCTTAGATTGCCCATGCCTTTAATTAATACATTTAATGTACTTACTTCATCACTCCCCCTATTAGCCAAGCAAGGAATAACAATCATTAAAGCTGATTTATAACCAGCAATAGAGTTAGGCTTGAGGCTATAGGCATCATATAGGTGACAGAGGAAATCAGCCACTACCTGAATAGATGATTCCATTGGATCAATACATCTTTTTGAGCACCACTCTGCAAATCTGTTGATTTTATAATTATATGCTCTGGAGGTTGACCCCCTCCTGGCTTTGGCCATAAACATGGCCGCTTGCTCAGAAAAGCCCTCCTTAATTCTAGATTCCTTGACAACATCCACGCAGTCAATCGGAACATTGACGGATTGTCGTGAAGGGCCTTGCCCTGGAAGATAAGGTTGTCCATCAGAGGCAGCGGAACCGGATTGCAGACCAGAAGGTCCAGCAGATCCGTATACCACGATCGGCTTGGCCAATCCGGGGCGATCAGAAGCACTTGGCACTCCTGCTGCCTGATTTTCTGAAGCACCTTTGGAATCAGGATTGCTGGGGGGAATGCGTATGCATACATTCCCTCCCAGCTGATAGCTAACGCATCTGTTGCGAAAGCGCTTGGGTCTGGAATCGGAGAGACGTACGTCGTCATCTTCGCATTCTTCTTCGTTGCGAACAAATCTATGTTGGGTTTCCCCCAATGGTCGAACAGACGATCCGCCACACATTGATTTAGTTGCCATTCCGTGGGTAAAACACTCATCCTTCGGCTCAATGAGTCTGCTAGCAGATTTAACCTCCCCGGAATATGAACTGCTTTCAAGGTGATCCCATGATCCAGGCACCAACAAAGCAGTTTCCATGTCATCATACAGAGACTGGGCGACTTCGTTCCGCCCTGGCGGTTTATGTAAGTCACTACTGTCGAGTTGTCTGAACGAATCAGAACAATCTTGCCCTGAACATTCTTTAAGAAATGTTCCAGGCCCAGGACTACTGCTCTTAGCTCTAGTAGATTGATATGTTCCTTGGACTGATCCAGATCCCAAAGCCCTGATACTGTGGACTCTTCCAGACAAGCTCCCCACCCCTCCATCGATGCATCTGTATACACAGTCACCTGAGGGTGGGGAGGGGTTAGCAAAACCCCCGGCAAGAGATTCTCTGTATTCAACCACCATTGCAGGTGGTGAATCAGAGGCGCCAACACTGACACGTTCGAGTCCAGCGAACCTGAACTCTGGGTCCACTGTGTCATGAGAAACAACTGGATCGGGTGCCTGCGCAAGGCGGCCTGCGGAATGACTGGTTCCAAAGAAACCATCAAGCCCAGCATTCTCAAGTAAACCCGTGCCAGGACATGACGACTGTCGCACACCGACTGTATTACCGAGATGAGTATTTGAACCCTCTCCTGAGTGGGGTACACATACCCCGTCTCCAGATCGAAGAACATGCCCAGGTAAACAAACTTCTGGGATGGAGTTAGCTCTGATTTCGGGAAATTGATCATCCAGCCCAAGTCCAAGAGAGTTTTCAAAACAATCTCCAGATTGGCTGACAACGATTCCCGGGTGTGTGCTTTCAACAGCCAGTCGTCTATGTACGTGTGGACTGCTATGCTTCTCCTGCGGAGGTATGCAGTGATCGCGAGAACCACACGGGTGAAGACCCGAGGAGCCGTGGAAATCCCGAAGGGTAACACCCTGAATTCCCACTGCCTGCCCTGAAATGCGAATCTCAGGAAGTGACGGAAACTCCTCTCTATGGGAATGTGGAAATACGCATCCTTCAAATCTATGGAAGCGGTCCACATTCCTCGCTCCAACCCCGCCAATACCGAGCGCACAGTCTCCATCTTGAAACTGGGCGTCTCTAAGAACTTGTTCAAAGGCTTGAGGTTGAGAATCGGCCTCCACCCTCCGGTGTTTTTCTTCACTAAGAAGAGGGTTGAATAGAAGCCCGGGCACCTCTGTGCCGGCTGAATGGCTTCTTTTAGTATGAGGGAATTTATTTCCTCCTCTATACACAACCTCTGATCCGGATCCCGTGGAATAGGAGTCCAGATCGGCGCGAGAGACAGTCGCGATGGCGGGCCTGTCATCCAGTCGGGACGATACCCGACTGAAAGCCATCGCAAGACTAAACGGTCCTGAGTCAACCGCTTCCACTCTGGCAAGTGGCCGGCCAAACGGCCGCCCACCGGTCCACCTAGGGATAGAGGCGGACATAAGGAGTGCCAGAGTGGCACTGTCCTCTCGGCGTGAAACACCGGAGTGGTTCCCACCGCGGTAACCAGGCCATCAGGCCCGATTGCCGCGACCAGATCCCCGCGCGCCCCGCCCAGCGCCGCGCGCACCACGGTGCGCGGGCGGCTGTCTGGCTGGGTGCGGCTGGGGAGCCTGCGCCCCCCTCGCTGCTGGCCGAATCGCACGTGGCCTAGGCCTACGTTGCGACGGTGGCTGGCCTCTGACCTGGCCAGCACCACCTCGAGCCTGCAGAGGACGATACGCAGGGGGTGCCGCGCGAACACGCTCCCGCCGGAGCACCTCAAATTGTTCACGCAGCGCCCTCTGGTTGTTAACCAGAGTGACCGTCTCCTGGAGGTGCCTGCATCCCTCACCTCCAAAGAGACCAGGACCTGTCATAGGCGTCCGCAGCAGCCTATTATACAGGTCCTGGGACGGGCACAGATTGTCAAGAGCAAACGTGCGCCTCGCCCGGACACTTCTGGTCACCGCCCGCGTCAAACAGTCCAAAGCCAGGTTGATACCATCCTGGATGGCTCTCTGGACTGTTACCGGGCTTGGCTGGCGTGATGCGGAGGCCGCTACCACCCCCTGTAGCAGCTGGGAGACGTGGGACAGAGCGGCAATCGACGCCCTCCCACTCTCCTCCGCATCACGCAGCGCGGCATTCGCCGAACGCAACGCGTTCGAGCACAAGACTCCTGTGTCAGAACGGGAGCCCGGCCGCGCATCTTCGCCTAAAGCCGCGCGATCATCCACGCTTGGCTTTGGCACCACACCGTACCGCTGGTATTCCAGGGGCACGATGCGGCAACGCTTCGCCACCTCGCGAGGGGCCTTCGCGAGACGTCCATTAACCTTAATGGACGCCTCCGCCGCTTCGAACATGTCCACGACATGCTCAGCCAGCGGCAGAGATGGCATAGCGGTAGCCGCCGGCCTACCAGCTAACCACGGCCTATGGTCACGCTGGCTAGCCGGCAGCTCCACGGGTAGATCGGGCCGAACACTTACCAGCCACTGGCAAGCGTCCGACCAATCCTCCTCCGTGGCTAACTGCGAGCGCTCTACTAGACGAGGGCCTTCGTCTTCCTCCAGAGCACTCGCAGTTGACGTCGACGGCGGATAAGCTGATACACCTGGCAAGCCCGGAAAAGCATGCGGGCCCGAGAGAGCAGGCATGCTGAACTCGCGGCTTGACCAGGAGCAGGCGCCGTGGCAGAGCGTGGGGTAAACACCGCCCTACCGCGGCCCTGACCAGCACCAGCGACACCATCGGCAAGCCGAGGTATGCGGTATCCGTGGTCAACAGCACCGCCCAGGGACACCTTCTGGACCGTGAAATCTACTCCTGCGAGAGTAGAACCACGGAACACGTCGCCTGTATTCCCCGCGAGGGGTGCACAGACGTCGTATTCCATGGCCACATCCTCAGAAGGCGACCCTAGCAGGAGATCCTCTTCCTCCTGGCCAGAAAGATTAGACTCCGGGTCAGCAAAGAGAGCTAACCCGGACTGGCCAGGAAAAGTGCCATAGGAGGCCTTGACACCTTCGGCGCGCGGATACCCGGGGTCTGATGAGCAGACCGCGGGTTCCAGCAACAACCGTTGTCCACGGCCCCTCGGCGCGGCGCCATGCCTGCTGCCAGGGTCTTGGACTGCCCCCTACAAAGGGGCCACCTCTGAATCCACAAACGGACCGGACCTAAAGAGACCGGATTCAGAGGCGGGGATCACCTGCTCGTAAGCAGATGCCGAGGACAACAAAGGAGCTGGCCCAGGAAGCATGCTGCGAAGCAACTCTGGGACCAAATCCTTTATTGTCCTCTGCATCTCTTGCAACATTTCGGACCTGAAGGCCTCCATATCCACCGCGGATGAGGCCTTCTTCTTACCCTTCTTACTACCCTCCTTCTTCTTCTTCCTCTCTTCCTCCATCACCTTCTCCCTCGCCTGCAATGAGAGAAAATCAGACATTAGATCTCCCCCCCACTGCTTACATACATCGCACTTCAGCAACGGTCCACAGGGACTGCAGCTGAAGCACAAGTGCGGTACGAATCTATTCTTCAGAAACCTCCCGCAGGACGGGCAACCAGGTCTCTGAAACCGGACAAAGGACAAGGACAATGAGCAAGATAGTTAAGGTTAGCGAACTCAAAACCAACTAAAAAGAGAGGGACAGGATCCTCAAGATCGCAAGTCAAGAAGAACCAGCCTTGGACAAAACGTTAAATGTTAATAAAGGCCAAGGCCGATTATGACGTCATCAATCCTGTGACAAAAATAATCGATCCGCAACAAGCACCAAGTGCAAGAACGAATTGTATAAGTAACCGGAACATTCCCGTTGAATTGGCATTTCGAGTACACAACAATCAGATATACAGAGATAACTCCTTCCAATTCTAGCATTGGCAAAAAAGGAAATTATCTCCCCTTTTGTTTATCAATAATTAGATACCTGACACCTTGTACAGACAAACCATCCAACGTGATGTACCGGAGAACTCCACCATAGTACGCCTCTACATTCTCTCCACCGAAGGGGAAGGAATTGGATCAAGAGGGCAAAGTGAGAAGACCTTTATAACAAGCCTCCAACTCACTGAACATAGATTTTTTGGTTAGATAACCTAACAGTATTAGTAGGAAATGGAACCGTGGTGGAGAGAAACATATCCTCTTGTGCCGAGAAGTCCATCAAAGCTTCTACGTGATACCTGTGGACAAAAACACAAAGAGAAATGAGACTTATGAAGCAACATGTTGTAAAAAACCAACTCAAACAGGCGCTAATCACGGTAAGCGCGAGTCCCGGAAACACATTAAACCGGGACAAAACACGCTAGCATATCAAAGAAATCACCTGATAAAGAGATCCAGCTCCTTCCAAAGGTGAGTCCTCTCTTTCCGACATGACACGAACGTACAACAACCGTCAAATAAGTGAAAAACAAGGTAAACGCGCAGAAAATGTAGAGTAGCACAAAACCGCATGTAACCCTTAGCCAATAAATGAGCAAAGAGGAAGTAGTAGTCGGCGCATGCGCGGTGGTGGGGCGAGCATCCGCCGGACTACCTCTGACTCCCTGCCCAGTAGGGGCACCTAACTGTTTTTAATCTGAGTGTTTTATTGAGTGAAAGCCGATATTTAGCAATATCAAAAGTATTAGGGAGGTAAGTATACTCTTGATGTGAAAACATAATTAATACGCGAACGGGATGACGGTAACAGCCTGAATTATAAACTCGTCGAGAAAATGTATGCTAGCCACTGAACATTTAAACGCGCCTAAATAGTTTGAACTCGTTTTAAATCTTCTTCAAAACGCGTCTCAATGTCTTGTTTCGACGCATCCACGCGCTAAATGTAATTCTTGGTGATAAATCTTCTTTTCCTAACGCATCAAAATCTTATAATTGACGCAGCATGGAAACTGTCCCGTTTTTTGGGCGTCTTTTTGGCGTTATGGTCCCGGTTTTTTCGTGTTTTCTAGTTATTTTTGCGGCCTACTGTAGGAATATTTCAATTTCCCATACTTTTTTCCAAACATTTATGATAAAATGTTGAATTTTCCAGACTATATATAGTGTAATTGTGTATGAATCCTGATACTCATATTACCATTAAAGTGAGAGCTTGCCCAAGATTCTCTGCCTATGCATTAGGTAGTCAATGGACCTTTCAAGTTTTAGCTATGGCCCGCCCATCTCTAGCTAAGCTCCACCCACACCTCGCTCATGTTCAGATCGATCGATCTCTGAACACCCTGACAATCAATTTCCAAAAAAATTATACAAGTAAGCTGTTGAATGTTTTGAAACTAATTTGACTGGATGTTGTTGCTACCTAAGGCAGCAACAGCGCCCAGTCAAATTAGTTTCAAAATATTCAACAGCATGTTTATTAAATATCAAAGAACTATAAAGACATACAATTCATACAACGTGCCGGACTATTTGAGATTTGATGAGATTTTATATGGAACCCTTTGTGACGTAATGATTGTGATGTCATCATACACGCGCTGAGATGATTATGATGTCATACGAGGTCAGATGATGGATGGATACTCTGGAAAGGTTAATTCTCACCTTATTCTCAACAGTTTCGTAGTCAAATCGTGCAGAAAACTGTTGGAATTCGTATCCGATGTCGTCAACATTTTGAATATTATCTGTATTATTTTGCAAATGAGAATCACCCCTAGCAATATTCCAATTTCCCAAACTTTTTCCAAACATTTATGAGAAATGTGAATTTTCTATCATTTTCAAGTACCGTGTTTCTTATACTCCATACTTTTGCAGACTTTGCTTACATGTCGACTACATGTGTATGAATCCTGTCAGCAAAAGACCTTCACTCTGATACTCATATTACCATGAACTCTTTAATGGTCATGCCGGTCAAAACTTGCGTCTGTCATGCTCTTGTAGGATGTCTGCTTAGAAGGGAAGAAAATCCAATTTTTGAAAATTTACCCCCGAAATGACTGGCTCGATAACCGAGCCAGTCATACCAGTGTTAAATTTTCAACAAGAGCTCTGCAAACGGCGCATAATACCCTGCCATGTAGACAAACCTCTGAATGAAAGCTATCACAATATATTTATTTCTTCATCAGACCCAGACCAGTCACATCCTTATGAAGTGTCAAAGCCATCCGCTAAACGGTCAAGGAGGTATCATCCGGAAACCAATTTTCAAGATGGCTGCCGCAGACTGGCGGCCATATTGGATTTTGGATCATCGTCAATTTCGATAGGCTTCTTCTCCAGACCTAGTCCAACCACCCTATGAAGTTTCAAAGCGATCTGATAAACAGTAACAGAGTTATCATCCGGAAACCAATTTTCAAGATGGCCGCCGGTGGCTGGTGGCCATCTTGGATTTGGATCATCATCGATTTCGATAGGTTTCTTCCTCAGACCTAGTCCAACCACTCTATGAAGTTTCAAAGTGATCCGATAAACGGTAACGGAGTTATCATTCGGAAACCCATTTTCAAGATGGCCACCAGTGGCTGGCGGCCATCTTGGATTTCGGATCATCGTTGATTTCGATAGGTTTCTTCCCAAGACCTAGTCCAACCACTCCATGAAGTTTCAATGTGACCCGACAAACGGTAACAGAGTTATCATCCGAAAAGCACTCTGGCGCACGCCCGCCTGCCCATCCACCCGGCGCCATTACATAATACACCGCCAAATTTTTTGGCGGGGTATAAAAATTGGATTCTCTTGACCTGGAAATATACATTCAATATCAAAATATAATTTTCTTGACACAATTTGACCATTAAAGGGTTAAAGCGGGTACTTGCCCTAGAGAGTAGGCAATAAGTAGTTAAGTCTCACCTTATTCTCAACAGTTTCGTAAGTAACGTTTAGCTCCAGACCCGTTTCAAGATACAAACAGATGACCTTACTATCATTCACTGTGTACTTGTATACAGCAGGAGTTGTAGGCAGAGTCGTGGGCTTTGGTGTCACAGTCGTGGCTGGTGACGCAGTCGTGGTTGGTGACGCAGTCGTGGTTGGTGCTTGTGTAGTTGTACGATCCTTAGGACAGACTTCAGCTGCAAATATATTTACAGTACACCACAGAGTTAACTTAACATGTATCCAACACAAAATACAACGTACTACTGATTAGCCATGTGTGATTATTGCTTTGAGTGATCACGATCGATTATGTAAGAATAATCGTGATTACTCGACTAATCAGCCTGGGTACAAATTGCCCAGGCATATCAACAAAGGTATGTATGAAGGACGAAGGTCGCAATGGTATTTAGAAAAGTCCATTTGCAGGCTAAGAGAAGACTGTTTTTGAAAACACATAACTGGAATGCCTGGCTCGAGCCAGTCATTCCAGTGATACATTTTCAAAAATAGTCTTCTCTTGGCCTGCAAATGGACATATATTCACTGAGCAAAATGTCAATGTTCGGGAGCGTAGAGTAATTAAATATTAAGTTTTGAAATATTTTATGCTGTAGAAATTATTCACGATTATTCGATTATTTAATTTTTAATCATATAAATTAACGATTTATAAAATAATTGCGATTTTCGATTTAATCACATAATCGCGCAAAGCCTACTATTGAGCCATGTGCGCTATGCTTCTAATCCAATTATGTCCAAAATATTCAACAGAACAATTTAAGGCCACGAAAATTACACATTCATGTTGTCCAGGGCAACCACATTTTACTGCAGGGCAACCAAATTTTAACACACTGGTTGCTCCGGGGGACAACCTAGATAATTTGTTATTTTCAGGGCCTGTATATGTACTCATAGTGAGTATGTGTTATTTTCAGGGCCTGTATATGTACTCATAGTGAGAATGTGTTATTTTCAGGGCCTGTATATGTACTCATAGTGAGTATGTGTTATTTTCAGGGCCTGTATATGTACTCATAGTGAGTATGTGTTATTTTCAGGGCCTGTATATGTGCTCATAGTGAGTATGTGTTATTTTCAGGGCCTGTATATATACTCATAGTGAGTATGTGTTATTTTCAGGGCCTGTATATGTGCTCATAGTGAGTATGTGTTATTTTCAGGGCCTGTATATGTACTCATAGTGGGTATGTGTTATTTTCAGGGCCTGTATATGTACTCATAGTGAGTATGTGTTATTTTCAGGGCCTGTATATGTACTCATAGTGAGTATGTGTTATTTTCAGGGCCTGTATATGTACTCATAGTGAGTATGTGTTATTTTCAGGGCCTGTATATGTACTCATAGTGAGTATGTGTTTTATTTTCAGGGCCTGTGTATGTACTCATAGTGAGTATGTTATTTTCAGGGCCTGTATATGTACTCATAGTGAGTATGTGTTATTTTCAGGGCCTGTATATGTACTCATAGTGAGTATGTGTTATTTTCAGGGCCTGTATATGTACTCATAGTGAGTATGTGTTATTTTCAGGGCCTGTATATGCACTCATAGTGAGAATGTGTTATTTTCAGGGCCTGTATATGTACTCATAGTGAGTATGTGTTATTTTCAGGGCCTGTATATGTACTCATAGTGAGTATGTGTTATTTTCAGGGCCTGTATATGTGCTCATAGTGAGTATGTGTTATTTTCAGGGCCTGTATATGTACTCATAGTGAGTATGTGTTATTTTCAGGGCCTGTATATGTACTCATAGTGAGTATGTGTTATTTTCAGGGCCTGTATATGTACTCATAGTGAGTATGTGTTATTTTCAGGGCCTGTATATGTGCTCATAGTGAGTATGTGTTATTTTCAGGGCCTGTATATGTACTCATAGTGAGTATGTGTTATTTTCAGGGCCTGTATATGTACTCATAGCGAGTATGTGTTATTTTCAGGGCCTGTATATGTACTCATAGCGAGTATGTGTTATTTTCAGGGCCTGTATATGTACTCATAGTGAGTATGTGTTATTTTCAGGGCCTGTATATGTACTCATAGCGAGTATGTGTTATTTTCAGGGCCTGTATATGTGCTCATAGCGAGTATGTGTTATTTTCAGGGCCTGTATATGTACTCATAGCGAGTATGTGTTATTTTCAGGGCCTGTATATGTACTCATAGCGAGTATGTGTTATTTTCAGGGCCTGTATATGTACTCATAGCGAGTATGTGTTATTTTCAGGGCCTGTATATGTACTCATAGTGAGTATGTGTTATTTTCAGGGCCTGTATATGTACTCATAGTGAGTATGTGTTATTTTCAGGGCCTGTATATGTACTCATAGTGAGTATGTGTTATTTTCAGGGCCTGTATATGTACTCATAGTGAGTATGTGTTATTTTCAGGGCCTGTATATGTACTCATAGTGAGTATGTGTTATTTTCAGGGCCTGTATATGGACTCAGTGACTAATTATTTTATTTAGTCTTAATCCTTTAACACATTTTTTTCAAAAAAATTTCAATTTTCTCCTAGAAAATGTCCATTTGCAGAGCAAAAGAACTGTTTTTGAAGATTTACCATTGGAATGACTGGCTCAGTTATCGAGCTATTCCAGTCGTAAATTTTCAAAAATAGTCTTCTCTTGTTATGGTTGAATTGAAATTTACAAGGATTCTGTAATCTGTATAGCTTACAACAATACATATTTTCAACAAAATTTACAGAAATGGGCAACCTGGAAATGTAGTCGGACAACCTAATTTAAATGGCGTACTTGCTCCTGGGGGCAACACAATATTTTTATAATTTTCGAGCCCAGGAAGTGCAAGAGAACATTTACATGTACATTTGGCACCGTTCCCATTAGTGTGTGCATGCGTGCGTGCGTGCGTGTAAATGACAAGAAATTGATTGTAACTCAACTCCTCCGAAACCATTGGATGGAATTCAACCAAATTTGGTATGTGAGGTCCATGTACAAATATGATAACAGATTGGAAAAGGTCATTCACATTTAGCTCCCTCTCCAGGCATGCCATGGGGAGTGGTGGGCGGAGGTGGGTCAAGATGTCAAAGCGGTGAACGTGGGGATTAGCGATGATGCGGCATCGACCGAGCAATCTAGTTCTGCTTGCCATTGAACATTATACCTACATGTATAACCATCCTGTCAGTGTTCCAGTTAAATTAGTTTCAAAATATTCAACAGCATTTGCATTTCACGAGTTAACACTTTAATGGTCAAGCTGGCCAAAACCGGCCTCTGCAGTGGTCTTGAGGAATGTCCATTTTCTTGTCAAGATAAGACAATTTTTTTTTTATTTACCACTAGAATGCCTGGCTCGATAACAGAGCCAGTCATTCCAGTACAGTACAACTCATAAATACAGTAATTTACATCTTATCAAAGCAAAAACAGATTACCGTAAATATCTTATGTACAACATCGAACATGATGTAAGAAATGTTCTGTTTATCTCTAACACTCATACCAGCCAAAGTGCCTTCTGCAGTGCTCTTGAGAAATGTACAATTGCAAACCAAGAGAAGACTATTTTTGAAAATTTACGACTGGAATGACTGGTTCGATAACGATCCAGTCATTCCAGTGGTATATTTTCAAAAATAGTTTTCTCTTGGTCTGCAAATGGACATTTTCAATGAGAAAATTGAAATTTTAGTTGAACAAATTCAAGTGTTAATATTTTAGACATAATTAGACTGGAAGACATTACTACATGTACATGTACCTTAGGAAATACATGTAGGGCTGTAACGAACATTCGCTGGTTCGGGAAATCGCAAACCACACAAAGACGATCCATGGTTCGGTTCGTTTGCATGGAATTCGTGTGGTTCGTGAACAATACATAAGCTAACCCTTTCACTGATGAATTCCCACATCTAATTTTAGGAAAACCATAAGGGAAAACTTGAATATTTTGAAATTAATTTGATTAGAAGCTGTTGTTGCTTTAGGCAGCAACAACTTCCAGTCAAATTAATTACAAAATATTCAACAGTGTAAGTTTTATATCATAAAGAATCGACTTTCTCAGGAATTTGTTGGTGAAAGGGCTAATAGACCTGCCTTTAAATGTTAATTTCTGTTAGGAGTAATTTCTCGCATATAATAACATATTAAAAAGGTTCGTGAACCAGTTCACGGTTTGGACGTCTGTATCGTGAACCGGTACGGTTCGTGAAAATCCTCATGAACCGCAGCCCTATTAGGAAACAATGTCTTCGAATCCAATTATGTCCAAAATATTCACAAGTACAATTTACTTTGTTTTGGAAACATTAAGTTACTTCTGATCTGTAGTGAAGATGTTATGTAATGTTAGTAAGCTACCGGGTAGTATTCTGTGGTCGAAATAAGGCACATTTACACGCACAATGCAGGTAAAAAATGGCTGGTGCAGGTGAATTTGTAATACTGGGTGCACAGGGTGCATGCATATTTCTGCCTGATAAGCTATAATGTTAAAGGTACTGTGTCACACCAACTAGTCTTAAATGAAGAATAATAACAAACTTACAATATTCCAGACGTATTTAGCGTATTTTTATGCAATCTAATGGAATATGAAATGATTTTCCATGTTGAGCGCCCTATCATTGAAATTGAATTGTGCATAATAACTATGCAACGTGGATGAGTTTTATTTTAAATGTGTGGGTTGTGCCTCGTGCAATGGTGGAACAGCCATTCAATAAGAAGGGCTTTCCCAGTTGCAAAGTATGTCACAATGCATAAACAAATTTCTCGTGATAGTGACGACGTTGTGAATGTTACGCTACACATTTTCCTTCTACTCGCATGTTTTAGCGTGTTCTCATGTATCAACTTCTTGGTGACAGCTTGATATTGAATTATATGAAGATACTGTATTTGTGCGCTAGAATAAGAAAATTCAACAATATTTATGCGATTGAAAGCGGAAAACAATCATGTCAAGGGGTGTTCACCCCAGTGTCAATTTGCCACATTGTGCCGTTGTTATTATGGTACAATTGTAATACGCTGGTGGCTTATTTTAAAGTCCAGGTGATTTCAGCTAATACTGTACATACATACACCAGTTCCATAGCCATATTCTATGCATTGGGCATAAGAAAATGTAGGATATAGGTCGTCTATTCATGTTTTGGATGTAGGATATGCATACATGTTGTACATGAGTCTTACGGCTTCATTCGTCACTAAGACAGCCATCCACACTTTCAGTTGGTCGGTCGGTCAGTGGGTTGGTCAATCGGTGGGTGGGTGGGTGGTTCGGTTTGTCAGCCTGTCTGTCCATCCATCACTCATGCAGTCAACTGACTTGTCACACCTGCAGTCTGTTACTCATGCAGTCATCCGATCTGTCACTCATGCAGTCCATCAGTCTGTCACTCATGCAGTTATCCGATCTTTCACTCATACAGCCTTTCACTCATGCAGTCATCTCATCCGTCACTCATGCAGTTATTTGATCTGTCGCTCATGCAGTCATCTGATCCACACTCATGCGGTCATCTGATCTGTCACTCATCCGATCTGTCAGTCACGCAGTTATCTGATCTGTCACTCATTCAGTTGGTCAGTTGATCATTCAATCAGTCGGTCAGTGGGTTGGTCAGTCGATGGGTGGGTGGTTTGGTCCGCTAGTCTGTCACTCATGCAGTCATCTGATCTGTCACTCACGCAGTTATCCGATCTGTCACTCATGCAGTCGGTTGGTTGGTCATTCCGTCGGTCAGTCTGTCAGTGGGTTGGTCAGTCAGTGGGTGGGTGGTTTGGCCCATCAGTCTGTCACTCAGGCAGTCGTCTGATCTGCCACTCATGCAGTCCATCAGTCTGTTGCTCGTGCAATCATCCGATCTGTCACTCATGCAGCCCTCTGATCAGTCACTCATGCAGTCCGGCGGCAATCGGTCATTCATGCAGTCATCCAATTTGTCACTCATGCAGTCGATCACTCATACAGTTGGTCGGTGGGTCACTCGTGTGGATGGTTGGTCGGTCTGTCTTTTATGCATGCAGTCATCCGGTCGGTGACTCATGCAGTCATCCGATCTGTCACTCATGCAGTCATCCGATCTGTCACTCATGCAATCATGAGATATGTCACACATGCAGTCCAACAGTCTGTCACTGATGCGGTTCTCCGATCTCTCACCCATGCAGTCATCCAAACTGCAACACATGCAGTCTAGACTGCCAGTCTATATTCCTCATGCAGTCATCTGATCCATCACTCATGCAGTCCGTCAGTCTGTCACTCATGCAGATATCCGAACTGCCACTCATGCAGCCATCTGATCTGTCACACATGCGTCGGTTGGGTGGGCAGGCATTCAGTTGGTCGTTCAGCCGGTCGGGCAGTTGGTTGGTCAGTCTGTGGGTTGGTGGTTTGGTTCGGAAATTGTCAAAAAGTCATCCTCTCTTTCCCCTCCCATATCCATACCGCATTTATTTTTAATTCCAAGGTAGTCTAAGATGAGTTAACAAAAAATCAGGATATGATTGCTTTTTCATAATGAAAGTCCAATAACGAAAATACCACAACACTTATGAATGAACATGGGTTGCGCTGCCCGTTTTCGTAATAACGCCCATAGTTTGCAAACTATTGTGAACGCGTTACGAAAACTGATAATGCAAGCCACCTTCACTTATACCAGGTGGGCGTTACCAGTATTGTTGGCCAGTTCACAGCTAATTTGCATATTTTAGTCTAGCCTAGCATTTAATTTGGCCATTAATAGTATTTACTGATGCTGCATCCATCTAATAACAATAGCTAATTGACACCAGTTGAAAACGAAAGCGAAACAAAAAAATATGTCACATGATAAGAGGGATTTCCCCGCATGAATATTTATGAGATGCCCACTGAATACAATATAAACTAGATGGATAAGATCTGTAATGGTTGTAAAAATGTGCTATTTGACGATCGTGGAAACAGTGGAATTACATGGTTTTATTGGCGGCATTGTGCAAATATGAACTTCCCCTGACATAGTGAGATGATGTATATGGCCTAGAGACTGATTTACAATAATGAAATGCAGTGACATAGCAGCTTTAACCTTCTTACCGACAAATCCCTGAAAAAGGAAATTCTTTACGATATAAAACTTATTCTGTTGAATATTTTGAAATTAATTTGACTGGAAGACGTTGCTGACTAAGGCAGGGAAAGGGGGGGTGGAACCAATCAGCATAGCTAATGTCTATATGGTCCATAGTATGCAACTGATGGATCAAGTAAGTTTCTCGGTCCTTGTGGAAGATTGAGTTTTTCTTACGTGGTTGTATGTTCAGGATCGTGTGGCAACAACTGCCAGAAGCTCTCAGTGATAATAGGGACAACACTCTATACGAGTAAATAAATAAATACGACGTCATGAATTCCGCAGGCAAACATCCCAATGGCTAAAAAACGCCCGCCCAGGATAACAATGGGTCACCACTAGGCACGGAAATACATTCTGGCCCAACAAATGGGCCAAGACAAAAACAACTAAGGGCTAACATCTTTAGAATATTACTAGGCCTACTAGGCAACCAGGATAATTTGCGAACAAACCGCTCAGGGAGGCTATAAAAGCAAGCAGCCACAATGGCACTAGCATCCTAGACTCGATCAAACCCTGATCTAGGCTTGTGCAATTATGTGATTAAATCAAAATCGCGATTATTTTTTAAATCCTGAATTTATATGATTAAAAATGAAATAATCGAATAATCGTGAATAATTCCACTGCATAAAATATTTCAAAATCTACCTTTTTATTTACATTTTGCTCAGCGAATGCATGTCCATTTGCAGGCCAAGAGAAGACTATTTTTGAAAAAGTATCATTGGAATGCCTGGCTCGAGGTTCGAGCCAGCCATTCCAGTGACACATTTTCAAAAATAGTCTTCTCTTGGCCTGCAAATGGATATTTCTAAACACCATTGCAACTTTCGTTATTGATATACCTTTGTTGTTATATCAGTGTAATTTGTAACCAGGCCGATTAATCGAGTAATCACGCTTATTCTTAAATAATCGATAGCAATCACGCCCAATCGTACCCTGATCAGCGCCAGGTGACCTAAGTTCATTCCTACAAGATCTAAAGTTAATAATATAGTATTCTAAGACTAATAGTCCTTTCCAATTTATCAATCCATCCTATGACGTAACAATCAACTACACGACGTGTAGAATGACATCATAATGAATGACGTCGATAAGTACATCACGAACGCATATTTGAAGACGGACTATGCGCTATTGTACTGTTTAATAAATATTCTGTCGAATATTTTGAAACTAATTTGACTGGGCGCTGTTGCTGCCATAGGCAGCAACAACACTAAGTCAAATTAGTTACAAAATATTCAACAGTTTACCTGTATAGTTTTCAGGGAATTGATAGCTAGGGCATTCGGGGATCAGTGATGAGTGGGTGGGGCTTAGATAGAGATGGACGGGACATAGCTGAAACTGGAAGCGTCCATTGGTGAATACTCACTTTCTCCAAAAGTCTTATTCTTCAGTTGGAATGCCTGCAGCTGTACGTTCTTGAAGACGGCATTTAACGTCGTGTTTGGATTTGCAGTTAACACAAGATTTTGCACAGCACGACACACATATGATTTGTTCTCTGTTGAATTTATGTTCAAAGCGAGAGGCTTCTTTTGAGATACCGTGACAAAATCTGTAATTATCCAATACAATCAAACATCCTGTTTAAACCCATTACAGTGACAAGAAACAAGAGCAAGAGGCCCTTGCATTTAAATATACACGATTCTTTACATTAAACAAGATGGCCACCGGAAAAAGTGACCAATTAAAATTCTGAATGAAATTTATGGAGCCTATCACCGTAGAATAGATCTACCCAAATTTGGTTGAAATATGTCAAGCAGCTATGGAGGAGTAGCATTTGGACCATTTCCGGTAGATTTTTCATAAAATCTAAGATTTTCACACAAAAAACTGATCAATCAAAATTCTGAATAGAAGTTCTAAGCTTACCACCATAGAAGCCATCTAGTCAAATTTGGTTGAAATATGTCAAGCAGCTATGGAGGAGTAGCATTTTTACCATTTCCGGTAGATTTTTCATATAATCTAAAATTTCACCCAAAAAATTGATCAATCACAATTCTGAATAGAAGTTCTAGAGCTCACTATAGAAGCCATCTAGCCAAATTTGCTTGAAATATGTCAAGCAGCTATGGAGGAGTAGCATTTTTACCATTTCCGGTAGATTTTTCATATAATCTAAAATTTCACCCAAAAAATTGATCAATCACAATTCTGAATAGAAGTTCTAGAGCTCACTATAGAAGCCATCTAGCCAAATTTGGCTGAAATATGTCAAGCAGCTATGGAGAAGTAGTAATTTGACCATTTCCGGTAGATTTTTACCCAAAAAATTGATCAATCAAAATTCTGAATGGAAGTTCTGGAGCCTACCACAATAGGGTCGGTTCAGCCAAATTTGGTTGAAATCGCTCAGAATGGTATGGAAACGAAGTAATTTGACAATTTCCAGTACATTTTTCATAAAATCTAAGATTTTCACCCAAAAAATTGATCAATCAAAATTCTGATTACAAGTTCTAGAGCTCACTATAGAAGCCATCTAGCCAAATTTGGCTGAAATATGTCAAGCAGCTATGGAGGAGTAGCATTTTGACCATTTCCGGTAGATTTTTCATATAATTTAAGATTTCACCCAAAAAATTGATCAATCAAAATTCTGAATTAGAAGTTCTAGAGCTTACTACCATAGAAGCCATCTAGCCAAATTTGGCTGAAATATGTCAAGCAGCTATGGAGAAGTAGTAATTTGACCATTTCCGGTAGATTTTTAATAAAATCTAAGATTTTCACCCAAAAGATTGATCGATCAAAATTCTGAATGGAACTTCTGGAGCCTACCACAATAGGGCCGTTTCAGCCAAATTTGGTTGAAATCGCTCAGAATGGTAAGGAAACGAAGTAATTTGACAATTTCCAGTACATTTTTCATAAAATCTCAGATTTTCAACCAAAAAATTGATCAATCAAAATTCTGAATAGAAGTTCTAGAGCTTACCACCATAGAAGCGTCTAGTCAAATTTGGATGAATTCTGTCAAAAAGCTAAGGAGGCGATGCGTTTTGAGACTTTCCGGTAAATTTTTATAAAATCTAAGATTTTCAACCAAAAAATTGACGAATCAAAAATCTGAATAGAAGTTCTACAGCCTACCTTCATAGGATCCTTCTAGCCAAATTTGATTGAAATCTGCCAAGCGGTATAGGAGGGGATACATTTTAAAGCAAAGGTTGACGGACGGATGATGGATAGACTGCTGGACGGACAGACGACGGACGGTCGCCATGGCATAAGCTCACTTGGCCATTCTGGCCAGGTGAGCTAACAAGAGCCATGAGAAGACGGCAAACCCCCCCCCCCCCCACCCCCCCCGGATCTAAGCATTTCAGATAAACATACATCATAGCTAAACTGTAGGAGCTGTGTTGACATCTTGAAATGATTGCCAGAGATGGTAATGACTAGATTTACCATGCATTTACCATGGACGGACCAACAGACTGACACACATACATTCTATACAGACGCATGGATGTACAGGCATACGGATAGCACATGCACATCTTCAAGTGGTAATGAGAATCCTTACTAAGTTTCAATAGAATCACAGCTAAATTGTAGTTTTGTTGAGAAGAAATGATTGGTACTGCAGTTTATGTATCGGCTTAAAGGTATTTAAAGGGAGATAACGTTGTAATGAATAATTTTCTGGCCGCAAAAAAAGCACATGCACATCTTCGGATGGTAATGACTAGATTTACCATGCTTCAAAAGAATTGTAACTAAACTGTAGGAGTTGCATTGACAAGGATGGACCGACAGACAAACATACATTTTGGACAGATGGATAGATGTACAAGTATATGGATAGCACGTGCACATCTTCATGTCGTAATGATAACACCAAGTTTCAAAAGAATCGCAGCTAAACTGTAGGAGTTACATTGACAAATGATTGGCAATGCAGTTTATGTATCGGCTTTAAGATATTTAAAGGGTGATAACTCTGTAATGAATAATTTTTTGGCCGCAAAAAAAGCACATGCACATCTGCACATGATACTTATGTGGACAAAATTTAAAGTTAATCCATTGAGACCTCTAGGAGTTGCGTTGAAAAATGATTGTCAGAGATGGATGGACTGACAGATGGACACACATACATTTTGGAGAGACGGATGGACATACAGGTACACGGATAGCACATGCACACCTTCACGTGGTAATGATAACATGTACCAATTTTCAAAAGAATCAGAGCTAAACTGTAGGAGTTGCGTTGACAAGGAATGATTGGCAATGCAGTTTATGTATCAGTTTTAAGATATTTAAAGGGGGATAACTCTGTAATGAACAATTTTTCGGTCGCGAAAAAAGAACATGCACATCTGGCCATGATACTGATGTCGAGAAAATTTTACGTTAATCCATTGAGACCTCTAGGAGGAGTTGCGTTGACAAGAAATGATTGGCAATGCAGTTTATGTATCGGCTTTAAGATATATAAAGGGGGATAACTCTGTAATGAAAAATTTTTCGGATGCAAAAAAGGCACATGCACATCCGCACATGATACTGATAACGTGGACGAAATTTTAAGTTAATCCATTGAGACCTCTAGGAGTTGCGATGACAAGACAGGGACAGACGGACGGACGGATGGATGGATGGACATGCTGATCACTATATCCCCTCGTCTTCCAGACCAGGGGGATTAAAACCTACCGGAAAGTGTTAAAACACATCTCCTTTGCTTCTTGATAGATTTCAGCCAAATGTGGCTTGAAGCATTCTATGGACGTACTTTATTCTATTCAAATTTTTGATTTGATAATCTTTTGGGTGAAAATCTTAGATTTTGTAAAAAAATGTACCGAAAAGTGTCAAAATACATCTCCTTAGCTTCTTGGCAGATTTCAACTAAATTTTTAGGGAAGGCTCATATAGGGCTTACCTCTTGCCTAGAGATATGTTTCATGAGTTTTGAATCGATTCCCCAAGCAGCTTCGGAGATGATTTTTAAAGACATTTCCTAAAATCGCCCAAAATCCAAGATGTTCACCAGCCAAATTGGCCGATCGGCTTCGTTTAAACAAACTTGGATCCCTATGCCCGAAGAATGCTTCCTGCTAAATATAATTGAAATCAGCCCTGTGGTTCTTGAGAAGTTGTTTAAAGAAAAAGCTGACAGACAATGGACGGATGATGGACAGACGACGTAGTCGGCATGGCATAAGCTCACTTAGCCTTTCAGGTCAGGTAAGCTAAATATAAAATAAACAAGAGTTTTAGTGAAACTCAACATACGC
Source organism: Chaetoderma sp. LZ-2023a (assembly GCA_034401795.1). NCBI lineage: Eukaryota > Metazoa > Mollusca > Caudofoveata > Chaetodermatida > Chaetodermatidae > Chaetoderma > Chaetoderma sp. LZ-2023a. Next base: position 89,196,723 of record CM067368.1, on the reverse strand, counting down.
CCACAAACATACTTGTTTGAGGAATGATAAATGTGAATAATTAGTGTTTGAATCTTAAGCTTTGTAGAGGAGATAACACCAGTTGGTGTATGCAAATATATCTCACTGAAACACCAATACAACTGATCACATCTTGAAACATGTTTATCTTTATACCAAATTTTCCAGCGGAAACAATATTTCTAATGAATTTTATTTTTTCAAAGGAGCTATCATTAGAGAACCAGAAACTGTCAGATGGGGAGTGCTATCATATGATGTCCACCCTTAGCGCGCACTTATAAATATATTTTGGGAGCAGGTGTTTGAGATAAGAGGTTAATATGCCATCCACCATAATTGTACACTTGTTTGCTTCCATGGCAGCTAGATGTCTGTGTGCATTCAGCCATGAGCTTATATGTGAACAGAGTGTATTCAAGTATCTGCGTGATCTGGTCCGAACAAGAAAATGTTGACAAATTTTAATCTTTCAAGAAAGATAACTTTGGCAAATATGGGCAGATTTTGCCCTTCATCTATCCATATTAGATCCAATGAAAACAATGAACAGGAAACTTTGACAAATTTTGTATTTCAAGGGAGATAACTCTGGCAATTATGGGGTGATTTTGCAGAAAGGAAATCATGAAGCTTCCTCTATACCCAACACATCTGCCGGGAAAAAAATTGTAAATGTATAGGTTCAAGTCTTCAAGATCTGGCCCGGACAAGAAAATTTTGATGAATTTTAATCTTTCAAGGGAGATAACTCTCACGAATATGCGAGAATTTTGTCGAAAGGAAATCATGAGACTTCGCCTATACCTAACACATCTGCCGGGGAAAAAATTGCGAGTGTAGGTTAAAATACTCCGAGATATGGCCAGGAAAAGAAAATTTGGACAAATTTTAATCATTCAAGGGAGATAACTCCCGCGAATATACGAGGATTTTGCCGAAATGAAATCATGACTCTCGCGAATATGGGCGGATCATGCCAAAACAAAATCATAGTCTTCGGCTATACGTACCATCTTTTGAAAAAAAATTTGTAAATGTGGATTCAAAACTCTTCGAGATCTGGCCTGGACAAGACAATTTTGACGGATTTTAATCTTTCAAGGGAGATAACTCTGACGAATATGGGAGGATTTTGTCGAATCGAAATCATGATACTTCGTCTATAGGTAATATATCTGCTGAAAAAAATTTTTGACTGTAGGTTCAAAACTCTTCGAGATCTGCTCCGGATAAGAATCAGACGGATGGACGGATGGACAGCGAGCGCCATCACATAATACGACCCCGCTTTGCACGGGTAAAGTAAATTTTCACCCAAAATCTTGAACCTATAAAAGTGAATCCTCCAAAAAAACACTACCATCATAAAGAAGATACATGTATATGCTAAGTTTGATTAAATTATTCTGTATGATATGGCGTTTACAAAAATTGTGAGTTTTTGCATTAAAAAGCCCATTTTCACACAAATTGTTGGACCTCTAAAGGTGAATCTTTTAAAAGGCACATCTACCCATCATAAAGACACCACCTGCCAAGTTTCATTACATTATTTTAAGTGATTCTGTATGACATGTATCATATGGAGTTTATGAGGAAATTGACAAAAATCTTTTGTTTTTACAATAAAGTCCATTTCACCCACAATCTTGGACCTATAAAGGTGAATTCCTCAAAATGCACATCTACAGTACGTATCATAACTGAGGCATACACCAAGTTTCTGTATGATATGCTGTTTATGAGATATTGTGGATTGACAGACAGATGCTGTGATTACTAGAGCCTTCACAACAAATCGCACCCCCATAATAAGCGATAATTTATTGACTTTAACATTATCCTCACGATTTCATCTTTGCAATAGCTTTGAACGATGATTAGCATATATATAGCAATGTACCATGTATAGAGCATAAAATTATGAGCTATACAGTGAGGTAATTTCATTAGTAATCTGGACAGTGCGTGTGGTCAAGATTGAACGAGAAATAAATTTAGATTTTTGCTGAAGTGCTAAATTTTCTAAACCAGCCTTTTCTTGACCTACAAATGGACATTCCTCATGACGTCTAGAGGTTGGTTTAGGCCCGTTTAGCCATTAAAGTGTTAGCCAACCGGTTGGTGACCAGCTAACTCAGCTAGCTATTAGTGTTAGCCAGTCGGTTAGTGTCCAGCAAACTCTGATAGCCATTAGCGTTACTCAGCCAGCTAGTGTCCAGCAAACACTGATAGCCACTCAGCCGGCTAGTGTCCAGCAAACTCTGCTAGCCATTAGTGTTAGCCAGCCGGCTAGTGAGCAGCAAATACTGCTAGCTATTAGTGTTACTCAGCCGGCTAGTGTCCAGCAAACTCTGCTAGCCATTAGTGTTAGCCAGCTGGCTAGTGACCAGCAAATACTGCTAGCTATTAGTGTTACTCAGCCGGCTAGTGTCCAGCAAACTCTGCTAGCCACTCAGCTGGCTAGTGTCCAGCAAACTCTGCTAGCCATTAGTGTTACTCAGCCGGCTAGTGTCCAGCAAACTCTGCTAGCCATTAGTGTTACTCAGCCGACTAGTGTCCAGCAAACTCTGCTAGAAATTAGTGTTACTCAGCCGGCTAGTGTCCAGCAAACTTTGCTAGCCATTAGTGTTACTCAGCCGGCTAGTGTCCAGCAAACTCTGCTAGCCATTAGTGTTACTAAGCCGACTAGTGCCCAGCAAACTCTGCTAGCCATTAGTGTTACTCAGCCGGCTAGTGTCCAGCAAACTCTGCTAGCCATTAGTGTTACTAAGCCGACTAGTGCCCAGCAAACTCTGCTAGCCATTAGTGTTACTCAGCTGGCTAGTGTCCAGCAAACTCAACTAGCCATTAGCATTACTCGGCCGGCTAGTGTCCAGCAAACTCTACTAGCCATTGTGACTCCAGCCAGCTGGTGTCCAGCAAACTCTGCTAGCCATTGTGAATCCAGCCAGCTAGTGTCCAGCAAACTCTGCCAGCCATTAGTGTTACTCAGCCAGCTGGTGACCAGCAAACTCTGCTAGCCATTGTGAATCCAGCCCTTAATCCTTTTACGCCTCAAATTTGTTCAAGAAAATTTCAATTTTCTCAAAGAAAATGTCCCTTTGCTGAGCAAGAGAAGACTATTTTTTTTACATTTACCACTGGAATGACTACCTCGGTTATCGAGCCAGTCATTCTAGTTGTAAATTTTCAAAAATAGTCTTCTCTTGCTCAGCAAAGGGACATTTCTCAAGACCACTGCAAAAGCTGGTTTTGGCTTATATGCGTGTTACAGGGTTAACGTATAACAAGTTAACTGACAACTTTTATGATTTTAGTCCTTATACCTCTGTATTATGAACCCTACCACTATTGAATGATGACTGCAGTATTTTTTAAAACACTGATGCTGCAAGATGTTGCTGTCTTACTATCATAGGTTCTTTTAAACCTTTAAATCACGTCAGAATCCCACTCAGCTTGAAATCCAACCCAAATGCCATGGCAACTGGAAATCATTTAAAGGTTGATCACCGAGAGACATAATTTAGTGTTCTGTGACCATACATCTCTACTGTGCAGTGAGAATTATGATTTACGATAACTAGTACTTTTGTCTTTCCATAAACTGCTTCGATTGCTATGTCGTTCCATCCTCGGGTTTGCATAGCATTCAGAAACTAGGACTGAGCCCTACATGTTGGGCCATTTTGTTTTCACCCATAACACACAAGTCGCAAAATAAGGATTTCTTAAGTCCTTGATGACTCGAATATCTATTGAAAACAAGAGGCCTAAGGGCCTGTGGCACTCACCTGGACCATTAGGACAGCCACTCAAAAAATGTACTAATCAAAATTCTGAATAAAAATTCTAGTCTACCGTGATAGGGTCACTCTAGCCAAATTTGTTTGAAATATGTCAAGCAACTAAGTCGAAGCAGCGTTTTAACAATTTCTGGTAAATTTTTCATAAAATCTACGATTTTCACCCAAAAAATTGATCAATCAAAATTCTGAATAGAATTTCTAGAGCCCACCACCATAGAATCCATTAGTGAAATTTGGTTGAAATATGTCAAGCAACTAAGGAGGGGTAGCAATTTGACAATTTCCGGTACATTTTTCATAAAGTCTCAGATTTTCACCCAAAGAATTGATGAATCAAAATTCTGAATGGATGGTCTAGAGCCTATGACCATAGGGTCCTTTCAGCCAAATTTAGTTGAAATCGTTCCGAATGGTAAGGAGATAAAGCATTTTGATAATTTCCGGTAAATTTTTAACAAAATCTAAGATTTTGACCCAAAAAATTGAGGAATCAAAATTCTGAATGGAAGTTATGGAGGCCAAGTGAGCTAAATATTAGCATTTGTCTAGTTCATGGCTTAAATAGTGACAAATAACAAACAATTAGTTAAAATCATAGAAAAAGTAGGTAAATGGTTTGAAAAGTACATGTACTGTAATCAGGGTTGGTAAGTTTTGGACACTAGTGGTTTAAACCATGGTTTAAACCAGGTTTAAACCGTCCACTCAAAATCGGTTTTGGACACCTGAAGTGTCCAAAACTGTCCAAAACCTAAAATCCTGGTCAAAAATATTTCTCCATAAGCTTAAATTATATTTTAAGTTGATTAAAAACTGTTACTACCAGTCAAATTAGTTTCAAAAATATTCAGCAGGGTGTTTTCCTTATAATTGAGACTAGACTGTGATTCAGGGATTAAAACCTGGAAGACATACAACTGAATCTACTGATAGTGCATGTATTTGTCTAATCATTAAGTGCCTGTCTACCTGCTTTAAAATTTCCAACACATATATACACTGATCATAAGATCACAGCTCATACATGTAAGTGACAGTAAGTTTGTTAAGATGTTTTTACTACTATTAGCTGACTTAGCCCTGCTAGTTAAGTTTTCTCATTGCTTTTTGATAGCTATCATGGCTATGTTTATACTACAATATTCCTCTGATACATGTTTACACAACTAGCATACAGTGACTAACCTCTAGTCTGACAATTAATACAATTATCAGCTTATTTCATCACTATATAATTCTACTCCACTTTCTATTAGAAATCAGTTATCAAGTAAATCTTCTTAATTAAGTTCATCTGTTTAGTTCCTGTCTGGATGTTCTCTCAGTATAATATTAACTTTTGATGTTATTTGAAATATTTGATCAAAGATGTATTTTAAGGGTGGTAGGCCTAAGGATCCAATTTGGAAGCATTTCTTAGAAGTTCAGAGTAATGGAAAATCATTTGCTAAGTGTACAGAATGTGATTACAAACTTGTAAATAAAGTAGCAAGAATGAAAGCCCACTATCAGAAGCATGAGACACCGATCCAGAACCCATCATCTTAGAGCATGTAACTGCAGTAAAATCCTTTAATAAGATAGCAACTACTTTCAGTCAGATTGTATAATAGGAAAACTGTTGAATATTTAGAAAATAACTTGACTAGAAGCTGTTGCTGCCTCAGGCAGCAACAGCTTCCAGACAAATTACTGTCTAAATATTCAAAAGAAAATCTGTTACCTTGTAAGGAATTTGCCATTTCTGGTCATTCATTATTATTGAAAGCGTTAACTACAGGCTGTAATTATTCAACTATGATGTCTATGCCTTTGAGTGTGGAAGATGGCTGGAGGTATTAACAATAGGCTCTGTGTGGGGAATCAGATCTAAGTTCAGATAACCTGCATGACCAGCAGTCACTTCAGTAGATGTTATGTTGTAACACCTACAAGTGAATGAGCCTTTAATTGCTATTATAGTTAACTAATCCAAATACAGCTAACCCTTTCACCGCTGAAATTACACTACGCTACATATGCAAATATGCTGAAATTATTTTTGGATAGTTTAGCACAGTTTTGGACTGGTTTAAACCCTTTAAGACAGGTTTTAGACAGGTTTTGGACAAAGTCTGTTCAAAATTAGTTTTGGACAGTCCAAAACCCAACCCTGACTGTAATATCCATTCCAAATACAAACTGAATGCAATGATGATATAGAACAAACGTATATAGTTTGATCGTTATATGAAAAGCCCTTTGCTGACTTAAAGGACCATTGAAAGCCTAAAACATTCTTCTAATTCTTGGTGCAAATTAAACTATGTCCAAAGCAGCAGTAGAAACATGGAAACTATTTAAAAAATAGTTTTAACTTATTATGATGAAGACTGGATGCAGTGATGGGAGAGATCAAATCTGTAAGACTGGATGCAGTGATGGGAGAGATCAAATCTGTAAGACTGGATGCAGTGATGGGAGAGATCAAATCTGTAAGACTGGATGCAGTGATGGGAGAGATCAAATCTGTAAGACTGGATGCAGTGATGGGAGAGATCAAATCTGTAAGACTGGATGCAGTGATGGGAGAGATCAATTCTGTAAGACTGGATGCAGTGATGGGAGAGATCAATTCTGTAAGACTGGATGCAGTGATGGGAGAGATCAATTCTGTAAGACTGGATGCAGTGATGGGAGAGATCAAATCTGTAAGACTGGATGCAGTGATGGGAGAGATCAAATCTGTAAGACTGGATGCAGTGATGGGAGAGATCAAATCTGTAAGACTGGATGCAGTGATGGGAGAGATCAAATCTGTAAGACTGGATGCAGTGATGGGAGAGATCAAATCTGTAAGACTGGATGCAGTGATGGGAGAGATCAAATCTGTAAGACTGGATGCAGTGATGGGAGAGATCAAATCTGTAAGACTGGATGCAGTGATGGGAGAGATCAATTCTGTAAGACTGGATGCAGTGATGGGAGAGATCAATTCTGTAAGACTGGATGCAGTGATGGGAGAGATCAAATCTGTAAGACTGGATGCAGTGATGGGAGAGATCAAATCTGTAAGACTGGATGCAGTGATGGGAGAGATCAAATCTGTAAGACTGGATGCAGTGATGGGAGAGATCAAATCTGTAAGACTGGATGCAGTGATGGGAGAGATCAAATCTGTAAGACTGGATGCAGTGATGGGAGAGATCAAATCTGTAAGACTGGATGCAGTGATGGGAGAGATCAAATCTGTAAGACTGGATGCAGTGATGGGAGAGATCAATTCTGTAAGACTGGATGCAGTGATGGGAGAGATCAATTCTGTAAGACTGGATGCAGTGATGGGAGAGATCAATTCTGTAAGACTGGATGCAGTGATGGGAGAGATCAAATCTGTAAGACTGGATGCAGTGATGGGAGAGATCAAATCTGTAAGACTGGATGCAGTGATGGGAGAGATCAAATCTGTAAGACTGGATGCAGTGATGGGAGAGATCAAATCTGTAAGACTGGATGCAGTGATGGGAGAGATCAAATCTGTAGTTTTATTATGATGAAGACTGGATGCAGTGATGGGAGAGATCAAATCTGTAGTTTTATTATGATGAAGACTGGATGCAGTGATGGGAGAGATCAAATCTGTAAGACTGGATGCAGTGATGGGAGAGATCAAATCTGTAGTTTTATTATGATGAAGACTGGATGCAGTGATGGGAGAGATCAAATCTGTAGTTTTATTATGATGAAGACTGGATGCAGTGATGGGAGAGATCAAATCTGTAGTTTTATTATGATGAAGACTGGATGCAGTGATGGGAGAGATCAAATCTGTAGTTTTATTATGATGAAGACTGGATGCAGTGATGGGAGAGATCAAATCTGTAGTTTTATTATGATGAAGACTGGATGCAGTGATGGGAGAGATCAAATCTGTAGTTTTATTATGATGAAGACTGGATGCAGTGATGGGAGAGATCAAATCTGTAGTTTTATTATGATGAAGACTGGATGCAGTGATGGGAGAGATCAAATCTGTAGTTTTATTATGATGAAGACTGGATGCAGTGATGGGAGAGATCAAATCTGTAGTTTTATTATGATGAAGACTGGATGCAGTGATGGGAGAGATCAAATCTGTAGTTTTATTATGATGAAGACTGGATGCAGTGATGGGAGAGATCAAATCTGTAGTTTTATTATGATGAAGACTGGATGCAGTGATGGGAGAGATCAAATCTGTAGTTTTATTATGATGAAGACTGGATGCAGTGATGGGAGAGATCAAATCTGTAGTTTTATTATGATGAAGACTGGATGCAGTGATGGGAGAGATCAAATCTGTAGTTTTATTATGATGAAGACTGGATGCAGTGATGGGAGAGATCAAATCTGTAGTTTTATTATGATGAAGACTGGATGCAGTGATGGGAGAGATCAAATCTGTAGTTTTATTATGATGAAGACTGGATGCAGTGATGGGAGAGATCAAATCTGTAGTTTTATTATGATGAAGACTGGATGCAGTGATGGGAGAGATCAAATCTGTAGTTTTATTATGATGAAGACTGGATGCAGTGATGGGAGAGATCAAATCTGTAGTTTTATTATGATGAAGACTGGATGCAGTGATGGGAGAGATCAAATCTGTAGTTTTATTATGATCAGCTAAGCCTTTGACAATGTTTGATAAATTAAATGCTCATTGCAAAACCTTAAAGTAAAGGATCAGGGAACTAACACAATTAATGCACTTGAATGATAGCTTTAGATAATAATCAACATATACATGTAGCCACGAGCAAAAACACAAGTAATTCAGAATAATTTGAAAAAAGCAAACAAATACCATTTATGTCACTCTGGCGGGAACCAATTAGTGACACAGTTGGTGCTGTGCGCTCTGGTGTATGCCGAGCGACTAAATAATACTCGGTACAGCCAGTGATATGTTATATTAGCATTAAACTGATTTGCCACTACTTCCTGCAGGTAAAATACTATCTAATCTTAAAACTATTTGACTGAAAGCTGTTGTTTCCATAGACAGAATCTACATTCAGCTCCACAAATTTCAAAATATTCAGTAGACACCATGTTGCGACATTGGAAACCAGCAGTGTATTTTGAAATGATTTTGACCAAAACTTGTTGCTTGCACAAGAAACAGTGACTTTAAAATATGTTTTCAAAAGGATCAACAGTAGCGAGTTAATTGCTCTAGATCAGCGCCTATAGACAATACTATTCATACTGGACTGCGAAGCACCAGCGACGTCACTAATTGGCTCCATTTCCATATTTTACCGGTGGTAGATTATTTAATATTGTATGAAATTAACAATAAACATCATTTGCTATGTCCTTTTTCCCTTCCTTTACCATTTACATGTACCTAAAGGAGGAATCTAGTTTTAGCTATGATTCCCCCCCCCCCCCCGCCCCACCCCCACCCCTCACAACCCCATTTTTAGCCAAACTCCACCCACAATTCACCAGTCTAGGGAGATCGAAAACCTAGGCAATTACATGTAAGCTATTGAATATTTTGAAACTAAATTGACTGAGTGCTGTTGCTGCCTATGGGAGCAACAGCGAGTCAAATTAGTTTCAAAATATTCAACAGCATGTTTATTAAATAGTAATTACATACAATTCGTACAACTCTTAGTCCAGCATCAATTAAGCTTTTGTGACGAACTTATTTACGTCATTCATAACGTCATTGATTATGATGTCATCCTACACATCACGTAGTTGATTATGACATCATATGATTGATGGATAACCGGGAATCCTCCATTGATTATGACCAGAGTTCGTACACCTTTCTGTCTTTGAAATTCCATAACCTTTCCATGTCCAAAATTAACAAATTTCATGACCACCAAGAATTCATATCTACAAGATTTGTGTGTATGACATACATAGCTCCATAAATTATGATCGGAGTCATTTTGCAAAATGTCTGAATATTGCGACTTGTGACAACCAAGCCAAAGCCTTCTTTTGATAAGCTGTTACTATGATTTTTATTGCAGAGACGTGACAACAGGAATTTATGTCAAACACAATTTTTTATTTTGCATGATTCGTATTTTCCATGACGTATGAGAAAAATGCTGATTTTCCATGACTTTCCAAGCCTGGAATTTAAATTTTCAAATTCCATGACTTTCCATGACCAGTACGAATCCTGTATTACGTTCAATACGTGAGTGACAGATCGGATTCCCCCACAGAACATATTCTGTTAATATACAAACCTGTTGACGTATTCGGAAATAACAGAGAGGGCGTAAATCTATACATGAGCTTAAGCTCCACTTCAGTCTCCTTATTAGCGTTGAATGTAAATATTAAGCTGCTTTCATCAAACTTCAGTGTCAGGACATGGGATGTGTTCAGCTTGCAATCAGCACTGGCCGCGGCATTTTTTGGAACTGTCAAATTCTTGGTATACTAGTAAAGACAAAAATGAGGCAAAGTGAATGAGAACAAAACGGACATGTAGGGCCAGTGGTTTTCCGGATTAACGGAAAATAAATGGAATTCACGGAACTGGTAATGTGAAACGGGACAAGTGATTTTCAAAAGGAAAATCAAATTTTCTGCAAAACATTTGTAAATTGAAACAGAAACATGATATTCAAGCAGACCTTAACACGCTAAAAACATTTTCTTCCAGAACGCGAGACATTCTTGTGTAAAATTGTATATATTTACTAACTTTGTACTGTCTGGGCATGTGAATAACACAATGCACAACACAAATTTGAGTGTTTTATTGACTTTCTCAAGTGTACATGCACATTAGCAGATATAAGTTTGTGAAACGGAAGTGAAACGGACTGAACAACTTTGTGAAATGGGAAAATGTTGAAACGGAAAACCACTGTCTCTAGACATGCATTGTTCAGATCTCAAATCACATCTTCTAGTCAAATAGAATATGCATGACTTGTAAATGAAAATAAGTAAAAATTATCAGTAGAGTGTTAAATTAGACAATGCAAGATTGAGACTAAGAAATTCTGTGAAATTTAGGTCTTGCGTCCATTTACAGGTCGAGATTATTTTCAAAAATAAACACTGGAATGCTCGGCTATACAAAACATTGATCAAGAAACAGACAATGTTTTGAAAACAGACCATGTGAAGGACTGTCTCCCTAACCAAGCCACAAAACAAAAAGAACTTATTGTATATATTATTGTATATATGGATATACAGTTTAAAGGGTTTCCCCTGTAACTCTTAAACTGGTCGAAACCGACTTATGCAGTGGTCAGAAGGAATGCCCATTTGCAGACCAGAAGACTATTTTTGAAAATTTACCACTGGGATGACTGGCTCGATAATCGAACCAGTTATTTCAGTGGTAATTTTCAAAAATAGTCTTTTCTTGGCCTGCAAATAGATTTTTTTCTGCAGAAATTGAAATTTTTGTAAACAAAGTTGAGGTTTAACAGGCTAAACAAATCCATGTATGTAGCAACGCTTTCAAAAGAAACATTTAACTTTTGTATTCTCTACATTGTCAGTACCGAAAATCATGATTATGTTTTAAATCGTGAATTTATATAATTAAAAATTAAATAATCGAATAATCATGAATATTTTCTATTGCATAAAATATTTCAAAACCTAAGTTTCAATTACTTTTTAATGCAATCGGTCATGAAAGATTACTTTTTGCTTAGTGAATGTATGTCCATTTGCAGGGCAAGAGAAGACTATTTTTGAAAATGTATTACTGGAATGCCTGGCTCGAGAATTGCTAAACACCATTGCAGTTTTCGTCATTGATATTCTTTTGTTGTTATGTCTTGGTAATTTGTATACAAGCTGATTCATCGAGTAATCACGATTATTTTTTAATAATCGATCGCGATCACTCAGCGCAATAATCGCACAAACCTAATTATAACCATTGGTTAGCTCAATGTGTGAATGTACACCACATTTCTTATTTCTACCTGTGCTTCAGAAGGCACTGACTGCCTATATACATATATATGTACCAGTATATCCATTTCTACCAGTAAAATTGAGACTGTACCCCCTGTAATGTTCAAAACAATTAAAACCAATCATTTGCCGTGGTGAAGAAGGACTGATTGCAGCTGTAGGATATTTCTACTACTACAGCCGCAGAATACAGTAATCATACATATATACATACATTGCCGTGGTGGTGAGAAATCTTCATTTACAGGCCAAGAAAAGAGGAATTTTTTCCAATTTTACTGCTGGAATGATTGTCTAAATGGGTCATTCCATGCCAAATCACCTAGAGGTCCCCAGGTGACCATCTCTGATTTTTATTAAATTTCACCCAGATGCACATATATGGAAATGATGCCTGCATGCAAAATTTCATTGCAAAATTCCAATTAGTTTTGAAGTTATGGTTGATTGATTTTAGGGGGCGTGGCACTTTTTTTTGCACTCGCAAATCCAGTGAGTAGTTTGGAAGGATTTTTAAAAGCTGATAACTTTCTCAATATTGAGGATATTAAGCTGAAATTTGCTGTGCCACCTAATTGATGCATGAGGAGTCTGGAACCGCATTTCCTGGATATCTCTGCCAGCTCCAGAGGTGGAGGACTCGAAAGTTAGGCGTTTATCCATTCAAAAATAATTATATTATGCTCGATATTATAAACTTTCACCGCAGGATTACATGCAGATTCAACAGAAATTACCAGCATTTTTGTAATATTTGCATTCACGACCATGTGAGTTTTTCTAAGCATTTATTTTTTTCTTAGTGTTACATTTTGTACATTGCATGTGGTATGTAGATGTGAATGCCTGTGATTGAGGCATTGATAATTGATAGTGCAATGTATAAATCAATGTATTTTTGGTTTGAAAGTGTTGATACGTTAATTAACACTTCATTTTGGTTGGTTCGATTTCTGGAAAATAGGGTAGATATCGAACTTTATTTAAGGTTGAAGGAATTGAGCCACAAAGTTATAACTTGGTACATATACAGCTAATATATGTATGTTAATCATATTCAAAGCTCCTGATGATAAGTAATTGCCCACATGGGTAAACCATCCCTAATATGAAGGCCAAATTTTCGGATTTTTTGTTCTCATCTGTTATGTGGACACCTGCCACACTTTAATATTTTACCTGATTCACATAAGCTTTCTTCTACAGCAACACCTATATATACATTCTTCAAAACAACATACATTTAGTGTTTGTGATAAAGAGTTTAGGTAGTACTGGTTCACTGAAATCTGATAAAAATTGTTTTTGAATGGATAAACGCCCAACTTTAGAGTCCTCCACCTCTGGAGCTGGCAGAGATATCCAGGAAATGCATTCAGTTCCAGACTCCTCATGCATCAGTTAGGTGGCACAGCAAATTTCAGCGTAATATCCTCAACATTAAGAAAGTTATCAGCGTTTAAAGATCCTTCCAACTCACTCACTGGATTCGCGAGTGCAAAAAAGTGCCATGCCCCCTAAAATCAATCAACCATAACTTCAAAACCAAAAATTTTGCATGCAGGTATCATTTCCATATATGTGGATCTGGGTGAAATTTAATAAAAATCAGAGATGGTCACCCAGGAAGCTTTTTATATTCTGGGCGATTTGGTATGGAATGACCCAAATAACAGAGCCAGTCATTCCAGTCGTACATTTTCAATAAGTCTTCTCTTGGCCTGTAACGGAGTCATTTTTCAATCTATGCTTTATTTACCGTCTTATCATGCTCTTCATATTCAAGTGACATATCAACATCAAAGGCCACCTTAATACAGTCACCAGCAGAAAATGTGTGAGTGGCACAGAGAGCTGCAAGACAAGCAACACATATAGTAACCCTTTAATGGTCAAGCCGGCCAAAACCGGCCCCTGCGGTGCTCTTCTTGAGGGACGTCCATTTGCAGGCCAAAGAGAACACAATATTTATAATTGACCACTGACATGGCTGGCTCGATAACCGAGCCAGTCATTCCAGAAGTAAATCTAAAAAAATTCTTTTCAACTGGTCTGCAAACGGATATTCTTTGTGAGAGTTTGAATTTTTTGACCAAATCTGACCATTAAAGGATTAGACATGAATATATGACTAATACTATATATGTACATGTTACATACAGTACGCCGCAAAAATAACTTACAAAAAACGCATTTTTAATGCGCCAAAAGGAAAACAAAAACGTGCCCATTTTTCAGCGTGTAGTAAAACAAAATGCTATATAGAACGCGTTGTCTAGACACTTTCTGACGGGCCTAAACTCTTGTTTTGATGCGTCTAATTTGTAATCTTATTGAGGTGCTATATATTTTATGCGTGTTTTAAAATGTGACGCCCTGGCAATACGACGACACAAACTATTTATCTTGCTTGTGGTCGTCCTGGCATTTACTACTAGTGAAGAGATCTCCGCACACGCGTAATTCCTTCTTTATATAACCCAAACGTAATGCATGTGCGATATCGCGCTGAGCCCAGTTAGGCTAGTACGAAAATACGGTTTAAACATTAATACCCTCCATCAGTAACGTTTGGGAATTCCCCTGATGAAGTGTGATCTCTTCCTATACGGTTGCTTTCGCAGTTTCTTTTTTATAAACCAAAGCATCTGGATGTGTCGAATAGCGAGATCACTATAGAATTACAAAAATACCGTTTAAAATGTTAATACCATATATTCAGACAAAGGAAATTCCCGGAAAATCAGTAAACAACAAATAAATATGTAAGTTAATAGCACAATCGTAAGCCTCACATGCCGTTTTATTCCGTAAAAGGTGCTACAGGTATTAGAAGTGAATGTATGGAATTGTATATGACTGTGAAATTTAGTAATAATTTAATATTTAGTACTAGGTTTTGGATTATTTCTTATATGCGAAGTAGACATAAATAGGCCGTGTCACGTTAACATTATTAATACGCGAACGCGATGACAGTAACAGCCGGAATCATAAACTCGTCAACAAAATTTATGCTAGCCACCGAGCATTTAAACATGCCTAAATAGTTTGAACTCGATTAAATCTTCTTCAAAACAGGTCTCAATGTCTTTTTTCGAGGCATCCACACACTAAATGAAATTCTTGGTGCGCTAAATCATCTTTTCCTAACGCATCAAAATCTTATAATTGACGCAGAGCGGAAACTGTTCCGTTTTTTTTGGCGTCTTTTTGGCGCTATGGTCCTGTTTTTTTCGCGTTTTCTAGCAAAGTTATTTTTGCGGCTACTGTACGTCTATATATCAACTTAACCCTTTAACTCCCAAATTTGCTCAACAATACGTGTATGAATATCTAAATATTTCCCACTTTAATATCCATTTGCAGGGCAAGAGAAGACTAATTTTGAAAATTTACCACTGGAATGACTAGCTCGGTAACCGAGCCAGTCATTCCAGTGGTAAATTTTCAAAATTACTCTTTTGTTGCCGTGCAAATAACTATGCAGCAAGACCACTTTTGTGGCCGGTCTAGCCAGTAAAGCGTTGAACTAATCTATTTCACATTATCTCCATGTAAAATTGTCAACATTGAGTGTAAAGTACCATTATCCTCCAAACAGAAACATCTCAGTATTAATACATTAACACAGATAAAGATGGTGAGTATTTTGAAATTATATCTAATTTTACTACAACCGTCGTTATTACTGCCCTAGATACCAAAATTTTCCAGTCAAATTACTTTCTAACCATTCAACAAAATATATTTAATATTTTCATGAATTTTCTGTGTGTTGTCTGTAGATATGGCGGTAAACTTTAAACTACAATACATTAACTCAGTTTATACTGGTCAAGTGAAATGTATCAGGGGCCTGGTACTGTATCAGGGGAGAATTTATAAATACCACGGTATGAATAGTCCAACACCTCTTGTGTCGATTTAACCCTTTAATGGTCAAAACGGTCATAAATAGCCTGTGAAGTGGACTTGAGAAATCTCCATTTGCCAGCAGTTATTTTTGAAAATTTACCGCTGAAATGACTGGCCACATATTCAAACCAGTCATTCCAGTGATAAATTTTCAAAACTGCAAATGGACAGTGACTACGCAAGAATTTATTTTCTTGATCATTTATTAATTTGGTCATGGCGACCAAGCCAGCCTCTGCAGTGGTCTTGAGGAATGTCCATTTGCAGAATGCCAGAAAGCTAGTTTTGTAAATTCCAGCGGTAAATTTACAAAAGTAGTCTTCTCATGACCTGCAAAACATTAGGGTTTGGGAATAGGTTCTATTTTTGTGATCGATGATTGGTTTTATACACCAATCGATGATCAATTAATGATTGATCATAACAGGTTCTTATTTTTTACCCATTTTGAACGCAGTAATTACATGTATAGCATGTTCAAGGATAATTACCCATTTCAAACCAAGTGGCAGGTATGACAGATTCTTAATAATTTAAGAAATAATCTGTTGAATATTTTGAAACTAATTTGACTGGAAGCTGTTGCTGCCTTAGGCAGCAACAGCTTCTTGTCAAACAATTTTCAAAATATTCAACATGTTATTGGTATGGTTGCTTTGAAATTAACATACTATTTCAGTGCTGAAAGATTTAATGTCTTAGACTAGGGAGTAATACTATATAGTTGTAACAATTAAATTTAAATTCTTTTCCAAAAATTATTCGTTTTCTAGCTTGCCAAGTTAAAATATATTAATAACGTAAATTTATAAACAACAAAAATCGGTTTCTGAAATCGTGATCGATCAGTTGGTTGAACACGCAAACCAATCAATAAGCGATCAAATCGATTAATCGGAACAACACTATGGATACATATTAAAAATACAAGCACAAATCTGAGAGTGGAATATATCCGTGTTTCACAGAAAAAGCAGAGTATTTGTGTGCAAAGATTAGCATACTATAATTATGATACACCAGACGATGGACCTCTCCAGAGTAATGACGTCATAATCAGCTAAGCGGCGTGTAGGATGACATGATTTGTATTTTTATTGTGTATCTTTCCCTTTATTTTGAAAATTTATCACTGGAATGACTGGCTCAATCAATTTAAGACAAAACATAAAATCTTTTTGAAAGATTTTAACCATTAAATGGCCGACAAATGTTCATTGATACACACGTAATAATTTGAGGCCGAGTTGACACAAGTTCTAAGAATAATTTTATATGAATAGCAGCAATATTGTTCAATCAAATTCATTTTATAATAATCAGTATGATAAGTTGAACTCAATACATTGTTGTACATGTAAAATGTCATAGAATTGTCATTCTTCATGATCTTCACAGAGGAGAGGGATGTGATTTATCTTGATGAAAAAAAATATGGATGCGAAGTGTCAGTCCTTCTTGACGTAAAAATTGACAATTAACCCTTAAATTGTTACTGGTAGGCGAGTCAAAAAGCTGATGCAATGGTCCTGAGAAACATCCATTTGCAAGACAAGAAGTCATTTTTTAAATAATTTACCACTGGAATGACTATTGAGCCAGTCATTCCAGGGATAAATTTTCAAAATCTACCTTCTCTTTTCCTGAAAATGCACATTCACCAAGCACAAATTTAGATTTTTATGACCAATCTGACCATTAAAGGGAAAGATTACACTATTTCTGCAAGGATGATGCTTCTTGAAAATCTGGCCAACAAAATTATAGGATTTCCTATAAATATGGTTAGAAAAAAATTGGATTTGCTACTGTTATGTATACAAATCAGAAAAATCTCATCCCTGGAAGCAACCATCTCATACATAACCCAGACAAATGATGCTTACCTGAGCTGAAGGTGAGAATAACCAGACCGGCTATGAATGTGAAAGACTGCATAATGACAACACAGGTGATTCAAGCACAGACGCTCAGCTGAGATTCACAAAGTAAAGCTGAAGGTATATTCCGAAAAATGAGCTGATTTTCTGCAAAAATAAGCAAAGCAGTGTGTTTGGACATTATAACATCTACATGTATGTTATCAAACATGACAGGGTTATACATGTATGCATAGAATTTTTCCAAATGTTTTCCATGACTACATGTAATTTATGAGGGATCCATATCTAGCAATGGCCCACTCTAGCATGTCCCGCCCATTTCTAGTGATACCCTGCCCATTTCTAGCGATATCCCGCCCATTTCTCGCGATATCCCGCCCATTTCTCGCGATGTCCCGCCCATTTCTAGCAATGTCCCGCCCATTTCTAGCGATGTCCCGCCCATTTCTCGTGATGTCCCGTCCATTTCTAGCAATGTCCCGCCCATTTCTAGCAATGTCCCGCCCATTTCTAGCGATGTCCCGCCCATTTCTAGCGATGTCCCGCCCATTTCTTGCTACAGCTCAGGCCACCTTTGTACGCGCATTGGAATTAGTTTTACATTGTATATGTAACATTTTGAACCCTTTTAAAGAACAGTACATAGGAGGACCAGTCTAGCCAATGATCTTTGAGTGCAGTGCATTATTGCCCGATTATTTTCATTTACATGTATTGCTGAATGCTACTCATTATGCCCAAACACGCTATATTGATATTGATCCACGGCGGCCATGTTTTTTTTAACATATCAACCTTCCATGGACAAATTTCAATGGCCCTTTGTCCCTAATCATATCTCCCAAATTTCAGCCTGATCTGTTTAGTGGTAAGAAGTCGTTTTCGCGAGATGGCCACCGAAACATTTGGCCACTCAAGTTTCCTTGAACAAACGCGGTTCAGCTGTTGCCACAGATGATGTTTCATGAGTTTTGTATCGATCATCAACATGATTTCAGAGATTTCTGAAGACATTTCTAAAAATCTCCATGCCGTAAGGATGCTTCCTGCCAAATACAAGAGGCCAAAGGGCCTGTGATGCTCACCTGGACCATTAGCATTTGAACCATTTGCGCTTAAATGGACATGATAAATAATTTCCAGAAAATCCTAGATGACCGCCAAAGAAATGGACCAATTAAAATTCTCATTTGATTTCTTGAAGCCATGTATCGTCATACATGTAGGATCGTTCAACCTAAGTTTGGTTGAAATCTAACCATTGATTAAGTAGTAGTAGTAGTAGTAGTAGTAGTAGTAGTAGTAGTAGTAGTAGTAGTAGTAGTAGTAGTAGTAGTAGTAATTTAAATGCTGCTGGGAAATGTTGATCACCATAGGATCATTCCACCCAAGTTTCATTGAAATCGGGCCATTGATTAAGGAAGAGTAACGTTTTAAAGTATTTTTGGAAAATCCAAGATGGCCACCATATATATCCATCATCGCGGGAGTGAAATTATTAATTGGGACCGCCTAAATATTGAGGTTAGTTTAATAAACATCTTTTATTTCATCAAAATTTGACATAAAATGTTGTTGAGAAAAAATATAAATCACATGATGTATCAGCTTCCGCTTATAGCCTCCCTTTGTAGGACGAGCTTAGTTCATTACCTGAGTAGTGAGAAGACGCCAATATTAGTACCCGGGCGATACATTGTACTGCTCAATCCCCATACATAGGACAGTAGCTTCGAGTAGCTACGAGAGTGACGGCGTAAACTCATCATATAGTGCAGTTTATAGTTGCTTTCAGAATGTAGGATTTAGAGTTAAGCGTAATCAAAACAACGCACAGTTTAAAATACAACAATCTGGAATGCTGTTGCTTTATTTTCTTTAATTAGACATGACAACTGAATCAAAAAGGAAAAATTATTACACCACACCACCTGACCGTGTTATTAAGTGAAATTGCTGTAACTCTAGAACTAAAAAGAATTATGTTCACTGATTATTGCCTAACACTCTGCAACCAAGTAAATACTTGGTATTTCACGACAGACTCAGGGCCTGCAGCGAAAGAAAGAAAATCATACGGCGATTCGACGGAGTAACTAGCTGGTTTTCTCAATGACAAAGGTGTTACCTCGCTATTGTTAGCTTGTTTATTGTAGCGTCTTGTGTTGTGATTAGTAATTATTCGACAGTGCATGGCACGGCAGGATATAAACAATGAACACAGGCGTGAATTGATTATAATTGTACTCATGCACTGCTAAAATGTGACAGAAAAGTACACACTTCAGATTTTAAACAAACATGAAATTTGTGATGATTTTCCGATTTTTTCCTCAATTACATTGTAAAAATCGTGATTTTAAAAATAAATCGAACTTCACGATTAAATCGAAAAATCGCGCAAGCCTATGTTAATGCTCTTTAATAATGTATGCAACCAGAAATATCACCGGTAAAGAGGATTGCACAAAGGCGGCTTGTGGTTAAATCATACAACACCAACAGCTGGTTTGGCGACTTAAAAAAGAATTCTATCGAAGTATGAGTTGGAAGAGGCAGAGCTACATGTATACCTTGACTCTCCAATAAAGAAGGAGAACTGGAAGTGTCTAGTTGAAAATGCCACAAGCCTATACTGGAAAGAAGAAATAACAACATAACCCGACTCTACAGCTCATTACAAGATTACAGTAATGTCTTAATTTTCATCCCTTGGAGGTTACATCGGGTTGGGATCCCAGACTGCTCAGTGAGAGATATTACATGTCTCTCAATCAAGCTAAAGCTGCTTAAGGCCACTTAGATTCTTCATTCCAGTCCAGTTTCAAGCATGAGATGTCTAGTCCAATAAATCTATGTATGTTATGTAATGAGGACATAGAAAACATTTCATAGTTCACACTTCATTATATACTGTTCAGCCTTACAACATATCAGAGATCCAGTTTTGGAACCAATAGACAAGATCCACCAAGAACATTGCCAGTTCAGCATCACGTCGCATTCATCGGACGATTTACTCCAACTGGTACTAGACTGCATAAAAGTAATTCACCTTTCCAGAGTATCCATCCATCATCTGTCCTCGTATGATGTCATAATCAGCTCAGCACGTGTATGATGATATCACAATCATTACGTAACGAAGGGTTCCATATAGACCGTCATCAAATCTCAGAGTCCGACATGTTGTACAATGTACATGTACATATGAATTGTATGTCTTTGTAATTCTTTGCTATTTAATAAAACTGCTGTTGAATATTTTGAAACTAATTTGACTGTTTGGTTTTAACACTGATGCCAATAAGTTAATCATTGCATGTGTAAATTTGATACATCATAGCATATCTATAACCTTTTCAACTCTACAGAGCAGATACAACACCAGTGTTGCCCACAGCATCTGATTTTTGGGGGTCCCAAGGACCCCACACTCTCAGATTTGGGGGTCCCACTGTAAAATCTGGGGGTCCCATGGGGTCCTCATCTGAAATATGGGGGTCCCATGTTTTTTTCTTAAAATAAACACAACACATTGATCTAATTATAAAGCACTTTATTAAACATGTTGAAAGCACTAGTTATGACATTGTAAATACTGTTAATGTATATATATAGAGAATATTAACTCTGCATAGTTTATTAACCTTTAGCACTTAACACTTTTGGCCACCATTGTAGATCACCAAAATACCCATTTTTGAAAGTTTAACACTTGAATGACTGGCTCTAAACAGCGCCAGTCATTCCAGTGGTAAATTTTCAGAAATACCTGGGACGAGTTTGCTCAAGGACGACTTGACCTACTTCGGTATAATGCGGGCGTATTTTTTATAATGTAACTGGAATGACTAAATATAGTGGAATACATAGGCTAACATAGGCTAAGATCAGACAAAACAATAATTTATCAAAAATAATCTGTATAAATCAGATTAAACTGCGTAATTAGTGAAAATATATCAGCCGGATATGTCTAATTCATAGGGAGTAACTATGTAACGCGATTGGCTGAAGCATAGATAACGCATTAGCGTGTATCCAATAAAGACTCTTGTATCGGAGAGCTTTGAGCTATACGCTGTTTGGAAAAAATCAATATTTTAACGTACGCCTACCTGTAGATCGACGATATCGTTGAACATCGCTGCTGGGATGAGCTTTTTACTCATCATATATACCGTCCTGATCTGGGCCTCATGGCTCTTCTTGTCCCGGCATAACTGACGATCGAACTCTTCATTTGATGCGGCCACTGATTTTTCTAATCGAATCCGTAGTACGGAAGCAGTCTCTGCCTCCTTGTGGTCTTGCGATGCAATATGTCGGTCTAACGCGGATTTCTGATAATTTGTACTACCGCTTACGAAATTATTAGCCTTCTTCGCACTGCTACAAAACGTACACTTCATTTTACCATCCAGAACCTCAAGCCATTTACTATACGCCGGTGTTTTTAACCAAACGTCACTGAATTTCCTAGACTTCACTTGCTTTACTTTAACCACATTTTCACAAATTTTCGCACTGGTGTCGCAAGACTCGCTACAAATTTTGCTACGCTTTGCCATACTTTCATCATTATCATCACTATCAGCACATGTAGAATCTAGAGGTCGCTTAACGCCAAACTGAAACAAGCTTCGTTGCATTTTGACTAATTTAATGAAGTCAAGATTGCTCTCGTATATATACACAGATAAATCAAGTCTAATAATCGGCATGATTTGCTCAATTATTGTCTTAAATTCAAAGAGAATGACGAAGCGGACAGATTCTATTCAGATCAATTTAGTTGAGAAATTGGGAAAACCTAACGATCGAGTATTGTTAAACATTATAAACACTAATCCATCAGTCAATCAATCAGCCGCTATTGCTAAATAAAAGACGACTTATAGCGCGCAGTGATACCGTTATTCAAACAGCAATACAAAGACACCGCCGCTAATCCGTCAAATGACCATTCAAATGTAAAAGATATCACAATATTTTCCATATATTCCTTCATCCATTTAGATATTTTGATAATTAAATAGAAAAAAATATTGTGCCTGTAAGTTAGGCAAGTAGGCATGCGCAAATTAATTTCAAAATATTCAGCAGATTAGTGATAACAACTTTGTGATCTGTCCTATGTTCTGAGCTGTGAAAGGGTTAAGACGCCCAAACACATGTGTATACGCTTGATCAGTTGTATTGGATTTCTCAAGCGTGAGGTTCTTCTAGAGGGAGATTCCGCTGTTATCCAATCAAATACTGACACGTCACACTGACGTTTAGCACAACAGACAGAAACATGGCGGGTATTTTTGCAATTTGTAGGCCAAACAAGGCGACTAACATCAGGCTTGTAAACTCATTATTTAAAAAAATTAGAGCAAATGGAATACTAAGGATGATTTGGGGATTGTGTTTACAATTAAATATGGTAGTTGAATCTGATTTATGGGCATTAACAACTTTGGGTTGTGCAAGAAAACATACAACAAATAATAGTCTTAAACAACGCAGTAAGTTCGTTTTTATTGAACACACAATACATTAGGTATATTTTTTAAAGTAAAAACATGCACAAATAAATATACACACACGATAATATAATCGCTAATTAAGCTCACGCAAAGTTACCAGTTTCCGTTACTCTTTTTCACTGCGTCCCTTGTGCGTCCTCAGGGAGGCAGAGGGTTAATTTTTATGCGTCCCTCTGCCATTTTTATGCGTATATACGCGCAAAAGGACGCATATGGGCAACTCTGTACAACACCTACCATTTAGTAGTATTTATTGCACAATGTTGGTGGAATTTTTAGAAACCATTTTCAGTAGACAACTCCAAGTAAAATCTTTTAGAAATATTAAGAATCATTAGCATGCTGTACATATTGCGACATTCAATACAAATCCATTATACTGTCTTGAATTCTCAGCTTATCAGAATATTGATTTAGAACAGAGATCTAAGCTTAGATTATCAAACTGCCAGTAGATGTGGTCTACAGGGATCAAAATGTCTGAAAATTTGAAGTCATCCATGGCACTGACATCACATTTAATGAGGTCATCCAAACGGAACCGAGGTCATCCTTTCATAATAAGCAATGCAAATTTCCAGGATTTGAATTCAATTCATCCATGGATGATCTAACCTAAAATGTAGGTCATCAATAGCAATTTGAGGTCTTAACAAGAGGCCCAAGGGGCCTGTGTCGCTCACCTGGAGCATGATGCATTTTTGTCAAAATTGTTGGTGGGTGGTTTAGTAGTCTTTTAAATGAGTTTGTGGACATTTTTGCAAGTCCAATATGGCCGCCAAACATGCAACATTTTGATTGTTCCACTGCGGCCATGTTTCTGACGTAGCTCCTTCCCTTGAAGAGACTTTAATGGCACTCAGTGCCTAATCATATTTCCCAAATTGCGGCCCAATCCATTCAGTGGTTCTGGAGTTGTTTTGGCAAAAAATAAGTTATCCAAGATGGCCACCCTTGAACAAACTTGGCGCAGCTCTTGCCCTAGATGATATTTCATGGGTTTTGAATTGATCCCCGAAGCGGTTTCGGCGAAGATTTTTAGACATTTCTAGAAATCGACCAAAATCCAAGATGGCCACCAACCAATTTGGCAAATAGGCTTTGTTTGAACAAAAATGGACCTATGCCCTAAGAATGCTTCCAGCCAAATATACTTGAAATCGGTCCAGTGGTTCTCGAGAAGACATTTTAAATTTCCCATTGCTTTAGTATGTGAGTTTTTGGCAGGAAAAAGATCCGAGATGGCTGCCAAACCGCTTATCCGACAATTTCAAAAATGGCAAATATGAAATCAGAATACCCACAAACATAAATTTTAAACCCAATTTCGGCCTCAAAATCTATCAAATAAACAAGACAGCCACCCAACCATTTGGCAAATCAAGTTCCCTTGAACAAACTTGGTTCAGCTCGTGCCCTAAATGATATTTTATGAGTTTTGAATCAATCGCTCAAACAGTTTCCGCGAAGATTTTTAGACATTTCTAAACATTGACCAAAATCCACGATGGCCCGGCATCCGGCCAAATTGGCCGATTGGCTTCATTTGAACAAACTTGGATACCTATGCCCTAAGGATGCTTCCTGCCAAATATAATTGGAATCGGCCTAGTAGTTCTCCAGAGGAAGACATTTTAAAGTTCCCACTGCTTTAGTATGGGTGCCCTTGGCGGAAAAATAATCCAAGATGCCCACCAAACCGCTTCAAAAATGACAAATTTGAGCTCAGAATACCTGAAAACATATATAGAACCAATTTTGGCCTCAAAATCCATCAAATAAAAAAACCCAAAATGGCCGCCAAATATGATACATTTTGATTGGTGCACAGCGGCCATGTTTTTTGACGATCAACTTCCCTTGAACAAACTTTAATGGCCCTTAGTCCCTAATCATATCTCACAAATTTCGGCCCGATCCCTTAAGCGGTTCTGGAGAAGATGTCGTTTTTGGGAAAACTAGCTCATCCAAGATGGCCACCAAACCATTTGACCAATCAAGTTCCCTTGAACAAAGTTGGTTCAGCTCTTGTCCTAGATCATATTTCATGAAGCTTGCATCAATCCCCCAAGCGGTTTTGGAGAAGATCTTTAAAGACGTTTGAACAAACTTGGATCCTTATGCCCTAAGGATGTTTCCTGCCAAATATAATTGAAATTGGCCCAGTGGTTCTTGAGAAGAAGTTGTTTAAAGGAAAAGTTGACGGACGGACAACGGACGGTCGCCACAGTATAAGCTCACTTGGCCTTTCAGGCCAGATGAGCTAAAAACAAGTGGACGAGTGAACATTTTGACCCCTGTGTATCTACAAGTATTATTTATTTAGTTAGCCGTAGATTTCTATGTAAATCAATGCTCTGAGGTAGGCTGTCTCCCACACTCAGCGCATATAGGTCGACAGGCGTGATATTGTCTCACAATGGATACACATCAGTGTGTCTAATTGGGCATTAACTGATTGAGATGGCAAAACATTTTTGTCAGGGTTAATCTCAAATTCTAGATAAAATTAAATGAATGTATATTTTCCTTATCAAGAATTATTTTCATCATTTATTCTGTATTCTTATTTCTACATTTGATTCCTTCTATAATCCGATCAGCACTTCCAAAACGCATTAATTCAGGCTTTTTTAAGCTAATCAAATTATTAACTGGATCAAATGTCAAAATAAGTATACTGAATAATTAAGATTGAGTCTGATTCATTGGATAGCTGAAATGGATGTATGAATAGAGTGATAAATGACCTTAAATGTGAGTTGGTTATTCAACTGCCATGACAAGAAGAAATTTTGAGATAAGCATGGTCTCTACTGACACGCATATTACTTCCATCAGAACTAAACTAAGAGAATCACAAACAGGTAAGATATTACTAATTGCTTCCAAATACAATTGTTTCTCTTGACAAGTTGGACTGTTGCAACCAAAGGTAAGTCAGCTTTTTTACTACAGTTGGTGGAAACAAGAGTAAATACTGGTATTAACTATTTATTTTATTTTGTATTCAATTACCGGTAGGATGGTGAGTTAAAAAACCTATGTTGATGACAGCTATTGCTAACAATAACATGCTAAAAAGCAACAGTTCTCAGCAACACTTCAGAATGAGAATCTGTGTGGACATGATTAAATGACCTAATGCACACCAAATAATGGAAGTTCTGGTTGACAATTCTACAGTACACTTGACAGGCTTGACTGTTGTGACAGGTTTATCGAATAAATTAAAAAAATAACGAACACATGTATGCCAACCATTTAGAGTAGTTTTAATTATTATCTTTTGATAATGTTGGTACAATGCCTGAATAAAATCTCCAAACCAAGTGTAATAAGTCAACTGACAATGAATTATAACTAGAAAATGTTAACAAAGTAGCGGTCAGGTCCAAATATTCTTGTTTCATTTCAATTTCAACAGTATTATTACAATCAGGGTTTGTATTCGCTATATGCAATGCTAAATTCCATGACTTTCCAGATCCTAGGACTTTCCATAACCAAAATTACAAAATTCCATGACCTAGAGGCGGATAGCGGGTAAGAGCAGAGCAAATATTTCTATTCCTGACAATGTTTTAACCATTTGAACATCAAAAAGATGAAACGTTAATTCCATCTTAATACATGTATGTATCCTGTTGAGTATTTTGAAAATAATTTGATTGGGCGATATTGCTGCCCAAGGCAGCAACAGTTTCCAGCGAAATTAATTTTGAAATTTTCAACAGCTTACTAGTGGATGATTGTCTTGAAATTGAGATAATGGAGCTTCAAGGTTCCAATGCTTAATTCTCCATGACATTTTCCATACATATGAAAAAGGGATTGATATAATTTTCCATGATTTTAAAATTTGAGTTTCCATAACTTTCCATGATTTCCATGACCAGTAAGAACCCTGATAATCATCACTCTGAAGATGACACATGTAATAAAATACCATTACTGAATCAGCTTGGGGTCATCATGGATTTTCAACGTATGCTTGCGACATTGAGTGACTCGATGTCATAATCATCAGTTGACGCTCCCTGATCAGAATCTGACTCTGTATCCATCGTGTTCACCTCAATCGTGTCATCTCCAGACTGAGAGGCTGGTTCCTCGTCCATGTCATCACTTGAATCGTCATCATGCATGTCCGGCCCATCATAATCAGTCTTAGGTACTTTCACATTATCACTGACATTATTAGCAGATAATTCGGCTGATCGACGTTTACTCAGGTAAACATCAACTGCCTTTTCAATAATTCTGCCTTTTTCCATTTCCGTCTATACATTTTGATTATTTCGTATTATTACATATGCCTCAAGATTCTGATGCTTAAATGACAGTCTTCTGTCAGCTAGCGTGTGTGTCAAGTAACTAAAACCACGTTCAACAGTGCAATTGGATGCCGATACTGACAAAACTATTTCAGCAATCATACACAGATTGGGGAATGACTTTCTTTTATATCTGAAGACGTATGGCCAAACACCTGTACATGATTTATTTGGTAGTTTTGTTTTTACTTCAATCTTAAAATTACGCCACTCCTTTTTGATTTTTAATATACCGGAAGACCATCATTGACTACGCGAATGTAACGGAGCTCCAAACCAGAACCAGGTTTTTATTCGGTTGGCTTTCATTATTTAGTATAGAATGAAGGAAATTTCAATTTCCCTTTCTCCGAGATCTAACAATACTTATCATTATATTACTCTTTGATAATAAAAGCTACATGTAGCTAGCTAGCTGCTCTAGGAATCTAGATTTAGAAAGCTTTACCGGCTCCTGGAACCGGGTACCCGACTCCCAACAACCGGGTACCCGCCTGCCAGTGAGGCTCATAATGTTTGCATAGATACCAAACAAGCGAATACCTATGGCTTGCCTCCGTGGGGCTGGGAGGCAGGGTCCGTAATATAATGGTAAGTATTGTTAGATCTCGGAGAAAGGGAAATTGAAATTTCCTTCATTCTCCATCGATCAATACTTACCATTATGTTACTCTGTGATAACACCAGATTTAGTCGGTAACCTGGTGGGAAGGGGCAAGCCATACATAGCTTCTTTTGCCCCTGAAGAAACATCTTAGACTTAAACTTGACATACGGAGACCTAAAAGGACCGACAAGTTTAGGGACCGAATCACATTCGCATCACCGCTCCTCCCTGCCCCTTTTTCTCCTAAGAAAAGGGAGAGAACTCACAAACATGCATCTCGCCTGAAAAAACAAAAAGATGCGAAGAGGGTTAACAGCTCTTTGCATATATTAGCCTGGGAATGAGCATGAATATATAAGATGAATGATCATGATATATAAACATAATACAAAAAAATGTCTAACTTGAATTACCTCATGAATTATGGATTCCAGACGTGGAGCCACCAACCAGCACACTTTCGACCAGACGTGTTCCATACGGTTGCATTCCTCTTGCCTGACCATGTCTGTTCTTACCAGTTTTGCTTTTCAAAGTACCAAAAGAAGGAGAGCAGTGTGGCCATAAACTATCGTCTCAAAACAACTAAAGCGAGTGGATTGGCTGAGTCTGACATATTCCTCAAATAGTAATCCGTGAAAGAGGACTCACAGTGCCCTTGTGCAACGGCCATGATGTCCCCTAACGGGACACCATTGAATAGGGCGGTTGAGGCAGCTATTCCTTTAACATCATGAGCCCTAGCACATTGCACCTGGTGCCCAGTCGCAATCTCGTGGGTAGTCTGAATGCATTCGAGATAGAATCCATGGATGTGGCGCCATATGGCTTCTTATAGCAGATCCACAGACGTCTATCATTCGACCATAACGAGTCCGTCCATTTGTTGTACTCAGTTAAAGCCCGGACTGGACACCAGGCACTGGCATCACAATCAAACCTTGTTAATTTTGGTATAATGATCGTTTGCTGGGATATTTCAATGATTGATTCTTAGACATAAACTCTGCTCTTGGCAGCAGGCGCAGACCCTCTCCGGAGACAATAAATCCGTCCCTCTCTGCTGAAAGCGCATGGATCCCACTGCGCCTTCTCGCTGAGGGAGCTGCCAATAGCAAAACCGCTTTTAGAGTCAAATGCTTTGGACTAGCCGAAACCAAACGTTCGAAAGGGTGCTTGGTAGGGCTGCGCGGTTTGGCTTACAGCCATATCGGTTTCGATATGACTTTTCCCGAATATCGGTTTTATGGACATGAAACAAAAAATTTAAATGATAAAAATTAGCACGAAAACAGAACGTATTTTCATGCCCTGATACATTCGTAACGTTTTACGCCTTTAAAGCTTAACATACCTTATAATATCCATTATCGCGGGAGTGAAATTATTAATTAGACCGCCTAAATATTACGCACAGTTAAATAAACATCGTTTATTTTGTCAAAATTAATCATAAATCAGCAAAACAGGTTGCGAAAAGACATAAATCACGCGATTGTAATTAATTATGATGTAATTATCTCCCTTTCTTCTTTCATTTCCAATTCGACCCGAGAACGAAATCATGCCTTGAAGAAAATATTAACTGTAATATTGCGATCGCGAATTTCATAAGTTAATATGATATTGTGTATAGAAGATAACGTTTTAAAAACGGTTTGAGTAATAATTGTATTTAAAATTATATCCTAATCAGCATTATAGTTATTGGCGAGATTTTGATGCAATCTGGCGATTTAGTGTTGGGACGACTTTGCATTATGTTAATTAGCCGGTGACGTAAATAAAATGGATGCCGTTGTTTAGAAAGGTTTTCCCCGATACAAATTTTAATGACAAATTCCCACATTAGTATTGTGTTTTATATTGCAAATTTATCTGAGACTACCAGAGAAAAGACCAGTGGATATTTATTTAATTAATTCGCTGCTTGATTTCTCTCGGCGTGCAGCGAGTTACATGGAGTTACACAATATGCGCAATTGGGGCCACGTTCAATTATTAGTTGCCCCGAACATAGCTTAATGGAAAGTATGGCCATTATTATTCATTACGATTTTCATGCTCGTTAGTATCTTTTATTTTTAACAATCCTGATACGAAAAACCGAAAATATGTTCATATTCGGTTTTTCGATATTTATTTTTTATAATCGGTTATGAAACCGTCAGTGCAGGATATCGGTTTTAAATATGGTATCGGTATATCGCGCAGCTCTAGTGCTTGGCCAGTACATTAAGCACCAAAGATAGACTCCAGGCTGGAATGACTACCGGTTGTCTCGGTCGGAGATTGCTCATTCCCTTCACCATCACATTCAACTGGGCCACGTCTGGACTATCCCTGTTGGCTAGAGATGGGATAACTGATGCCAAAGCTGACTTGTATCCAGTAATTGTGACAGGAGCCAGTCCTGAATAGAACAGCTCACAGAGAAAGTCTGCTATTTGCTGAATAGTGGGTTGAAAGGTATCAATACCCTTTCCTTCACACTACTTCGCAAATTTGGTAACCTTGTGGTTATATGACCTGAAGGTTGACCTCCTTCTCGTGGCTGCGATGAAGCTCGCAGCCTGTGGAGAAAAGCCTTCCGACATGGAACATTGGTTGATTACATCCACGCAGTCAATTTGAACATCTCGGACCGCTCGTGTAGGAAGCGGCCCTTGGCCTGGGAGATTATGTTCGGAATCTCGGGCAGCTGCACTGGATTGTCCCACAGCAGATCCAGAAGATCCGTGAACCACGCCCTGCTGGGCCAAAATGGCGCTATTAGCAGGACCAGGCACGGATCCTCCCTGATCTTCAACAAAACCTTCAGCAGAAGAATGGTGGGTGGATACGCGTAAGCGTGCATCTCTCTCCGGCTTATTGCCAGAGCGTCTGTATCGACGGCATTTGGATCTGGAATCGGCGAGACATAAGTCATGATTTGAGCATTTTCCTTTGTGGCGAACAAGTCCACGTCTGGTTTGCCCCAATGCTCGAAGATCCTGTGAAGAACTCGAGGGTTGAGAGACCATTCTGTCGGCAGAATCCTCTGTCTGCGAGACAATGCATCCGCCAGAATGTTCAATCGCCCAGGAATGTGATCTGCTTTCAAAACAACTGAGTAATTACTGCCCATTGAACCAAGTGCCACACCTTCATTGGTCCCGCCTTGGCGATTTATGTATGATACTACTGTCGAATTGTCTGACCGTATCAATATCACCTTGCCCGTGACTTTTGTAAGAAACCTTTCCAATGTCAGTTCCACTGCCATCATTTCCAACAGATCTCTTGGAGAGTCCATGTGCCCGAAACCTGTTGTTCTCCCAGGCAGGCCCGCCAACCCCCACCCCTCTAGCGATGCATCCGCGTACACGGACAGCTGGGGGCAGGGTAGGTGAAGCGAAACTCCTACTAGGAGATTCTGATGCTCCTTTCACCATACAAGATGCGACATCATTGGCTCCAAAACTTGTACCAGCTTTGACAGGGGTTCTGCTCTCTGTTTCCACAGAGATATCAGATACAACTGGATAGGTCTTCGCATCAGAGCAGTGTACAGGATTACCTGCTCCATGGAGATCATCATGCCCAGCATCTGAAGAAACCTCCTCGCCTGAATGTGGTTTCCCAATGGAAAACTCTCTAGGATGGCTAACAGAGACACCACTCTGGCTCTGACGGGTAAACCCTGCCTTCCTCGACATAGAATCTCATCCGCAAATAAACTAAGTGTTGAGTAGGCGTCAACTCAGATTTCTCCCTGTTAACTATCCAGCCTAGATCTGAAAGCAATTTCAGCGTCAGAGCAGTATCCACTCCTAACCTGGCTGGCGTGTACGCCTTGATAAGCCAATCGTCTATGTAGGTGTGAAGCGCCACATTCTTTTTTCTGAGAAACGCTGTCACCGCTAGGACCACACTGGTGAAAACCCTTGGGCCTGTCGACAAGCCGAATGGGAGGACTACAACCTCCCATACCTGATTCTGAAACGTGACTCTCAGAAACCTGTGACAACCCCTGTTCATTGGAATGTGGAAATATGCATCCTTCAAATCGATTGACGCACACCACATTCTTTCCCTCAATCCTGCCATTACTGATCTCAGAATTTCCATCTGAAACCGAGGCATATGGATAAACCAATTCAATGGCCCGAGATTGAGTACGGGTCTCCACACACCCCCCCCCCCCACCGTTGTTTTGGGGACAAGGAACATGTTTGAATAGAAGCCTGGAGTGCTCTGGTTTGCTGGTTTTATTGCTCCCTTCAGGGAAGCAAACCTCCCGTTTAAGACTATATGCTCGGCCTCAACGTGGCACAGGAGTGTAACCCACTGGGTGTCAATCCAGACATTTGGAGGGGCTAACCAAAGCATTATGCACTACGCTAATGAAATGACACTTGGGAGATCGAATCAACCGAAATGGTGCTCGCCCTGTGAGGATCCGCCAGGCAGGTGCAGCGCCGGGCTCCACGGCTCGGAGGAGCCCACCCTCAGCTACTGGAGGTCCCATCAACTCGTCTTGTGGTGCCAGGGGACGAGGATGGAGAGCTACTGGCCAACCGAAAGAGAAGACCAAACCCAAAGAGAACCCCAGTATCAACATCATGCACTGGAACGCAGAAGGGGTTACCAACAAGAAAACAGAGCTCGAACAGCTCCTGTACGAAAACAACATTGATATCTGCTGCATTCAAGAGACACACCTGCAAGAAGGAAAACCATTTAAGATCAGAGGTTACCAGATTTTCCGGTGTGATCAAAGAGGAAGAAAGAAAGGCGGGGTGATCACCTTGGTTCGAAACAGCGTGAACGCCAGCCAGATCAAAACCTTTATGGAAGAGGCAGAATATATTAAGATCAAGGTAACAACCAGCAACTCTGTGATTGGCATTGTCAATTATTACTGCCCTAATGACAAGAATCTCTCACTTTACACAATCCAGGTCCCGGACTGCCACTTCCTCATTGCGGGAGACTTTAATAGCCAGTCCCAGAGCTGGGGATACAGCACACTTGACAAACGAGGAGAAGACATTGAAGCATGGCAAGATGAAAAGCGCCTTTTACTGGTCAATGATCCCACAGATCAGCCTACCTTCTACTCGCGTCGGTGGCACTTGACAACAACGCAAGACACAATACCGCCCAGTCCTCCTCTTTCTTTCTAGAAGTATTTCGACAAGTTCACCTCAACATCCACGGTGGAACTACAAAAAGGCAAATTGGAGTCTGTTCGGCATTCGTTCCAATGAGCTTACCCAAAATATAGCAGTAGAAGGGAGAAACATCAACAATGTGGTCAAGGAATTTAATTAAAGTATCCTCAAGGCTGCCAACGAAGCGATTCCACGAGGGTTCAGGAAAAACTACTGCCCCGGGGCTACTGGACAACAGAACTGCAAGCAGCACATGATAAACTATCTACCACGGCCAGAGAAGATGTAGAGACTCGTAATCCCTGTCATGAAAACCACTTCACGCTACAACAAACTAAAGCCAGGTATCTAAAGACCAAAAGCTGGAGGGAAAAGACGGCAGGGTTTAATTTAGAGAGACACAACAAAGCTATGGAGACTGACTAAAGCACTGAATGATGAGGGTGTCGGGGGAGAGATTACTCTTGAAGAAGATGGACAAACACTGACAGGAAAGATGGCTGCAGATGCCTTTGCGAAGGCATATGTAAAAGAAAGCAACATTTCTACACCACGATTGCGTCAAAAAGAGGTTAGAAAAGAGCAAAAGGAAAGAACAGACACCAACACTCACGATGCAATGAAAGTTGACATTAGTTTAGCAGAACTGAAGAAGGCTATCCGCCAATTGAAGAAGAAGAAATCTCCCGGGCCAGATGGCATTACGAATGAAATGATCCAACACCTTGGTAATGCATCTTTCCGCAAGTTGCTAGACATCTTTAATCTCAGTTGGACCAATGGAGAGGTTCCTCAGTGCTGGAAGGAAGCCAGAATGACTCCTATTCTGAAAAAAGGGAAGAACAAGGCGAAAGCGCTGAGCTACCGTCCTATCAGTCTTACAAGCTGCATATGCAAGACCATGGAGCGCATCGTCAACCAGCGGTTGCAGTGGTACCTGGAGTCGGGAGAACATTATAGTTTCAGAGCAAGCCGGCTTCAGAAGACACAGGAGCACAGAACATCAAACAACACATCTTGCACAGGTCATAGAGGACACTTTTCAAGCCAAGGTGATGATAGCTGCCTTTATTGATCTGCAGAAGGCATTTGACAAGGTGTGGAAGTATGGCCTCCTCGTGAAGCTCCGGCGCACCGGCATCAGTGGCAACATGTTCCGATGGACCAAGTCATACCTACACAATCGCAGAGCAAGCGTGCTGGTGGATGGACAATCTGGACAGAATGTATTGCTGAGACAAGGGTTGCCACAAGGCGGAGTATTATCACCAACTCTGTTCATACTCTTCATTAATGACATTGTAGCAGAGCTGCCCAATGGGATCCAAGCAGCCCTCTATGCAGATGACCTCGTACTCTGGTGCACCGAGGAGTACAGAACGACTGCCACGTACAGAATGCAGCTCGCCTTGGACAGAATTACAGCTTGGGCCAATCGCTGGTGTATGACCATCAACAAAGAAAAATCATCAGCCTGGGCCAATCGCTGGTGTATCACCATCAACAAAGAAAAATCATCAGCCATGCTATTCTCACTGTCCACCAAAACCAAGGTTGGCAATCTGACACTAGGCGGTACTCCACTCGAGTATGAGGACCAGCAGACATACCTGGGAGTCAACTATGACAGAAGATTAACATGGAAGGAGCACATCCAGAACGCAGAGGCAAAGGCCAGAAGAAAGCTAAACATCATGAGGAATCTGGCAGGAACATAGTGGGGTGCCAATGAAAGGATCCTCAAGCCATCTACCTAGGTGCCGTACGACCACACCTTGAGTATGGATCCAGCTCATGGATGACAGCAGCTAAATCTCATCAACAGAACCTCGACAGAGTACAAAAGCAGGCACTGTGCATCATCACTGGTGGAATCAGATCAACACCAATAGAAAAAATGGAGCAGACAGCAGGCATCCTCCCACTTAGCAAAGTCCTGAAGGGTATGCAAAGCACTGATCCAAGCTGCAAAGTTCAAATACCACCCGATGAAGATCAGGCAAGCACAGCTGTCATCAGGAAGACTTAAAAGATCAAGTTTTGTGAAAGAGACAAAAGCGCTTCAAAGGAAACACCAAGAAATGTTACCAGCACAAATAGAAGACCCAAACCACACCCTTGATCCTCCACCCTGGGAAACTAGAGAGCATAGCTATTCGCACCACAGTACCTCATCTCACAACCAAAGATGAACATAGTGATGTGAGCAAGAAGGCCCTGACCCTAGCCATGCTGGAAGAAATGTACCCTCAGGAGACATGGATAAGGATCTACACAGATGGATCAGCCAAAGATGGAATTACATGTAGGAGCGGATGTGCCGGACTGCACATACACCATCCAAATGGACAACATGAGTCAACTGCAATACCGACAGGCAAACACTGCACAAACTACAGAGCTGAAGTCGAAGCACTGGTTCACGCAGCTAATACCATCAGCAGAACAGCAGACCCTATTGCACAGATTGTCTTTTTATCTGATGCCCATTCCGTCCTTGAGGCTATCACCAAAGGTAAGCTGCTACAACTTGAAGAAGCACTACAAACCATCAAATGCTTTCGGATAGCATTGCAGTGGATCCCCTCACACTGTGGAGTCCAAGGAAATGAGGAAGCCGACAACATGGCAAAGGTGGGTGCAGAAGAGAATCAGACAGAAAACATGGTTACCCATACAGAGATGAAGACTATCATCAAGTCACTCTATAGAACACACCTCAATCAGAAGATGCCTACCATCATCTCTCGAGACCAGAGCAAGTGATCATTTGAATTGGAGCATCTAAAACAGATATGGTCCTTATAGGCAAGCGTAACAATTTGTGGCATTCAGAGCAAGATGGCGGGGTAGGCTTGGCCTAAAAAATAAGCACAAACCTAAAATAAGCAAGCGGAACGAAACAGGAATGGAAGGCAGACAAATTAATTTTCATATATTTGACCATAAATTAAATGTTATCCCTCCAGCATCCCAAACCTGCAACGTTTCAACCAAGATCGCTTAAGCTGGCGACAGAACGGACATTAATACACCCATATACTGATCCTGACGGATGAATCACACGGAACCAGGAACCATATTGAATTGCATTCACAGTACATTTAAGAATTAATTTCAAAATTATACTATTCAAACGAAGGCCAAAATGATACGTGAAGGAAACAACAAAATGATAAACAAACTGCTGTAGAACACGGTAAAACCGCAGAACACACATCTTAAATTAAGGATTTTGAAACCAACGATCAATGCAAACAGATTGTGATTACCACGCAAAACTTGACATAATTCTAAAGTTTTCTGGTACAAAAAGGACGCAGCACCAAGAATTAGATGCGCGAATTAATGAAACATTTCCTTCACCATAAAACTCTGAAAAACAACACAGGTGTGACGTCACCCGCTCGGATAATACGGAGAACGACATCAGCCGATTTTCGTTTTAAAAAACTGTATAGCCAACATCCAATTTCATATTACTGCCGATCGCCGTTGGGATTTAAAGGAGGCGACATTATCTGGCATATTTCGTTGTAACCACACGTCCCAGATTTGGGGTCAGAAATTGGGACATGCAACAAGGGCGAAATTTTAGAGACCTAAGTTTCCATATATGCTAGAGAATAACATGAAAGAATATGACCTGAGTTCAGTAGCTCTTTCCATGGTAATCCAATAACTCCTGGCGTGAAAAACTTAGCTAAATTAGGCACAGAGTTAAACTTTGAGAAAACTAAGAATATTTCAATATGCAAAAAGCATGTATTGCTCTTGTTGCATAATAGCTAGATTCCTAGAGCAGCTAGCTAGCTTGTATTATCAAAGAGTAATATAATGGTAAGTATTGATCGAAGGAGAAAAGGCCACTTTAGTTGCAACTAGCTGAGCAATTTCTTCTTGAATAACATCTGCCAAAATTATGCACATCAACAAACACGGTCATTCTGTTTACCTTGGACTAATTTCACACCATTTTGTTTCTGAATATCAACAATATATTCAAAGTCAAGGAATGGTTTTCCATTTGTCACAATGTTATATGCAGTGTTAAAAGAGCTTAGCATTACATTCTTTTGAGGCCTTATCTAACATTGTCATTATTTTCGGCTGTCAAGGGGTCATTTGAGATGTACTGGCCTCGCCGTGTTCAGATATTATTAATATAGGATTGTCCTTTGGTACGGCATGTGACATAGCAAGTGAATGCGCTTTTCCTGCCAGGTGGCGTTGTAAATTATACTTTGAAATATAGTCAGTTCCAATAGCATAATGCAACATGTCCTGTTTGGCTTTTCCCTTACAACTCGGGTGTAACTTAATAGCCGATGTATTTTCAGCACAGACTGTACAGTATACATATGTAACGTATGCGCATTGTTTATCATGACAATACTCTTCTTTAATTTTAAAGTGTTTTGTAATGTCTGGATCCAAGCGTAAATAGGTGGACAATTCCATTTTGTGACCTGCCATAGTGAATTAATCTGTCTCGTTGTCAGCTAGTACTAAATAACACAGAATAAAACGCCTGATCGATCGCAATGATGACAAACGTCAGACCCTAGACGATACAAATGATAGCGGCAAAATTTATATTCGGCTGCTTTCAGACACCCGATATAGAGATTACTCATATCCGAAATTCACCGATTGCCAAGTTATTTATTCTAAGCGACTGCGAGAGGATTTGCTATAGGCTGCACAGAGATTACAACGTCGTAAAATGTCCAGTCATCAGTATTTGATTAAATACGGTTAAAATGCAAAACTATTCACAAGGATGTTGGATTATTTTATTTCATGTTATTTTATTTGGAGAAATGATCACAGCAATAACTTTTTCTATTAAGAATACAGCGAGTGACCTTTTCCTGTGATTTTCGCTAATTTCGTGTCGGGCCAAATTCGCCCGCACACAAAATGTTACCGTGTGTCCTTGTGTTTATTGGTCAGGCAAATATCGCTAAATGCCAAGAGCCAATGAAATAGTGGCATACATTCGTTGTCAACAATTTCTTTTGCCCGTGGCACAAATATCTCCCGGTAAAATAAAACATGTTTGGAGGAAAACCAGCTGTCCTCAAATGGGACGAATCCGGGGTTGGGCCAAATTTCACGCAAGTGCGGGGAAAAGTATGTCGTAAAATGTTACGTAAAAATTATTTGTGTAATCAAATTCTGACTAAAAAAAAAAGAGTTAAACACCACATCCTTGTTAATATTACGCATGTTGAAGATTAGATGCTCCAATTTTAAGGCCCTAAACACTGGTGAAAATTTTTTTATTTCCCACAGCGAGGGCGAGCAACGAGATGCTCGCCTAAAATAATGTGGAGGTGAGAACGAGGCACGCGTGAGCGACCGCTTGCCTCTCGTGGAGAGGTCTGTGTTATTCCAAGAAACTAAAGATTTTTGCGAAAATCATGCCAGAAATGTATCTGTAATTTAAAACATGAGTACCCATTTTTTGTTATAATGAGATCTCACAAGGTGAGATTCTCACATGATTCAGCCATTCTCACAAGATTTTGAAACACACGCTCAATATTGCATCATAAATAATAAATACCCATTGAATGCTGAGTCACCGCCTCGGTGTAGTAGCCATAGCCGTATTTTGCTACTCTCAACTTACTAAGAGAATAGTAAACAACCAGTTTGCGGAGAATGACAGCTCCATAGATCTATAAAGATTAGATATAGCAGACAACTGTCCCACAACAGTCCTGGCAGTATACCTATAAGCGCTGAATATTTTGAAAACTAATTAACAGAAGGTTGTTGCTGCCTAAAGCTGTAAAGCAGCAACAACTTTCTGTCAAATAGTTTTCAGAATATTTAACAGCAATCCTTTGATGTAAGATATAATGACATAACCCAGTGAGAGTTACTCGAGTTATATCGTACCAAAATCTGATAGCCTCCTGTCTAAATATAGCTCTCCTATTTCCTGGAAATTTGATGCGGCTGACTTCCTCATTACTGGGAAATCCCCTAGCACATGTCGTCTGCAAAGTGAAACTGAACTGAACCATGAAAGGCTGACTGCCTATTACTGAGAAAACCCCTACCACTTCGTCTGCACGCATTCCAATAGTCACACCTGTGTATAACGAACACTTGTTCTGGGGGATGGTAGTTCTTTGATAGTGGTGGAATTCTTTACGAATTAAAACATATTATGTTGAATATTTTGAAAACATTATGACTGGAAGCCTGAATTATTGATGTAAACATACCACAATAGAACGCTTCACTGGAAAACCTGAGTAATCAGTATGCTAATCCAACACGATATCGTAACCCAGATCAGTCACAAAATTGTGACACCCACTAAAAAAAACCTAAAGTTATGGTAGTGCGTAAGGTCCAGAATAAAGGACTAAAAATTGCATGTTGAATTTTCATTATTGAGTTGACATCTCACTTTTTGGGTGACATTTTTTTCCATAGGGGAGACACATTGTCTCACGTGACTGGCGCCCCAGGGACATCACTGATGTATAATAATTCATAAGTTATGTGTCAAAATTAGGTTTGTTTGTTAAATATTACTTATGAGCTGCACTGTCCTGTATAATTTGAAGCCGTAGCCTAGGCCAACACAGGTTATAACCGCCAATAATGTTTTGAGATTTATTATAAATAATAGCAAAAATATATGACAAGAACCTACTGGGAGACATACCTAAGCGCATCATTTAAACCATAAATCACACAAATCAAAACACAAAATAGATCACTGTGTTGTGAGTCACTTTCAGAATTCTAATTAACAAGGGAGGTAAATCATATCGGACTAACAATAGACGCACGCAGTTCCTTGAACAATATAAAATTAGCGTGTGGGTCGGAATATATATGCATATATTTGTATTTTAGGAATTTTTTGGGTAATACTTTTTGTTCGATGTATGTCGGGCACACACACTTTATTCATCTTATTTTTTCAAATTGAGTCGTAAGTAATCAATATGTATACATATATACAAATAAATACGTATATATATATATATTAGATGAAACGACCTAGCCGAAACCTATTAAGTTATTAACTCTATTAACATTCGCAGACCTGCCTACCCCCTATAAACTCAATCGGTAATTCCCAATGGGAAGATCATAATTTTCAGTAATTTCACCATGTCAATCAGTAATGGTTCTTCAGTAGTTTTCAGAGGCATTCAGTAATTCAGTAATCACATGGCAATTATAAAAGCATGAAAATGTACGACTTAATGAAAATTCAAGTCTTTAATTATCTCACACACAACACAACACACACACAACACATATCCTTCAAATTTATTGAAGAAATTTTTTTAAAACTATAATTATTATTTTTAAATTTAACACTAATAAATTTTAGGGAAGTGCTACGGAAATCTAGGGGTTGATGTCGGTGACAGCTTCTATTAGGCCATAGACTAATGTAAATTTAACATCTCAAGTGACTTAACTGCGCAAGCGAAAAATGGGTTATGCAAAAAAACATTTGTGTAACCGCCACACGAATGACCGTTTCGTTCGTGCAATTTAGGCAGGCCTGATTGTGATACATTCCCGGTATGTATCTCGGATGTAGGGTACGGTTATCTATGAAGTTTAGTGATGTCAGTCTAGCGGCAACTGGGACCCAATCTAAACTTGCTTGCAAATGTAGAAAGTCTCGCTGCAGTTGCGGGATTTTGCTAGACTGACAAGATTTCATGTTTGTTGACATTTTATACGAAATGGCCGGTATTATTACGCGACGAATAGTGCCCATTGTTTAGCTATCGATTCGTGCGACAAGTTCAAGGTGAGGCTCATTTTGCCTTGTCAGCGTTGTCTATTGCGTAGCTGTGATGGCGGAAGCTTGTTTTAACAAGTTTCTGCAATTGTTAACGCCCGTTTGTATTACCGTAATTCACACATTTTTTCCCATCCGTAGTTTTGAAGAGACGACTGTAGTACTGTATTTTGGATGCTATTTCCGTAAAAAATACGGACAATCTGTAATGGTAGCTAGGTCTGCAATCATGTCTCAAATTCATGACAGCTATGCAGAAAAACTGTTCTATATTTTGAAATCAATTCCACTGGAAATGATCAAATTAGTTTCAAAAATTTCAACAGAATGAAGTCTATGAGTTTATGCTTACTTATGGTTACTTAATCTCGAACCTGAAAAAAAGGAGAAATACTATTAGATAGACAGATTGCCGGTAAAACAATTTCAATCATTCTCATAATATTAAAACAATTTCCAACAATATAACGATGTTGAACATGCTGTTGAAAATGTAATAATGTGAGAGGCTGTCGGAAATGTATGTTTTTACGCACTATATTTGCGTCTGGGCAGGCTGCCGAAAACGAATTAATAAAAGAAAGTAAAATTAGTTATAAGTTACAAGATGCAGATCTATCTCGAACATTAGGCTATATCTTGATTCTAAAGATGCATAAAAATAATCACTAAAATAAATTTACTGCTTATAAATTTATATCCACTACTTGGTCTACAGCAATCTCAGTATCATGTGTTTTCGAGGGTGATGTAATCGCGTAATTTCAACTCTAGTGAGGCAGTGAATTGATGTCATGTTTATGATTTGAGCAAAGGAGAGTCTGTCACCGACAATAATGCCATAAACGGGTCTGATACAAACACGGAACTTAATTTATAGTTATAAATCCAGATCAGGTTATATTCCGCTTTTCGTGATAACCTGGTAGCAGCAAATTAAAGCAAAAACATTAAAACAGTTAAAATCTTTCAGTCACAGGAGTCTGTAGTAGTATATAGTGCTACCGTGTGGTAACTAGGGCCTGTTTGAATTGCCATTGCGGGTAGAGAAAAATCAATCTAGATCTGAAAACTATATAAGCACTCCATGCTAGTTGGGAGTTCCATGCTTCGGGAGGAATAAATTATTGCTATGGCAACGGGTCTGCTATGCTACTCAGGACAGTAACTGGCAGATGTCATTGGACACAAAAACTGGATTGATTTGTATAATTTCCTTACGAGTTATCAGTATTATTATCATGAGTCAAAAAAGTATTAGTGAAAATACATGTTTTTCACTATGCTGACAGCAAAATGCATAAAATAATCACTTGTATTACGTGCATCGTTTTAAAATTTACACTTGTGGTGTAAAAATACTGATCTATTTAATGACACATGATTTGTTGACATCACCTAAGCGACGCACGCTTGAGAGCGTCAAAAGTATGTACCCTCGAAATCACATGACCCTCGAAAGGACCGTACTGGATGATATAAGGTTTTCAATGTCTACCACATTTTAATAAGTAAGGCAATAAATCTATGATAATTTTTTCGCCATATGAAGAAAGCAGTAAAATTCAATAACAGAAGTAAACGCCAGTTACCACTTGCCGTGAGGGGCAAGAATAAGGATATAGCCCGCTATGGATCGACAATAGACCAACGTAGTGCCAGGTGATGATGATAGGCACTTTTAGGGTGACGTCGTACCCTCTCCTATTTATATAAGATTAAAGGTGTGCATCAGTTGAGATTGACGTTTTGATGCTACTACGATTCCTCTGCCCTGACATAAAACCACGGGAGTTTATTTACTAAATAATATGTTGCACTTAAAGCGGATACATATATCTATCCGACGCTGTATAGCATTTGGACAAAACCACAACCAAGAATTTCATAATATACGAAAACATTTAGGTGTATACGACGACATTCTCCGTCAAACTAATATACGTAACAAAATGTGACATTTATAAAGTATTCGATACTACCTTCGGCAGCAGTGACGACACCAGCGTGGGCAGAACGCTATGCAGAAAACCCTGCATAGCCGGACCGAACCATGCCGGCGGTGCCATCTCCGCCACCTCCAGCTGGGGATGTGGAGCGCCCCCACCGGCCGAACCGGACACTCCACGATTTAACCTCGGACCGCCTGACCCCGCGTCAGACCCAGCCACATCCTTCTGGCCAAGGAACTTTACCATCATATCGACGGACCACACTGCGCACACATTACATCTATGATCAAGGTTACAGGGCGTACACCTAAAACAGACATGGTCCTTAAACATGACGCGTACAAACTTATGGCACTCGTCACATGATGGCGGGGCTGGCTTGGCCTATAAAATAAGCACAAACCTACAACACGCAAGCGGAACGAGACACGGATGGAAGGCAGACAATTTATTTTCAAATAAATTGACCATAAATTAAATGTAACCCTCCCGCACCCCACCCCGCAACGTTACAGCAAAGATCGCATTGATTATGACGACAAGAAC
Source organism: Chaetoderma sp. LZ-2023a (assembly GCA_034401795.1). Classification (NCBI taxonomy): domain Eukaryota; kingdom Metazoa; phylum Mollusca; class Caudofoveata; order Chaetodermatida; family Chaetodermatidae; genus Chaetoderma; species Chaetoderma sp. LZ-2023a. The sequence continues at coordinate 89,153,230 of CM067368.1, read as the reverse complement.
GAAGCGGGCATAAATACACCCATAATTGATCCTCCAGGATGTATCACGGCTCCAGGAATCATATCGCATAGCATTCGGGGTATATTTACCAATCAATATAAATTATACTCCTAACGAAAGCCGACACGATATGTGAAGAAACAACAAAATGTAAACAAACTGCTGTAGCACACGGTAAAACCGCAGACCACGCATCTCACAGGAATTTTGACACCACCGATCATTGCAAACCGATCGTGATCACACGTAAACTTGACCATTCCAAAGTTTTCTGGTACCATTTTTAGTACGCAGCACCCAGAACAAGATGCGCGAATTAATGAAAACATTTTCTTCACATAAACATCCGAGCCTCACGGTTGTGACGTCACCCGTTCGGACCCTACGGAAAACGACGTCAGCCGATATTCGTGTTAGAAATACCGTAGCAAACACCTAATTTCATATCTGCCGATCGCCTGTTGGGGTTTAAAGAAGGCGATCGTCCGGCATATCTCGTTGTTAGCACACGTCCCAGGTTCTATGGGGTCAGAAATTGGAACATGCAACACAACGAAATTTAGAGACCTAAGTCTTTTAACTATGGATAATAAGGAATTATACAACCTGGTCTTCATTGGCGGTATTCTCCATTTTATCCAGTTTTATCCTTTTTTAAGAACGCACAACTATCAAATCACAGATAAGATTTAGATTTCCTTTCACAAAAAACTCAAAATCTTTCCTGCAAGGAAAAAACGTGGCCAGCTCTTGTTGCTATGCAAACAAGAATGAGCTCTATGGTAGACGGGTACTCGGCGATTGGGAGCCGAGTACCCGGTTCCAAGGAGTCGGTAAAGCTTTCTAAGTCTATAGTCCTAGAGCCAGCTGTCAAGGCCAGCTGTGTATCAGAAAGTAACAGAATGGTGAGTATTGATCGAAGGAGAAACCATCCATTTCATTGCGCATTGTTTACAAATTTCAAAATGTTCAAGTTTGTTAGAGCCGTGATCTTAAAGGTGCGTGGTTCGATAATAAAGTTCATGCTGTTATATGAACCACCATTACAGGCAGACATGGGGCGATTACATTGCAAAAGTAATATATTACAATTACTATTATTACTTTGCAAAAGTAATATATTATATTACAATTACAATTACTCATTTTTGCAAAAGTAATATATTACAATTACAATTACGTTGCAAAGTAATATATTACAATTACAATTACTTTTTTCTAATGTGCTCACGCAGTGCGTGTGTGGTGAATAGATAAACAAACAATCATATTTTTTTTTGAAATCAACAAACCTCTTATTATTTCATAATCAAAATATATGTATATATAATATATAGCAGCTTAGAGCACTAGCAAAACAAAAGATGAATTATGCTTACATATTTAGCCCTTTAACACACAAGTAGGCCTAAAACGATTTTTGAAAATTGACCGCTGTTATACTCGGTTACATTACATTGCAATATAGTGAATCCGAAAGCTACCGAATGTCACAAAAAGAAAATCATTAAATCGCTACGGGCATTTTATTTGCGCGAAAAGCCAATGAGTTATCGGTACATGTTACAGCTTTAGGGGCGCATATTATTTCATAACTAGCCCTGTTCAAACTAGTCTTTTTTCGTGTAGATCACCGATGGGGATATTGAGATAGCGGACACGAATCTGCTAATTTGTGCATCATATTATCAATAAAAACCACACCATCTGCATGTTTTAATAAAAAAACGTGTACATTAGTCGAGCATTGGTACACATAAGTTATATTTTGACATCTTTAATCCATAATTTTGCGTTTATTCGCTGTCTGTTCATCGCGAACACAGGTGACGCGTAGAAGTGATAATGAAGCTGCTTACGGACAATTTTCACTATGATTAACCTATGTCAAATCTCGCCAGTCAGCATGTTTCGCTGCGTTGGATGTTTATAAAAGTTAAATGCGAAACGAACCGATGCTTACAATTCTTGCACTAGATGCACAATGTTCAGGGGCGCAAAACATTCAGGGGCGCATCATTACATTAATTCTCAACCGGGAATTATGATTTTGTTTCGTAATATTTATAATTTTGATTTTTAATATCATGTCCCGCTGTCTCTTTTAGGAAAACGTTCTCATATTTACCTTTGCCCCTTCTTGGAAATGTAATGTACCGCTAAGTTTGATAATGACTGGATCCCGGGTAGTTGGAGCCGTGGAGTTGGTATGTACGCCAGGTATTACACAATGCACATATGAATCTTTTAAACGCATTTAAAATTTGGCGCCTGTCCCGTTTTGCTTTTAACGTGTTTTGCACTATCTCTGGGGGACATCAAACAAATTCAAACTTGCTTATTTATGCATTTAATGCTCGTTCTCAACGCATATATTTATTATTTTAAATGCATCAAAAAAATTAACTAGATGTGTTGTGAATGCATTGTATTTTTAAAACCAATGCTTTGGAAATGGGCCTTTAACGCATCATGCACGCATTTCAGACCCGTTCATACTTTAAGTTATCTCTGAGCTGTACTGTACCTTATCTGGAATCATTTTGTCTTTCTTTAGCTAGCTATGTGTGAAAGTGAGTCCATTTAAATATACAATGAAGTCCAACAGATTGAAAGGGTCTTGGTTATGAGTTTGTTTATTGTGTTTTACTGAAATAGTCATATATACATGTACATTATAGGGTTTTTTAAATTGTAATTGAAAATGTAATATGATAATTACAATTTTTATTACTCTAATTTCTGAATGTAATATATTACAATTATATTACTTATTACTTTTTCAACAACTCAATTACTTATTACACTCAATTACATGAAAAAATTTAATAAATTACATTTTATTACAATTACAAATACCCCATGTCTGATTACAGGCAACTTCTTCAGTGTGGTCTTTATAGGCTGGTGTCAGTGCGTGCGTATGTCCCAGAGATGGATTATTCTGTAACAAGCTCTTCACCATAGAAAAAGCTAAATTTTCTGACGCAATTTATTTACAAATTTACAAATTCTCTTCATATATTTTGGACTTAAACCATTCTAAATTTGAACTCAAAATTGTTAATTTTTCGTATTAGTAGCCTACTTTCATAATTTTTAGCGATTTTCTGAAACGCTTGCAAATTAGAACATTATTAATTGGATTCGAACATTGAATACGTGTTCGATCTTGTCAAGAAATATAGGAAATAAACTAAACTTTTCTGAATTCTGAGAATTAACTTTTATTAAGATACAACAAAATATATTTTGTTCAAAGAATGTATTCTTACGGATTGGATTCATTCATATTTCAAAACGTTTTTTTAAACACGGCTTTACAAAATTAAATGATCACAGAATTTATGCAGTCTACAAAGTTACTTTTTTTAACAGCTAAACTTGTTTCGCCATTGCTACTTAAATTCTGTTGTTTTCGCCGATCCGGCTTTTAGTATCAATCAGCTTTATCGCTCAAAATCGTAACAGCCACTATTTCACGATTACGTTAAGCCGTCAGTTAACCATTCACGATTCAATTACCTGAAAAATAGGAAACAGATGTTAGAAAAGTTAGAAATAGGAACAACAGGTATATCGATATATCTGAAAGGTATATCGTCACCCAATCATAGGTATAAACAAAACATAGATATATAGAATACTAGATAGACCAGGCGGCCACGATCGGTATACTAGCGGCCAAGATCCTACGGCGGCCAAGATCGGTGTACACCCATGCGTCCACTTGAGGTTCAGTATATTATTTAGTTGATACATATCCATGCTTTTTCGTAATAGACTGCCGATTACTTTTCCGATCTTGTCTATATATAGCACACGAGTACGACGTCACGCTGAAGGTGCCTATGATGATGATGATGATGATGGATGATAAAGTTACAGCAGTGTTATAAAATAAAACGAAAACTAGTAACAAGATAAACTATACATTATTTGGCACACAATTAACTGTTTACAGAAAAGAGAGTTTTTAACAAACCTGATAAACAAGATAGATCAATTATATCATTGTAAATAAGATTTCATAACAAGGAAGTAAATAAGAAGTACATTATTAAACAGCAATTTTACGCTTCAAAATGTGCCCTGAGGAGGTGAGATCACGCGCCAGTTGTTGTTGTTCGTATATCCCTCCTCTTGATATGAGAACCCACATGTGTGGTTACGTAAACTACAGTTTGATTTATGAACATTATATAATTGTAATCTTAGTCCGCAATTATAGATTAGCTAACTATGTTGTCCGAATACAGTTCAATAATAATAACTCAAACACTGTTCAGCACCAGAGTGCATGGACAATTATATATAAATACAGTTCTGATCCAGGATATCAGTTAACAGCAGTTACTGTTGATTAATGTTGTTGTGGAAGCTGGTTAAAGAGGAAGCTTCTACCGCAATGCAGGTTGTAACATAGTTTTCTAGTTATACATTCCAATTCACATAATAATGAGAAGTTGTTAGGTAATAATCCAGCCCTGACAGACTTGTACAGTCGATAATAAGTTTTACGACGTAATCTCCTATACTGGAGATTTCCAGGAATTCTCGCCAAGGTGGTCGATGATGGTTTTCTTGAGTAGTGATAAATATTGATTTCTATACTGATGAAGTGCACCACAGTGTAGCAAGAAGTGTTGATAATCTTCAGAACTCAACTGACAGAGACGGCATGTGGGGTTCACAATGTTTTGGTTGAATTTACTTAGTGTTGCTTGTACTAGGTAGGTCCCTGTGATGAGCCTGGCTTTAATGACACTACGTTTTACATCCTTGTTGTCATTGTCTACAGTGTGCACGGATATATGGCATTTCCCAAAACAAAAGTCTTTAGTGTTACAGTTTTTAAGTGTACTTTTGGTTTCACATGCACACTGTAAGTCCTCGTTCCATTGTCTGTCCACGGCAGATTTTACTACTGATTTCCATTTTAACTTAGAGGGTAAATTCAGAATAAGCTCTTGGATGTTTGATAAGTTGTATCTCTCTAGCAAATTCTTAAAATAAATAAACCAAGTGCCCGATTTTGGAGTCTCAAACGCCAACTGTCTTACTAGTATGTGGTTAAGCGGCTTGTTTTGGCATGCCAGGATGTTCCTCAAAAGTGTTAGCTGACGTATGTGTAGCTCTGCAGTGATTGGTCTAGCGCCAGGTAGAAGGAGTACAGCACATTTCGCGGTCCTCATTGGAAGGGTTTGTATCTTCCTAAGTATGTCAATAAAGAAGCTTTCTAGTTGATCAAGTTCTTGTTTTTGTAGTTCAAGGATCTCTAGTCCATAGCATAGTCAAGGGATGACATACAGCTGGATGATACGGTATGCGATTTTTGTTGATATACCATTCGAGCCATGCAAACCTGTTCCAGTGAGACAATAGAGTGTGCATCTAGCACAAGATATACGCTCTTGAACATTGATCTTCGTTTCTTGTTTTGTAGTTCGAGATAACCCCAAATGAGTTGCTGTTGTAGAGACAGATATTTCTAATTCGCCAAGACACCATTTAGGCAAGTGCGGAGCAGATTTTGTGCATACTGAATTGTGCAGTATTGTAGACTTTTCTGGATGTATTAGGTATCGCTCATGAGTTAAGTAACGATATACAATATCAAGCATACATTGCAGTTCAAATTCTAAGTTGCTCATTAGGGTGAGATGGTCAGCAAATGTTGCCAGCACAAATAGAAGACCCAAACCACACCCTTGATCCTCCACCCTGGGAAAACAAACTAGAGAGCATAGCTATTCGCACCACAGTACCTTATCTCACAACCAAAAATGAACACAGTGATGTGAGCAAGAAGGCCCTGACCCTAGCCATGCTGGAAGAAATGTACCCCCAGGAGACATGGATAAGGATCTACACAGATGGATCAGCCAAAGATGCAATTAGGAGCGGAGGTGCCGGACTGCACATACAGTATCCAAATGGACAACATGAGTCAGCTGCAATACCGACAGGCAAACACTGCACAAACTACAGAGCTGAAGTCGAAGCACTGGTTCATGCAGCTAATACCATCAGCAGAACAGCAGACCCTATTGCACAGATTGTCTTTTTATCTGATGCCCGCTCCGTCCTTGAGGCTATCACCAAAGGTAAGCTGCCACAACTTGAAGAAGCACTACAAACCATCAAATGCTTTCGGATAGCACTGCAGTGGATCCCCTCACACTGTGGAGTCCAGGGAAATAAGGAAGCAGACAAGATGGCAAAGGTGGGTGCAGAAGAGAATCAGACAGAAAACATGGTTACCCTTACAGAGATTAAGACTATCATTAAGTCCCTCTATAGAACACCTCAATCAGAAGATGCCTACCATCATCTCTCGAGGCCCGAGCAAGTGACCATTTTCGTCTCAGAACTGGACACAACAGACTAAACCAACACATGTACAGGCGGTTCCACCTTACGACATCGCCCGCTTGTCCTTGTGGAGAAGCAGAACAGACCACAGAGCACATACTTCAATGTTGCAGTACGTATCAGCTGCTGAGAGAAGAGATCTGGCCTTTGTCAACCTCCTTTCTTGAAAAGCTGTATGGGCCTGTGGAAGAACTGCAGAAAACCACAGATTTCATCTTGAGAACGGCTCTCCAAGTGTGATACCAGCGATCGAAAAGAAGAAGAAGAAGTCAGCAACTGTTGGGCATCCTGTATACTGAGTTCCCATGAATGTTCCTAGTTGTGAAGATTCTAATTGCTGCAGCAGGTTGTTAATGTAAACTTTGTACAGCCCAGTGGAGAGGATGCCCCCTTGTACGTTGGTGTGTGTGGGGGGGGGGGGGGGGGGGGGGGCGTGCGTCACGCCTATGACAACCATGGAATATATTGTTTTCAAACCAACTTCCTCCATGTATGGAAGTAGCATATACTCATATTTCAATGTTATGAAAAAGCAAAACTGTAGCGGATGAACAAATTTTAACTAGGTAGATGAACTGACAGATGTTCAGAGGTCGCTAGCGTATCATCTTTACTTACAGTGCAGCTCATAAATAGGTTTAAATGCTTCCAAAGCAAAAACACAAATATGTTAGTTAGAACCATATGAACACGATACAAGAAACGTTATGTTGAATATTTTTAGCACAATTTGGGTTGAAATCCAACCCAATTATGTTCAAAATATTCAACAGTATATGTTATTTAAGTCAAAGATAATAGATATAACAAGATGGGAATTATGTTATAACGTGCATACAATTTTGCGCAGCTTTTACGGCATAGCGCCCTCTTATGTCCTTGACGTGATGTTATAGGGGGAGATAATTAAAAACAATTATGTTTTGCTAATAGATCAAGCAATTGTCGCCTCTTTACATAAAATTTACTTATTTAACAGGTGCGATATGGTCAATAGTAATTTGTAGTTTATAGTCCATTTATGTTAATATTATAACCTAATCCAGAAATACACGTTTTGCTTTAAAATAACGTCGATTAGACCAGGTGTAAATATTGGATTGTCTTGTGGGAGTCATGACCCTGTCGGACGTCTTATATTTTCGAGTAAGTCCCAAAGAAATTATGTTTTGAAAATACCAGGTGAGCTAAAGGTCCAGATGACATATTATTTTAATGATATATGTACTCGTAGTAGATGGTGACATTGTTTATGAATGGCCATCGACATTTATGATAAATGGCTGGGATGCTAGATATAGCACGATGAAACTAGATGGACAAAGTTGTAGAATGATACTTGAAATAAGTGAATTGATTGGAAAAGAGTCTATGGTTCTGCGTTGATGTGTATTTGGAAATAGTTTGAATGGAAGTGGTTGCTGTTCAGTCGGCACACACTTAAAAAATATTCAGCAGTTGTTGGGAATGATAGTTTAGAAAATAATCAACGTATAGTAATCAGTGTTGGGTTGAGTGAAACTGAACGTGACAAACAGACTTAGTTGATGACGTAGACGATCTAGGTTCTCACATGAGAATGCAACAACACCACCTGGCAATGAGATCACACAGCTCATGTGCCTATTCACCCTAGCATCCTAAGGGCTTATCCATCAATAGGCAATGGACAGGACATGGACATTGTAGCGTCCTGTAGGAATGAATAACATAATTGAAATTTGTATATCAACTATATGTCACTCATACAATGGCATGCAACAACATCACATTCCATAATGTTGTTAGTTAGCTGACAGATCACATCAAATCAGAACTGGTACCCACCACTTTGTCTATGTGAGGCACCATCTCCCTGGAAGAATAGGGCAGAGTATGATTGGTTAGGATGACGTCATAACCAACCAGCGTCAGTCAAACTCTGTAGTAAAGAGGAATGTAGAATAGGTTTGTGTGCCAGGCAAAGGATGGAAGGGATCATTGATTGGTTGAAAGGATCAACATTTATTAGATCATAGGTTCTAGGAAGGGATAAGCAGGGGTTGATTGGTGAACCGATTGTTCAGTCCAATCAAAGCATGCTTATGACGTACATAGAAGAGTTATTCAAACAGATTCGAGAAGGATCTAAATATTAGTATAGATAGATTTCAGCCTATTATTCAACTCGCCATCGTGAATCACTGAACATCTCGCTGATGTTCAGTTTTGGAGAGCTCTGGTCAGACTTCGAGTTAGTTTAGGCTACTTGTTATTTTCGTACACATTTCGTACTAGTCTGATTGTGAGCGATTTTGCTCTTTAACCCAAGTTTGTATATTGTTAAGAAGCTCAGTTTTCAATAAAATCGATTTAAATTACGTATATGTAAGTCAGTCGTTCAGTCAGTTTGTCAGTAGTAATCTAGTCTTGGGCTGAAGGAAACCTTCAGTCCTTACTTGGAAGATATATCATCAGATAAGGCCCAGCAGTCTTCAATAAATATCGTCACCTACCATCAGTCAGACGAGGCGAGCCAGACTGCCGTTCTCCTTCTCCGCCAACGATAGCCGTTGTCACAGCAACTCCATCCAGCTACCGGTGACGAAGCGGGACTACCAACCTAGTAAGAAGAATCTAACCCCGAAGATCAGAAATCTTCATTGGCTTCACCTGCCAGGATAGACTAGGATTCGACATCGTTACGGTAAAATTCGTGAGTGTAAATTATTCAGCATCATTATTCGAACAGGAGTTCAGATCTGTGTAAAAATGTAAGTACTTTCAATTATGTCTAATCCGCCAACAAGGCCAGTCATATCAGTTCTTAGTGACATTAATGATCGTGTCAGTCAATTTATCGAATTAGTTAAATTTTCTGAACACCCTAAAGTGGTACAGCATAGGGAGTACCAAGAAAACACAATTGTTAAAATTATTACAGACATTAGGTGCAAAGAACAACCTAGGCTGAAGCGTGTGGTCGTTCAGCTGTATTATCAGTGAATTCATATTATTGTCATTATATCCGTGTGAGTGAGATGGCGGCTCGTCGTGAGGTTGATCCTACTCTGCCTACACCGGCGCAACCAAGACGGGAAGCTCCACTTCTGACCGTTTACCAACATGAGCTCCGGCTATATGTCACTCATACAATGGCATGCAACAACAACACATTCCATAATGTTGTTAGTTAGCTGACAGATCACATCAAATCAGAACCGGTACCCACCGCTTTGTCTATGTGAGGCACCATCTCCCTGGAAGAATAGGGCAGAGTATGATTGGTTAGGATGACGTCATAACCAACCAGCGTCAGTCAAACTCTGTAGTAAAGAGGAATGTAGAATAGGTTTGTGTGCCAGGCAAAGGATGGAAGGGATCATTGATTGGTTGAAAGGATCAACATTTATTAGATCATAGGTTCTAGGAAGGGATAAGCAGGGGTTGATTGGTGAACCGATTGTTCAGTCCAATCAAAGCATGCTTATGACGTACCTAGAAGAGTTATTCAAACAGATTCGAGAAGGATCTAAATATTAGTATGGATATAGAACTTGATTATCAGAGAATCGATTTGTATATAAGGCGAGATTTCAGCCTTAGAGATTATTCAACTCACCATCGTGAATCACTGAACATCTCGCTGATGTTCAGTTTTGCAGAGCTCTGGTCAGACTTCGAGTTAGTTTAGGCTACTTGTTAGTTTCGTACACGTTTCGTACTAGTCTGATTGTGAGCGATTTTGCTCTTTAACCAAAGTTGGTATAATGTTAAGAAGTTCAGTTTTTAATAAAATCAATTTAACTTACGTATATGTAAGTCAGTCATTCAGTCAGTTTGTCAGTAGTAATCTAGTCTTGAGCTAAAGGAAACCTTCAGTCCTTACTTGGAAGATATATCATCAGATAAGGCCCGGCAGTCTTCAATAAATATCGTCACCTACCATCAGTCAGACGAGGCGAGCCAGACTGCCATTCTCCTTCTCCGCCACCGATAGCCATTGTCGCAGCAACTCCATCCAGCTACCAGTGACGAAGCTGGACTACCAACCTAGTAAGAAAAATCGAACCCCGAAGATCAGAAATCTTCACAGTGTCTAGGCCGCCGTCTATACTGGCTTGATAGGTCTAGATATTGGTCTACACACACTTGACTAAAAATCGGCGTTTGGGCGGGCTCCCTAAAATACTGACTAAAAATGGGTGGTTTTGTTATTACTCAGAATTTCACCGTGAAGAATCAAATTTGCATTTCTATGATCAATGGCTCATGTGTCCATTATTGAACACATGTGTGTTACAATTCCTATTTGATTAGAGAAGTATGAGTAGTTTCTGAAATCGCGTAGGCCTAAGAGATTATGATTAGTCTGGCGCATATTATTAAATATTTGCTATCAGCTCGAAATTTCCCATGCCTCTGTGGAATGGTAGGGCTCATATCCTACACGGTCATATCTCACAGTGACACAATGTTTTAAAATTTTTAATCGGGTGGTATTATGCGGTCAGAGAGCTGTGGGATTTGGCCACACCAGTCTTATAGTTGTGTCATCTATGTGTGTAACTTGATGTTATAGAGGTGCAAAGAAATACAAAAACGTTTTGTGTGTCACTTTGGGAGGGGTGGGGGCTGGAAATTTGAGGTCGTGTGCAAATGCACTTGTTTGCACGACCTTAGGTTCGGCCCATCCAGCTATTTCATCGGCAAAGGTTTGGTAGAATTCAAACAAATTTGTTATATTTGAGTTACCCATACACGATTCCAGTTCGTCAAATCACTGTTATATTGGACTCCAGCCTTATGGGAGGGGTACACTTGTCACGTTGAAAGGTTAATGAAGGCGTGGGTATTTGCGATGGCGTGCCATCGACTGCACATTATATGGTCGTAGCCTGCTGACATACAGATTTTTTCAATTTAGTCAACTATCGTTCAGTAGAAACTGCGCATATTTATATCCTGAAATGCAGGAGATGGCCTTAGAATATAATGTTTACAAATGCGTGGATGGTCGGGGTGGGGTTGGGGGGGGGGGGGGTGCGCACCGTGAATTCCGACCTACCTCCTTGATCCCGCTATTGGTTAAACCTCCTGATCAATTTTGATTTTACCTTGGCAAGTATTCAACCCGCCCTTGTTCCTTCTGCGCTCCTACAAATTTGAGTCTTGCAGTTACTCACGTAAACGCGCACATGCGCGCACACGAGCCAGCGCATGCACGCACGCTCATACGCACACACGCCGCGGCTATCACTCACTCACTTATACACGTACATAGGGAACCATTTTATGCCGATCCTCCCTATACAATGTTGATGATACTATAACAACGCAAAAAACATTTATTAACTAGAAGTTGCCCGGGTTAGATATGAGCTGATAAAAATTGAGAACTGTCCAGAAAAATGGTGAATAATAATAATATTATCCCTCCATCCCTCCCCTCACCCCCCCCCCCCCACCCCATTCAGTTGGGAGCGGACGGAAATACATTGTTAGAACTTGTGCCCAATCCCTTCGTACATATGATACAATAAAATGTTAAAAAAGTATTAGCAGATTATATTTAGTTAATAAATTTATAGAGTTGGAAACTGGGAATGGTTGCAATATACAACTATTAAAAAAAATTTGTTTTGCTAGCTCAAAAAGTGCTGTGCTGCTGTGGCGCTCAAAATAAGTTCCTGTATTAGCTTTAACTTAATGGATGCACGCATATGCGTGTGTGCGTCCATGTGCCCGCTCCATTCGTACGTATATATGCTGTGCTTAGAATAGTGTCATTCATGGCATGGTGTAGCAAATAGTAGGACTATAACATGAATTTCTAACCTTTCCTAAATCTTTCGGGAACTAAAAAACACACAATTTTCATTCTTCCCCTTTTAATTTGTGCATCCGAACACAGAGCCTGACCCCCCTCAACTATGATCAGGCTACATTTTTTATCTTTTGAGTTTCCACCTTTAAATTCACTGCAGCACGCCATATCTATTTGTTTATTTACATGTTTGTTTGTTTACCTTGTTTGGCTATTTATTTCTTTATTTCTTTCTTTCTTTCGCCTGTTTCGCTTTGTTTCCTGCGTCAAGGGGGATTTGCGTTACCGTGGCATTCGCGTCACGAGTTAATGGCCCTGGAATGACGTCAGTCACGTCGTAGTCGCATGATGGCGCTTTTTTCAATAGCGTCGCAAAGCGCGCAGGTATTTCCCATCTTGCTATATCCATTATCTTTGTTTAGGTTGTACTAAAAGCGTGCAGGCGGCAGTGAAAGCCTCGCTACGCACCTCGACCGCTGCCTAAATTGTAAACAAACCGTGTACTGTCAATAATATGTCAATGTTGACTATACGCAAATAGATTAGTTTAGATTAGATTTATATTTACCCGACATTTTAGTTAATTTTAAACACATAACTGAAGTAACTGCTATATTGCAATCATAAATTTATTCATAAGCCGACATAATGGTAAATTGCTATCGTACGTGCACTGAGCGGTGTAGGCCTACTTAACTATCATTTAAAACGTTGTGTACATGCATTCCTATCATCTATGCAAAATCTCTGCACTCAATCCAGAAAGATAAGTTATATATATGCATTTGTAGAATTGTATTCCAAGAAGGGTGTGGGTGGGTTTGATTAAATATATCCTAATTTACGTACACGAAATCCGATGTTACTGTCACCTCTAACAGGCCTATACGTTAGAATTGTGATGTCAGGCACCGTGACCATGAGGTCTGTCCTTTAAGTTTAATCAACAAAAATATCATCAACTTCAATATTGAACCTTTGTGCATCTCGAAAAATGTAGTGTCCCTGTGTGAACAATGAATTGTCAAAGAATAGGAGCATAAGTGCCTAATATGCACAGCAGTAGAGAGCCTAGCTATGCTCCCCGAGATAATAATCTAGACTAATAGGAATTGGTGTCATACCAGTGTGATGTAACAACTCTAGCGTGATAGCTAAAAACGTTTGGTTGTCACGGTGGTTGCTATATGTTTATCTCAGCATTGGCTGGGCCGATTACAAAAATTTAAAAAGCATTTTGTTCTTCTAGTGAAGGAGAATCTGTTTTATGATTGTCAAGTTAATCAGAGTGATCGGGTATCTAGTCCTCACAACATCTTCAATAACACCTATGGTGCTGGTAGTGGATGATTCCATAGATTTCAGTATTTTGCATATGGCACTCTCCAAACCTCTGATAGTAGTAGTTTGCCGACGTGGAAAGTGGTGTAACAGATTCCTTAGGAGGACGTACCCACTCCTGGATCCATGCGTATATACTTCATGTTGGCTGTGTAGTATGTGTCATGGTGGTGTCCACTTCCTGTTCATCCTCGAGCCCGATTCTGCTCAAGGCATCGGCATTTCCATGCAGTTTGCCGGGTCTATGAACAACGTTGAAGTTAAAGGCCTGCAGGGATTTCTGCCACCTCGCTACCTGGTCCTCTGGATATTTTAGGTTTCTTAGCCAGCGTATGGAGGCGTGATCTGTACACAGGGTAAATGGGCACCCATACAGAAAGTGTTTGTAATACTTGATGAAATACACCGCAACTAACAATTCCCTCTTAGTGGTCGCGTAACATCTCTCCGTTTTGTTTACAGTACACGAACCATAACCCACTACCTGCTCTGTTCCATCTTCGGTGACCTGAGATAGAACACGACTAATGGCATAAGCCGATGCTCAGTGTCCAAGATGAAATCGAGGTTAGGGTTAGGATGAACAAGAATTGGTGCGGTCGTCAAATGTTGCTTCAGTGCCCTGAAGGAGCCTTCACACTCACTCGTCCACACGAATAGGCGATCTTTTTCTGAGATCCTAAATACAGGTGAAGCGATCTCACTAAAGTGATGGATGTAACAACGATAGTACTGACAGAGACAGAGAAAACTGGGGTGTCCGTGGCTGAAGTGGAGGTTTGCCACTCTGCTACTGCTTTAGTTTTTGAAGGTTGAGTAGCCACTCCATCGCCGGATATGACGTGTCCCATGAACTCGTCGCTCTGTCTAAAAAGATGACACTTTTTGGGTTTGAGCTTAAGATTGGCAGTAGGACTTTGTCCAGGTTGGACAGAGTCTGCTCAAACGAGGAGCCAAAGACGATTATGTCGTTGATGTAACAGAGACAGATCTCCCATTGCAGGGTGGTTAATACCTGCTCAATGAGATGCTTGAACGTTCCAGGAGCTTGCACAATCGATAGGGCATCTTGTGGAACTGGAAAAGACCGTCTCTACAAACAAACACGGTCTTCTTCCTGTCAGCCTCATCCATGGCCACCTGCCAGTACACACTAGCTACGTCAAGGGTACAAAACCACTTGGCTCTGGACAAGGAATCTAAGGCCTGATCTATCCGAGGTAACGGATAAGCGTCCTTGACACTAAGCTCATTATGGCAGCGGTAGTCTATACAGAACCGCAAGGATCCGTACTTTTTGCCTGCTAGTACAATGGGACTGGCCCAGGAGGATGACGATGGCTCAATAATGCCTGTCCGCAACATGTCATTTACTTGTTGATGTGCTTCCGCCTCCTTGTGAATGGGAAGACGCTGAATGGGTTGTCGAACGGGTCGGTTGTTTCCGGTGTCGATGGAGTGTCACACGAGATGAGTTTCTCCCAGGTCTATATCTCTGTCACAATATTTATATGAAGGTTTCCGTATGTCACGTTTATGAGATTCCACCAATCCAACTGTGGTGCACAAATATATGTCATGCAAATGTTCCGGTAAATCATCAGAAGATGTTGCTGGTGTAGGTTCAGTAGGGGGTGTCTCCAGTGATATTACATCCACCAGATGGCTACAACAATCTCCCGGTACAAAGGTTATTGGGTCCGTTGTGCCATTGAATACCCAGAATGGTATATGATCCTTATTGGTGGTGTCCACGATCATTCGGGGACTGGCATATTGTGAGACGATTATATATTCAGGGTCGGGTTCCAGCATAGCTGTGTGTGTGTGTTGTTTCCTAACTGTGGTGTGGTGGCCCATAAGATTTTCTCCTGTCCCGGCTCAACTGTGGCTGTAGATGCCAAAATCACTACATAAGTATTTGCACAGTGATGATTCCAGTCCAAGGGGTAAACGTTGGCCGTGTATGTCTAATTCCTGCTGTCTGCAATGCATGACGGCATCACTGGCACTGAAGAACTCAGAGCCAAGCAGGGCATCGTTTTGAATAGAGGCAATGACAACTCGCTGTATGAATTGCATTTCCTCTATCTGTATTACGAGGTTTACTGTACCAGCCACAGGAACATCAGCTCCAGTACTTGTTTGCAAAAATATGTTTATAGGCCTAAGGGGTGGCTTCTTATGAGGTGGGATGCTCTCATATAAGCACTCGTTGAAGACGATGATGGAAGCTCCAGTGTCAACGGTGGCACGTGTGGAAACGCCACTAAACAGACAAGCACACTTATATATTACGTTGTGGTGTGTCTATGGAAGAGTTTCCAATGAAACTGCCTGCGGGGTTGTTTTTTGTGCAGTATCACAATATATATAGTCAGTCCGCTTCTGGATAGCTTCCATTAGTGCTGTTGGTGGCTAATTGAGGAATGGGCCAACCCCTCGTCGCTGCTGTTGCAATTGCTTAGGCAATGATGGAGCTGGGGTAGCAATGGTGGTGTTGTTGAGGCTGTTTCATTGTACGGTGAGTTTGTGTACACCGCAGTGCAGACAGGACAGGTGCGGTCGTGGATGAGGGCTACCTGTGTGAGCCACTTTTTGCAATGTATCATGGGATGTTTAGTTGATGCACTGAAGAAACAATGACGGCGCTGTGGTTTGCCATCCTTTGGACGATGCTCCTTCTTGCGGATCCATGATGCTGAATGGTGACTGCAGTCCATGTCACTATTGCTGCTGTTGGAGGTAGTGGGTGATGCTGTTAAGACGTGCGAATTACAAACCACCAAGGGGCACCGGGTGTTAAGTGCCTTGGCGGTGAGTCATGGTGCTTGTATAAACATTGTTTCAGTGGAGGTGCTACAACCTACCACTGCCGTTTTACATAGGAAAGATGGTTTGTTAGATACGGAGGTTGCGGGGTCACAACCTCCGGCAGGGGGAAATGTCAGTGCTGTGGATGCAGTGTGCATCATTGGTACTGACATATATGAAGCCGGGTGTGGGTGAGTGCATACTGTCGTGGAAGATGGATTTGTCATGTTGGCCACCTGACATTGTTGTCCGGATGCCGCAGTTGAGCTGGGTTGTGAGAGTGGGCATCGAAGTGACTCTGTAATCGGTGCCCATCCTAGTTTAACAGGGTCTTAGCCTGCAGTGTACGTTGGTCAGCAGTAGTTGGAGCCAGAGGACGATTTGGACATTGCTTCTTCCAGTGACCTGGTTAACTACATCCGAAACATGTGTTTGGTGGTTGTGTAGATGTCATCATATTTGTTGCTGGTCATGTTGTCGACTGTGTTGCGACCGTGGTGCCGAGTGTGGTGATTAAGTTGGTGAGTGCGGAGATCTGTTTTGTTATCTCTTCTAACCTTTCCTGCATGTTCTAACGATTGTTATTATTGTGCTGGTTCCCACATCCTGGGGCGTTGTTGTGGCCCCTGCAATGGGATTGACCACGCCCTCTTCTTTTAGATGCGTGATTTTGACTGGTGGGTTGTTCTGATTCTGTTTGCGTGTCTGATGTTGATGTTGATGCTGATGCATTTGGGTTGTCGGTGGTGACTAGGAGGTTGGCATCGTTCACTTCATTTATTGGGTGTAATTGACGGCGATTGTTTTTCTCCCACTCCAAGAAATTCTCAATCCAAACCGAAGTTGCTGTTAATGTCTGAAGACTACCGTGTTTGATGAGAAATAACTTTTCCTTGAGGGTGGATTCACCGCTTAACACGTCGATGAAAGTGTCCAGATGCAGATGTGTAACTCCCTCGTGATTCGTGCTGGGGTAGGCGGGAGTAACGAGTCACCGAATACGACTAGCTAACACCAGTAGTGTCTCCCTGGCTCGTCTATACAAGTTCTTGAGCTGCAGATGACTCATCTCACTGAGGGCCATGTCCCCGAATCTCTCTGACAACACACTTTCCAGTTCCGTGTATGTTGGCGAGTGATCTGAGCTGAAATCTGCCAGGACTTGGAGTGCTTTCCCTGACAGTTTTGCGGTCAAATATTCTCCCATTTGATGATCCGTCCACCGATTTGTACGACTAATGATTTCGAATTGGCACGTGTAATTAAGACAAACAGAAGACACCAGCCGCAATACTCACACTGGCCTCTGGCGGCGTGAGAACTTATGAGTAGGACAGTCCTTTAAAACGCACAATTGCTGTAACAAGCAGTTTTTAATTTACGGACAGATCTTATACAATGCATGATTAAACCAAGCAAAATCCCCACCTCCGATATTCTACAATCTTAATCTGAATCCATCGCCTGCATTTCTGGAAGTAAATATACATGATAGATTGTGAGTTGTTCGAAGACATTCTTAATCCCACAGCACGTTTTCCTCCCACATCCTGTAGCGAACAAGACATTATCACAACCAGTTAGGCTATGAAACATGGGAAGATTAGTCGAATTTTCAGGGCCAATATTCGCAAAGATGCTGTGGGCAGCAATATATCTGAATGACTTTCCAGTCCCAAAAGCCACCCATAATTATGTGATATTCATCTGTTTGGCGACACACACAGCTAGAACAACATCGGTATCCAATGTGCGAATGCTTACCTTTGAGTGTCCATTCTGCACAGTCTTTAACATGTAGGAATATCCAGCTGTTAGTTTCCTCGTTGCTACACGGTTGTAGGTTACTCATGTCCTTACCACAAGATGTAGACAATAGTTGTGTGCTGAATGTCGTGACAATTTCTGTTCTCTCTGGCGGTGACGATTTGGTCATGCACTCTGCCAAGTAGAGAAAGTGCTCCTCCTTGTTAGCATCAACCGGAAGGTATGTTGACCATTCGGCAGGCAGCAGGGTTATATCGAAACACGCCAGCGTTTTCCTGCCCCTCTTGTTTCTCAGACAGTTTGTTTGGGACTTGTTGGCAAATATCAACTCTCTTGACAGATTGCAAGCATTTGTGTATGTTAGGAACGAATATGGGCATAGCATATTCATTAACACAACAGCGGCACTGACTAGGATTTCGGCATCTACACGTGGTTTATTTTCAGAGATCATTGTATTAGACTTGTCGATTGGAGACAAAGCAGTAAGTTTTACTGTGGTCCTTGCCTCATTTTACCCAAGTTGGTGAATGGTGGTGGACATGTGCGATTCTCGTGTTTGAAGAATTCAACTAGGTTCCCACCACGTGATTGAGGAGCTAAGTAAAGTCTGGAGAGGTGTGCAGAGTTTTGTTTCAAAGACAAAATCTAACATGTAGTATTTGACTTTGAAATTTTGGACGGTGTTCCAAACAGTGAAACTTTGTTCTTAGGTATGGTGTCAGTGAGTGGCACATGGCAGCTAACCAAATGCTGTAGAGCAAATTCCTCATACTGAGTTTGTCCAATAGATTCAATTGTCTTGACTGCACCTAGTGTCACTCTGTCCATGATACTGTTGGTGTCAATGTGATGTAACTCGCCACTGTCGTCAAGGAAAGATTTCTCCGCTCTACAAAGATTTTGTCCAGCTCTTGGGTGCTTGTCACAAACCCTTTCTGGGTTGCTTCAATTTGATCATGGTGTTTCATTTCATTTTGAGCTGCTGTATCTTTGAATTCTTCAGCCAGTCAGGCCCGTTTCAGCCCACCTAGCTTCCACCTTAAAGAGTGCACTAGGATTTTGTGTCAAGCCGATAGCACCCCATCTCCTTTCACCAGTTGATTCTGCTGTTCATCACACTGGTCAAGGGCCATAGACGAAAAATTGTGAGACGTTTTCTGAGCGGTGGTATTAATTTTCAATGTGTAACCCATCATTATTACATAATGACCATCTCCGTATTTATCTGGCCATGTCCAATGTGCCTGTTTTGTCAAGGCATACAGTCGTTTGTTAGCAGTGGCAACACAAATCTTCCCAGGATTAAGATGTTGCACAGCGTGACTAACAATTCCCATGGAATGACAAACCATTGCGCGGTTATGGGCGCCCCTGGGATGCTGTCATTTTAGTTATAGACACCTTTCCAAGCAGTTCTTCAGTATTTTTCAAAGCAATCTCCATAGCTATAAATGGTTTATAAACTGCGGAGCCTGGGTGTAGTATGTCCTGGACTGAAGGAGCATTGGATTCACAGTCTGCAATACTAACAGGGGGCCGCAGAATAATAATCTAGTAAGAGACGTATTGCTAAGCTGTTAGTGCTTGTAAGTGGTGGCAGTTCATTACACATATCTTCTCCAGAGGCATCGACTGTTGGATGCCGGAAAAGTGAGACGGCTGTCCCATGAAAACTGTCTTTGGCTGGACGTGAACTGGTGTTGCGATCAATATTATCGAAAGCACCAGTAGTGAACAAGATTGCCTTTATGGTTGGGGGACATGCAACGTCACGGTCATGATAATACTTGCACACCCTGTTAGCTATATCTGTCGATATGCTCAGTAGTCTATCATATGAAATACAAATCCCGTATGAAGGAAGATCCTGTGCTAGCTCTCTGCTGTGCGTGCTAGTTTTTATATGTAAGCCAAGGTATATGGCAAATGGGATCATATTTTCCTTACTCTGTCTAATGTGTGATTTAGCTCCTGGTTTCCTCGGATGCTTAACACTGTTGAAAATCAGTAATTGGGATATATTGAGACCTACTGACAGTTGCTGGTTTTCGTTTTGCTCCCTTATCTTGGGTCCCTCCATAATCATATTTGCCAGTGCTCCTAGTTTGTTTGCCATTGAATTGCTTTTTCACTGTGTATCAAAGGAGCCAGCGAATCTGTACCGAAAACATTCAGTGATCATATCACATCGGACTATTTCAGCTGCCTTAGCAAGTCTCATAGCACCGTTATAAAGGTTTTGCTTGCAAGCTTTGCTTATGCTAAATCCAATCTTCATCAAACATGAGCAACAACGTCTTCCCCTTCCCTTCTGAATGAGCTTTTAGATCTGGAACAATTTTGAAAAGTTCCTCTTTTAGTCGAGTGCTATTCACACGACCTTGTGCATTTACCTCTAATTGTTCCTGTCGTCTGTTATACATCTGGACTAACTCAGACAAAAGGAACATAATCTGACACACGTCTGGATCTCTTGTATTTTCAATGCACGAAACCAACTGTACTATTACCAACGCTTTCAATTCAGCTTTTATATCTGGACTGGAATATGCAATGGGAGTAGTTCTCGCATGGCTAAATAGACCACTCAGGCATGATCTGTGATAGTCGCTTCTTGTTCTACCACTCAGAATTTGTTAATTTTGCAAGCAGCTGTCTATCATTCAGGAGAGTTGATGCATGTCGAGCATGTTCATCAATTTGCTTGGTAACTCTCTCTCTCTCTCTCTCTCTCTCTCTCTCGTTGCGCTTAAATAATTTACCAGATTATTCTGGTGGAAAGTGGTGTAATAAATATTTGAGAAATCTGTTTTACATTCAATAGCTGATTATGTAAGGTGGTACAAATGTAGTTTATTTGACGATGTAGTGAGCACAGGTGTGAAGTTCGAAGTTCACATTTTAAACCATACAATCAGCATTACACCGGGACCCTCATAACGCAGGAAACTGAGATTCTATGTCTCCAATGACGTCATTAATGAACTATGTGATGTGTAGGATGATGTTATAATGAACTACATGACGTGTAGGATGACGTCATTAATTAACTACATGATGTGTAGGATGACGTCATAATGAACTACATGCCGTGTAGGATGATGTCAATAATGAACTACATGACGTGTAGGATGATGTCATTAATGAACTACGTGATGTGTAGGATGACGTTATAATGAACTACATGACGTGTAGGATGACGTCATTAATTAACTACATGATGTGTAGGATGACTTCATAATGAACTACATGACGTGTAGGATGACATCATTAATGAACCACGTGATGTGTAGGATGTCATTAATGAACTACGTGATGTGTAGGATGATGTTATAATGAATTACGTGACGTGTAGGATGACGTTATAATGAATTACATGACGTGTAGGATAACATCATTAATGAACTACATGATATGTAGGATGACATCATTAATGAATTATGTGATGTGTAGGATGACACTATAATGAATTACGTGATGTGTAGGATGATGTTATAATGAATTACGTGATGTCTAGGATGACGTTATAATGAATTACGTGACGTGTAGGATGACATCATTAATGATGTAGATAAGTGCATCACAAATGCATAATTGATGATGGACTAAGTGTTATTGTATGAATTTTA
Organism: Chaetoderma sp. LZ-2023a; assembly: GCA_034401795.1. NCBI lineage: Eukaryota > Metazoa > Mollusca > Caudofoveata > Chaetodermatida > Chaetodermatidae > Chaetoderma > Chaetoderma sp. LZ-2023a. Next base: position 89,131,495 of record CM067368.1, on the reverse strand, counting down.
TGTTTTTACTATTCAATAAACATGCCGTTGAAGATGTTGACACTTAATTTGACTGGGCGCTGAGGCAGCAACAGCACCCGGTCAAATTAGTTTCAAAATATTTAACAGCTGACCTGCATAGTTTTCTGGAAATTGATAGGCAGGGAGTTCAGGGATCGATCGATCCCGACAGCGAAGTGTGGATGGGGCATAGATAAAACTGGAATGGTCCATTGGTACATGAAGCACAAGTGTGTAAAAAAATGTGTTATTTTTTGTTGTGGACACATTGCACGTTATTTCTCAGCTGTACTGTACATCTTATTTTCCAATATAATATATTACTGCACACATTACTTTCTAAATGCTTTCTGCAGTGCGCTGGCGAACTGTCTATTTGCAGGTCAAGAGAATATTTGTGTACCCTTTAACAAAAAAATGAAATTTTTCTCAGATAGAATGTCAATTTACAGACTAAAAAACAATTTATTGCTGCATCGGTTATCGAGCCAGTTATTCCTGAGATACATTTTCAAAAATATTCTTCTTTTGGTCTGGAAATTTCCCAAGACCGCAGCAGAAGCTAGTTAAGTTTAGGCTGCTTTAGGGTTGAAGAGTTAAAAGATACACTGGTATGTTTAAAAAAACATAAAATTCTTCTCATGGCCTGTAAATGGACATTCCCTGTAAATGGACATTCCCTAACCCTCTGATGTCAATATTCTATCTACGACAGCACCATCTTCCACCAAATCTGTTGAAAAATGAACACCAGTTCATCTTTTACTTTAATTTGAAAATTAAAAATTTTGACATCAGAGTGGTAAGGGTTAAACAAAGATTTTAACCCTTTAATGGTCATGCCAGCCAAAAATAGTCCTCACTTGTACTGCAAATGGACATTCTGTAAGAATGAAATATTTAGATTTTCTAGACCAAATTTGAACATTAACTTTTACCACTTTGATGTCAATATTCTGTCTTACTGTCTTAATAACAGTGCACCACCACATTTTCCGAAATTGGATTCCATGTCACAGGGTTAGAAATAAATGAAAATATGTAGTTGCCGGGCAACGCATGCCATTTCATGCATTTTCAGGTTGCCCGCCGCAGATTAAGGTTGTCCAATGTTAAGCTAAATGACGAAGAAATTTAGAATCACTATTGCTTTGTCAAATAAATTCTGAAGAATGGCCACAATTATTGAGAAATGTCATTAAGCATACTGGTTACTCTTTCTAATAATTAAATAAATAAATGCCGTAAAGTGAAGAGTTAGTCAGTAGGTATCAAAAATCAAAAACACAGTATAATACTATTAGTCTGAATATGTATCATGGTTGCCATGTGTACCATTAAAAGTTTAGTTGCCCTTTTGAAAATCAGGTTGCCCAGGGCAACAGGGCAAATGGACATTTCGATTCCTGTATCATCTTTTAATTTAATTTGAAAATTAAAATTTTTGACAATGAGCGTTGTTATTTGGGTTAAAGGAAATCAAAATATTTGCTTCTTGAATGTCCATTTCCAAGGCAAGAAGATACGATTTTTGAAAATTTATCACTGGAATGACTGGCTCAGTTTAATTGAGCCAATAACCAAGCCACTGAGTCATTCCAGTGGTAAATTTTGAAAATATTTATTCTCTTGGCCTGTAAACATGGTAAAAGGACGTTCCACAAGACCATAATAGAGGCAAGTTTTGGCCGGCTTGACAATTAACCCTTAGCACACTGATGTCAATATTCTAACTTTTACGGTGTCAATAGCAAAGACACTAGTGTACATTTTTCAACAACAGCACCATCTTCCACCAAATTTGTTGAAAAACAAACAGCAGTTCATCTTTCACTTTAATTTGAAATTCAAAAATTTTGACCTCAGAGTGGTAAGGGTTAAAGGGTTACTTTTCTTGGCGAGAAGCATGGATAGTATTTAACTATATTGGTGTTTTATCTATTTTGCGGATTTCGAGGATCTATTTGATGATGATGGTCTCTTGTAGCCTCAGTGAATGCTTTATAAATGAACAGACTACTATCTGAAGCATGTCAATTGTGACATGGACCACAGCGCAATGACACTATGTTATGACGTGGGACGAGCTCACGCGCTTAACACTACCGTGTATCATATGCCTTTGACTGGATTATTCACGGATCGAGCTACATATAACTTTTTGTCAAGTGCTTATAATATTGGATTCTGGTTACTAGAAAGCAGGATTGACAGAATCTTTGATTAACATCATTAATATATAATTTCCATTGTGATTACCATTAACCTTCTAATGGTCAAATTTGGTCACGGAAATTTAAATATCTACCTATTGAATGTCCATTTACAGGACAAGAAAATATAATTTTTGAAAATTTATCCCCGGAATGACTGGCTCGGTTATCTAAATACCATTCACTTGTCCTGCAAAAGCTTAAATTGATACAAGAGGGGTTAAATTCATATTAACCCTTGAATGGCAAAATCTGCTCAAGAAAATCCAAATATTTGCTTACCAATAGAATTACTGGCTCGGTTATCGAGCCAGTCATTCTATTGATAAATTTTCAAAAATAGTCTTCTAGGCCTGCAAATGGCTATTCCTCAAGGCCACTGTAACAGAGGCCAGTTTTGGGTGGCTTCGCAATGAAAGAGTTAATACAACTAGTGTTAGTGTTGTTCTGATTAATTGATTTGATCGATGATTCATTGGTTTACATGTTCAACCAACAGCTCGATCATGATTTCAGGAATCGATTTTGGTTGTTTATAAATTGACTTTATTAATATATTTTAACTGGTCAAGCTAGAAAACGAATACTTTTTGTTAAAGAATTTAAATTTAATTGTTAGAACTATATGGTATTACTCCTTAGTCTAAGACATTTATTCTTTCAGCACTGAAAAAGTATATTAATTTTAAAGCAACCATACCAATAACATGTTGAATATTTTGAAACTTACTTGACTGAAAGCTGTTGCTGCCTAAGGCACCAACAGCTTCCAGTCAAATTATTTTCAAAATATTTAACAGATTGTTTCTTAAATTATTAAGAATATGTCATACCTGCGACTTTGTTTGAAAGGCATAGTTATCCTTGAGCATGCTTTAATTACTGCATTCAAAATGGGTAAAAAATGAGAACCTGTTATGATCAATCATTAATTGATCATCGTTTAGTATATAAAACCAATCATCAATCACAAAAATAGAACCAATTCCCAACACTAACTAGTATATACATGTACATATTGTAGTTTTTATTTTGACCCCTTTAACTGTGAAATCCAAATAGATAAGCTGGTGAATATTTGAGACCAATTTGCATGTAAGCTGTTACTGCCTTAGGCAACATGAGCAACAGCTTCCAGGCTAATTAGTTTCAAAATATTCAACATAATTTCGTATCTAGTATGTAGTGGTCAGTTGAAAGAGTAAGATATGGATACAGTACAGCTGAAAAAATAGTTGATCAGAACACGCTCCGATGATGATATATCCCATTCCTGATCCTTTTCTACCTGGTACCACTAGTCATTTTGGAAACTATGTTGCTGTAAACGGTTGCTAACAACTTTAACACTTTATTGGTAAATTTTAAGCTCTTAGTGAATATCCACTTTGCTGCTGAAGAGAAGACGTTTTGAAAATTTATCACTGGAATGACTGGCTCGGGTAGAGCCAGTCATTCCACTGGTAACTTTTCAAATATAGATTTGTGTTAGTCGACAATTTGGCATTTCTCAAGATCACTAGAGAGTTTGGTTTTAGCTGGCTTGACCAGTAATGATCACTAGAGTTTGGTTTTAGCCGGCTTGACCAGTAATGATCACTAGAGTTTGGTTTTAGCCGGCTTGACCAGTAATGATCACTAGAGTTTGATTTTAGTCGGCTTGACCAGTAATGATCACTAGAGTTTGGTTTTAGCCGGCTTGACCAGTAATGATCACTAGATAGTTTGGTTTTAGCCGCCTTGACCAGTAATGATTACTAGAGTTTGGTTTTAGCCGGCTTGACCAGTAATTATCACTAGAGTTTGGTTTTAGCCGGCTTGACCAGTAATGATCACTAGAGTTTGGTTTTAGCCGGCTTGACCAGTAATGATCACTAGAGTTTGGTTTTAGCCGACTTGACCAGTAATGATCACTAGAGTTTGGTTTTAGCCGGCTTGACCAGTAATGATCACTAGAGTTTGGTTTTAGCCGGCTTGACCAGTAATGATCACTAGAGTTTGGTTTTAGCCGACTTGACCAGTAATGATCACTAGAGTTGGTTTTAGCCGGCTTGACCAGTAATCTTCTTCTTCATTCTTCTTTTCGTTCGCTGATCATACCGCCAGTCCTGTAAGTGACTATCGACATGATAATATGCGTTAAGTGCATGGATCCATGGTTTATTAAAGTGCGCAGTGCGGCCTGGAACCTCCGTCTTCAGCACTCGAGGTTTCTGTCAGGGTTACCTCACCCTTACCTCCTTTAGTCGCCTCTTACGACATGCAGAGGATACGGAAGGTGTATTCTAAGCCCCACCTATGGGGCCAGTTGACCAGTAATGATCACTAGAGAGTTTGGTTTTAGCCGACTTGACCAGTAATGATCACTAGAGAGTTTGGTTTTAGCTGGCTTGACCATTAATGATCACTAGAGAGTTTGATTTTAGCCGGCTTGACCAGTAATGATCACTAGAGAGTTTGGTTTTAGCCGGCTTGACCAGTAATGATCACTAGAGAGTTTGGTTTTAGCCGGCTTGACCAGTAATGAGTTTAACAGTAAGTAGCTGTAACCCTTTAACACTCATATCAACCAAATTGTCCGTTTGCAGACCAAGAGAAGACTATTTTAGAAAATTTACCGCAGGAACGGTTATCGAGCCAGTCATTCCAGTGGTAAATTTTCAAAAATAGTATTCGCTTAGTCTGCAAATGGACATTTTCTATGAGAAAATTGAAATTTTCTTGAATAAATTCAAGGGTTAAAATGGTTAATACTGATTATGCATCTATTAACTACAGAGGGAGCCTACATGTACGTTTCACCTTGTAAAACATTTAACTACAGAGGGAGCCTACATGTACGTTTCACCTTGTAAAACATTTAACTACAGAGGGAGCCTACATGTACGTTTCACCTTGTAAAACATTTAACTACAGAGGGAGCCTACATGTACGTTTCACCTTGTAAAACATTTAACTACAGAGGGAGCCTACATGTACGTTTCACCTTGTAAAACATTTAACTACAGAGGGAGCCTACATGTACGTTTCACCTTGTAAAACATTTAACTACAGAGGGAGCCTACATGTACGTTTCGCCGTGTAAAACATTTAACTACAGAGGGAGCCTACATGTACGTTTCACCTTGTAAAACATTTAACTACAGAGGGAGCCTACATGTACGTTTCGCCTTGTAAAACATTTAACTACAGAGGGAGCCTACATGTACGTTTCGCCTTGTAAAACATTTAACTACAGAGGGAGCCTACATGTACGTTTCACCTTGTAAAACATTTAACTACAGAGGGAGCCTACATGTACGTTTCGCCTTGTAAAACATTTAACTACAGAGGGAGCCTACATGTACGTTTCACCTTGTAAAACATTTAACTACAGAGGGAGCCTACATGTACGTTTCACCTTGTAAAACATTTAACTACAGAGGGACCCTACATGTACGTTTCGCCTTGTAAAACATTTAACTACAGAGGGAGCCTACATGTACGTTTCGCCTTGTAAAACATTTAACTACAGAGGGAGCCTACATGTACGTTTCGCCTTGTAAAACATTTAACTACAGAGGGAGCCTACATGTACGTTTCACCTTGTAAAACATTTAACTACAGAGGGAGCCTACATGTACGTTTCGCCTTGTAAAACATTTAACTACAGAGGGAGCCTACATGTACGTTTCGCCTTGTAAAACATTTAACTACAGAGGGAGCCTACATGTACGTTTCGCCTTGTAAAACATTTAACTACAGAGGGAGCCTACATGTACGTTTCGCCTTGTAAAACATTTAACTACAGAGGGAGCCTACATGTACGTTTCGCCTTGTAAAACATTTAACTACAGAGGGAGCCTACATGTACGTTTCACCTTGTAAAACATTTAACTACAGAGGGAGCCTACATGTACGTTTCGCCTTGTAAAACATTTAACTACAGAGGGAGCCTACATGTACGTTTCGCCTTGTAAAACATTTAACTACAGAGGGAGCCTACATGTACGTTTCGCCTTGTAAAACATTTGACTATTGAGTACGACAATTTTGGGCACTTATATACAATTATATACTTAACCCTTTAATGGTTAAGATTTGTTAAAATTAGAATCTAAGACCCCTTTTGAAACCCAAGAGAATATTTTTGAAATTTTACCACTGGAATGGTTGACGTGATTATCGAGCCAGTCATTTGAATGGTAGTTTTAAAAATAATCTTTTGTTCAGCAGATGGACTAACTGCGAAGACTAGTTTTTGCTGTTTAGACGAATAAAGGGTTTGGTACGTTTCGTGAAACTGGTGTGATAAGTATTAACCATTTAATCCTCGAATTTGGTCAGGAAATTAAAATTTTCTCATAGAAAATGTTCATTTGCATCCTAAGAGAAGAGTATTTTAGAAAAGGTAACATTGGAATGACTGGACTAGTTATCGAGCCATTCATTCTAGTGTTTAATTTTCAAAAATACCTTTCACTTGTCCTGCAAACGGACATATCTGAAGACCAGTTCCATAGCTTTTTTTGGCTTGAAGGGTTAATTAATGAAGGATTCCAGTTTCTCAGTCAATCATATAACGTCATAAACTCATAATAAACTACGTGATTAATGTCACAATGTCATAATCAATTATACCATAAATGATGTAGCTAAGTTAATGATGAATGCTTAATTGATGATGGACTATGAGTGGTGTTGTATGAATATAATGGCTTTACTATTTAATAAACATGCTGTCTGTTACCCAGTCAAATTAGTTTCAAAATATGCAACAGCTTATCTGAATAGTTTTCTGGAAATTGATAGTCAGGGAGTTAAGGGATCGATCTCTATGCCAACATGAACAAAGCGTGGGTGGAGCTCTGCTAAAGATGGGCAGGGCTTAGCTAAAGATGGGTGGAGATTAGCTAAAGATGGGTGGGCCTTAGCTAAAGATGGGTGGGGCATAGCTAACACTGGAATGCTTCATTAAGACAGCAGTTTTGCCGTGCATCTAGATGCTAAGATACATGTATATATACTAATATTAAAATTTCTGCTTATGTCACTTATTTTATAATGTATCCATTGTAAATTGTCTTTATTTATCTCATCTATATACAGTACATGTATGTAAATTATCTTAAATGATATTACATTCAGTAAAGCATTGGTTAATAAAGAGAATTTCTCAAAACATTGTCCCGTATCATATTTAGAAACTAGATCTAATACGCAATATGCATGACTGTATAAACCAGCTGTTCATCATAATACTGCCACTTACACTATGGGCTTAAGGAATGTACATTTGCAGGCCAAGAGAGGACTATTTTTGAATGACTGGAATTAACTTTTCTGGTTTTAGCTATGCCCCGCCCATCTGCAGCTAAGCTCCACCCATACCTCGCTCATGTTGGGATCGATCAATCTCTGAACACCCTGACTATCACTTTCCAAAAAACTACACAGGTAAGCTGTTGAATATTACTGGGTGCTGTTGCTGCCTAAGGCAACAACAGCGCCCAGTCAAATTAGTTTCAAAATATTCAACAGCATGTTTATTAAATAGCAAAGAATTACAAAGATATACAATTCATACAACGTGTGGGACCATTTGAGATTTGGTGACGGTCTATATGGAACCCTTTGTGAAGTAATTATTATGACGTCATCATACACGCGCTGAGCTGATTATGACGTCATACGAGGTCTGATGATGAATGGATACGCTGGAAAGGTGAATTGCTGCCCCATTAAACAAGCATGTCATTCTAGGCGTAAATTCTCAAAAATAGGCTTTTCTTCACCTACAAATGGACATGTACTTCTTACATGTAGCTAACCTGACTTGAAAAGCCAGGTGAGCTTATGCCATGGTGACCATCCGTCGCCTGTCAACTTTTTCTTTAATCCTCTAGGATACCACTTGGGGGATTCAAAACTTATGAAATACCATCTAGCACGAGAGTTGAACCAAGTTTGTTCAAGGGAACTTGATTGGCCAAATGTTTCGATGGCCATATTGGATGAATTAGTTTTCGCGAAAATGACTTCTCCAATACCACTAAACAGGTCCTGAAGGCTGAAATTTGGTAGATATGACTAGGAACAAAGCCCACTAAGGGCCATTAAAGTTTGTCAATGGAAAATATACGCGGCAAAAAACGTCCTCCATGGATCACTCAAAATATAGAATGTTTTGTGGCCATCTTGGATTTTCTGAAAATTTCTGAGAAAATCATATAAAAGACTATTTAAAGGCCAATTGTAATAAAACTTGGCAAAACCTTCTTCACAGAAATAAGATTGGTACATTTCGTTTTGTTTGTATACGCCAGTGGTCATTAATTGCAGGTGAGCGATACAGGCCCCTTGAGCCTAGCCCTCGATGTTAAATGATTAAATTGTATTGGCCAATGGTTATTTCCACCAGAGATCCGATTCCTGGTATATGTCAGACTGGAGTAGAAAAATGTATGTCTTAACCCATTAATCCTCAAATTTGTTTTAAAGATTTCAAATTTGTCATAGAAAATGCCCATTTGCTGACCAAGAGAAGACTATTTTGAACATTTAGCACTTGAATGACTGGCTCGGTTATCGAGCAGGCATTCCAGTGGTAAATTTTCCAAAATAGTTTTCTCTTGGTCTGCAAATGGATATCTCTCAAGAACACTGCAGAAGCCGTCTTTAGATTTCGCAGCAAGCATCCTAGGGCAGAGAAATCCATGTTTGTTCAAAGAAAGCAAATTGGCCAAATTCGACGCTGGCCATCTTGGATTTTGGCCAATTTTTAGAAACGTGTTTAAAAATGTTCTCTGAAACCACTTGGGGGATTGATTCAAAACCTATGAAATATCAAGAGTTGAACCATGTTTATTCAAGGGAACTTGATTGGCCAAATGGTTTGCCGGCCATCTTGGATGACCTAGTTTCCCCGAACCTGACCTCTCCAGAACCACTGAACAGAGCGAGTCAAAATTTGGGAGATATGATTAGGGATTACGGGTCAGTAAAGTTTGTTCACGGGAATTTGATAAGTAAAAACCAGCCACCATGGACCAATCAAAATGTAGCGTGTTTGAGGGCCATATTGGATTTTTTATTTGATGGATTTTGAAGCCTATATACATTTTCGAGTATGCAGATTTCATATTCGCTCTTTCCAAACCATTGGACAAACGGTTTGCCAGCCGTCTTGGATCTTTTTCTCACAAAAAACTCCCATGCTAAAGCAATGGGAAATTTAAAATGCCTTCTCGAAAACCACAGGCCGATTTGGATATTTGGCTGGAAGCATCCTTATGGCATAGGGATCCAAGTTTGCTCAAAGGATGCCGATCAGCCAATTTGACCAGTGGCCATCTTAAAAATCTCTGAAACTGCTTGGGGGAATCGATTCAAAGCTCATGAAATATGATCTACAGCACAAGCTGAACCAAGTTTGTTCCAAGGAACTTCGTTGGCCTAATGGTTTGTTGGCCATCTTGGATGACCTAGTTTGCATGAAAACAGCTTCTAGAACCGCTGAAATGATTGGGCTGAAATTTACGACATATGATAAGGGACTAAAGGCCATTAAAATGGAAGTTGATAGGTAAAGAAACATGGCTGCTGTGTTCTTGTTAGAATGCTTATCAACTCCTTAGGGTTCTACTTATAGTTGGCCTTTCTAGTTAAACTGGCTATGTTCGAGCTAAGCGATACAGGCCACTTTCGCCTTTTGCTTATTATCCAATATTTGGCACAGATATATAGATAATTTTTTGCCTTTTTCCTACAGATATGGCAGAATTTTAGTTACAATGTCAATAACCACAATGAGGTTATCTTTGTAAATTTACCGTTGGAATGAATGGCTCAATTATAGAATGCAGGAAATGTCAATTTCCCTTTCTCCGAGATCTAACAATACTCACCATTCTGTTACTTCTGATATACAGCTGGCCCTGACAGCTGGCTCTAGGACTATAGACTTAGAAAGCTTTACCGACTCCTTGGAACCGGGTACTCGGCTCCCAACTGCCGAGTACCCGTCTACCATAGAGCTCATATTGTTTGCATAGCCACCAAACAAGAGAAATCCATGGCTTGCCTCCGTGGGGCTGGGAGGCTGTGTCCGTAACAGAATAGTGAGTATTGTTAGATCTCAGAGAAAGGGAAATTGACATTTCCTGCATTCTCCATCGATCAATACTCACCATTCTGTTACTTCTGATATACACCAGATTTTATCAGTAACCTGGTGGGAAGGGGCAAGCCATAAATGCTACTTTTGCCCCTTGGAGAAAGATTTAGACGTAAAAACTTGACTAACGGAGACCTAAAAGGACCGTCAAGTTAACGGACCCGAATCACATTCACGTCACTGCCCCCTCCCCTTTTTCTCCTAAGAAAAGAGAGAACTCACGAACATGTATCTCGCCTGAAACACAAATATGCCAAGAGGGTTAACTGCTCCTTGCATATTCACATGTATTAGCCTGGGAATGAGCATGAATATATAAGATGAATGAACATGATATATAGACATAATACAAAAAACTCTCACTATTGAATTACCTTATGATAATTGGACTTCAGACGTACCGCCTCCAACCATTCACTGGTCCGGCCATCAGTGACACAATCTGGTTGTCATCCTCACGCTCGACCATGCCTGCTTTACGGTCTTTTCTTACCAAAGTGAAAAAAGGGTGAAGAGCAGTGTGGTCACTTAACTATCATCGCAAAACAGCTAAAGCGAGTGGATTGGCTGAGTCTGACACATCCCTCATATAGTAATCCGTAAATGAGGACTCACAGTGCCATTGTGCAACGGCCATGATGTCCTCTAACGGAACACCACTGTAAAGGGCGGTCAAGGCGGCTATTCCTCTAACATCGTGTGCCCTTGCGCCTTGCACCTGGTGCCCAGTCGCCATCTCATGAGTAGTCTGAATGCATTCGACTACCCAACGAGAGATAGTATCCATGGATGCGGCGCCATAAGGCTTCTTATGGCAGATCCACAGATGTCTATCGTTCGACCGTAACGAGTCAGTCCGTTTCCTGTACTTAGTCACGGGCACAAGACACTGGCATCACGATCAAACCTAGTTAACATCGGTATTATGATCAGTTTGCCGGGATATCTCAAAGATAGATTCTTTGACATAAACCCTGCTCTTGGCAGAAGACGCAGACCCTCTCCGGAGACAATAAATCGGTCCCTCTCTGCCGAAAGCGCATGGATCTCACTGCGCCTTCTAGCTGAGGAAGCTGCCAATAGAAAGACCGCCTTTAGAGTCAAATGCTTTAGACTAGCCGAACGCAACGGTTCGAAAGGGTGCTTGGCCAGTACATTAAGCACTAAAGATAGACTCCAGGCTGGAATGACTACTGGTTGTCTCGGTCGGAGATTGCTCATTCCCTTCACCATCACATTTAACTGGGCCACCTCTGGACTATCCCTGTTGGCTAGACACGGGATAACTGATGCCAAAGCTGACTTGTATCCAGCAATTGTGACGGGAGCTAGTCCTGAAAAGAACAGCTCACTGAGAGTCTGCTATTTGCTGAATAGTGGATTGAAAGGTATCAATACCCTTTTCTTCACACCAGTCGGCAAATCTGTTAACCTTGTTGTTATATGACTTGAAGGTTGACCTCCTTCTCCCAGCCGCGATGAAATCAGCAGCTTGTCGAGAAAAGCCTTCCAACGTGGAACGTTGTTTGATAACATCCACGCAGTCAATTTGAACATTTCTGGACGCTCGTGTAGGAAGCATCCCTTGGCCTGGGAGATTATGTTCGGAATCTCGGGCAACTGCACTGGGTTTTCCACCAGCAGATCTAGCAGATCCGTGAACCACGCCCTGCTTGGCCAATACGGCGCTATTAGCAGGACCAGACACGGTTCTTCCCTGATCTTCACCAATACCTTCGGCAGAATAATGGTGGGTGGGTACGCGTAAGCGTGCATCCCTCTCCAGCTTATCGCCAGAGTGTCTGTATCGACGCCATTTGGATCTGGAATCGGTGAGACATAAGTCATGATTTGAGCATTTTCCCTTCTGGCGAACAAGTCCACGTTGGGTTTGCCCCAATGCTCGAAGATCCTTCGCAGAACTGGAGGGTTGAGGGACCATTCTGTTGGCAGAATTCTATGTCTGCGAGACAAAGCATACGCCAGAATGTTCAATCGCCCAGGAATGTGAGCTGCTTTCAAAACAACCGAGTAATTCCTGCACCATTGAATCAAGTTCCACACTTTGATACACAGTGTGGGTGACCTGGTCCCGCCTTGGCGATTTATGTATGATACTACCGTTGAGTTGTCCGACCGTATCAATATCACCGTGCCCCTGATCATCGGAAGAAACTCTTCCAACACCAGTTCTACTGCCATCATTTCCAACAGATTGATATGCAGCTGACTCTCCTGGAGAGTCCATGTGCCTGAGACCTGGTGCTCTCCCAGGCAGGCACCCCACCCCTCCAGCAATACATCCGTGTACACGGACAGCTGGGGGTGGGGTAGGTGCAGCGAAACCCCTACTAGGAGATTCTGACGCTCCTTCCACCATACAAGATGCGACATTATCGGCTCAAAAACTGGCACCAGTTTTGACAGGGGTTCTGTTCTCTGTTTCCACAGAGACATCAGATACAACTGGATAGGTCTTCGCATTAGAGCAGCGTACGGGATCACCTGCTCCATGGAGACCATCATGCCCAGCATCTGAAGAAACCGCCTCGCCTGAATGTGGTTTCCCACTCGAAAACTCCGGAGGATGGCTAACAGAGACACCACTCTGGGCTCCGACGGGTAAACCCTGCCCTCCTCGAGATCGAATCGCATCCCCAAATAAACGAAATGTTGAGTGGGTGTCAACTCGGATTTCTCCTTGTTGACTATCCAGCCTAGATCTGAAAGTACCTTCAGAGTCAGAGCAGTATCCACGTTCAACCTGGCTGCCGAGTCTGCCTTGATCAGCCAGTCGTCTATGTAGGTGTGTAGCGCCACGTTCTCTTTTCTGAGAAACGCTGTCACCGCAAGGACCACTCTTGTGAAAACCCTCGGAGCTGTCGACAGGCCAAACGGGAGAACAATAAACTCCCATACTTGATTCTGAAACGCAAATCTCAGAAACCTGTGACAACTCCTGTTCATCGGAATGTGGAAATATGCATCTTTCAGATCGATCGATACACACCACATTCCCTTCCTCAATCCTGTCATTACCGACCTCGGCGTTTCCATCTGGAACCGAGGCGTATGGATAAACCAATTTAATGGCCTGAGATTGAGTACGGGTCTCCATCCCTCTGTGCTCTTGGGGACAAGGAACATATTGGAATAGAAGCCTGGAGTGTTCTGGTTCGCTGGTTTTATTGCTCCCTTCAGAAGCTAACCCGACACTTCGTTTTGAACGGCTTCTAACTTGTCTGGTTCCCGTGGTATGGGTGTCCAGACAGGTGCCAAAGACAGATTCTGCGTCGGAAAGTCCCACCACTCCGGCATGTACCCCTGGGATAACCATCCCAGGACCAGACTGTCTGACGTCACACCTCGCCAGGCCTCGACAAAACGCATGAGCCTTCCACCCACCATTGACGCCTCGATGTCTAACGGGGTTGACCGGCTCACGGTCCGCTCCCCCCCACCCCGTTTCTTAACGAGAGAGAGAACCATTTCCGTCTTGGCTCGGCAGGTATAACTGGCACCGCTGTTCCTGTCGCACAGGTGCGGTCCAGGCGGATATGAAGGGAGCTCTCGTACCCTCAGGTAAGATCCGCTCCCTTCTTTCCACCCTTGGAGGACTTACCCGTACCCTTCCCCTTGCCCATCCCACCTCTAGGGCGATCAGGAGCAACATTGGAGAGGGTAGGGGCCTCCACAACCTTCCTGGCTTTCTTAGCCGGCGGCGGCTGAGAAAATCCAGACGAAGCAGAAGTCGCAGTAGGATTAGCTTTCGCCTTGCCTTTCTGCTTCTGCTTCTTCGAAGGTTGGACAGCTAACAGTTTCCCTACAGCCCCTAGTGCATGCGCTTGCCGCACTAGCTCCAGCTGTAGGTTTACCGCCAACCGATTCTGCGCAATGCTGGCAGTGTCCTCTAGGATGGCCCGCGCCTGGCCACCAAAGATGCTAGGCCCTGTCAGGGGTGTCCCAAGAAGACGCTCTCTGACTGCCGTAGCCGGACGCATATGGTCAAGAACCATTTGCTTCCTGGACTTTGTCACACGCGCTTGCACCCTTGCCAGTGCGTCCATAGACAGCACCAAGCCATCATTGACGCACGAAAGCGCCACAGGTGGCACAGGGTGGCCTGCCCCGCTTCAGCCCACACCGACTGAAGAAGGCGATACGAATGGTTGACAGCACTCATAGCTGGCCTCACACCCTCATCGCATAGGGACAGGACTTCCTCCTGGTGTGCCTGGGACTTGTCCACAAGTGCCGGACCGGGGCCACCCGCTCCAGCACTCTGAACACCCAGAACCCATCGGTCACCGACGGTACCACACCATATCTGTCGTATTCCCCCCGCGGAATACGACACCTTGCCCGCACCTCCCTGGAGGCCGCAGGGAGCTGGCCCTTGGTCGTGAGCTGCTTGCTATAAATAGCATCCAGCAACTCTATGAACCGTGGATCCAGTCCAACCGATCCAATCCAGCCAAGCCAGAGCCTCCGACCAGTCTACTTCCGAGGAGGACACACCCGTGAACACGTCAACCGTTGACGCGTTCACGCGCCTGCCAGCCACGGCCTCCCGGCAAGGAGCCGTGGCTGACACACCAGGCGCTCCGGTACCAAACGGTTCCGCCGCCACCCCATGAAACTCACCAGTCCATGGGGTAGGTCCGCCCGGAAAACCATGCGGACCCGTAGCAGACGCGGAACCATGGCCAGACACGGGCGCCAACGGCACCCCATGTCTGACCGCCGGACCAGGCGAGATAGGCGAGTACAATGCCCGGCCCAGCACACCGGTCACCGTGTTGGCTGGCGTCAAACCAACCGTCACGGGACCGGTGCCTGGTACCAGATTGGCCTCAACCATGGGCGGAGCCGCTGCCCTGGCTTGCGCCAAGCCAGACAGATGGAGGACGGTTCCGTCCAGGACGGAATCAACCTCCATATTCTCCACCCGTGGCATCACAGGCCGCAGCAACCTCTCCTCCTCGGCCTCCTCGTCTTCAGACTCCGAAGAGTCGTCACTAGACGAGGAAACCGCGGAGCCGTCCTAGCGGACGGCTCCCACACCTGACGGACCGGCCACCGCTACTGGACCACCCGAAGGTGGCCGCAGAGAGACAGAATCCATCAGGCTGGAGCCCGACGGGACTGCCAGGGGGCCGTACGAGACGGCTCCCTCGGTGACCAGTCCAGGACCCTGTCCTAGGACAGGGTCCGTACCAGCCATGGGGGAGAAACTGCCCCCCAACCTTCGGCAGCAGTGACGACACCAGCGTGGGCAGAACGCTAGGCAGAAAACCCTGCATAGCCAGACCGAACCACGCCGGCGGTGCCATCTCCGCCACCTCTAGCTGGGGACGTGGAGTGCCCCCACCGGCCGAACCGGACGCTCCATGATTTAGCTTCACACCGCCTTACCCCGCGTCAGACCCAGCCACATCCTTCTGGGCAAGGAAGTTTAACATCATATCCGCGGACCACACTGCACACACATTACACCTACTATCAAGGTTACATGGAGTACACCTAAAACAGACATGGTCCTTAAACAGGACCCGTACGAATTTGTGTCACTCGTCACATGATGGCGGGGCTGGCTTGGCCTATAAATAAGCACAAACCTACAATAAGCAAGCGGAACGAGACACAGATGGAAGGCAGACAATTAATTTTCAAATAATTTGACCATAAATTAACTGTAACCCTCCCGCACCCCACCCCGCAACGTTACAGCAAAGATTGCATTGATTATGATGACAAGAACGATGCGGGCATAAATACACCCATAATTGATCCTCCAGGATGTATAAAGGAACCAGGAATCATATCGCATATCATTCGGGGTATATTTACCAATCAATATAAATTATACTCCTAACGAAAGCCGAAACGATATGTGAAGAAACAACAAAATGTAAACAAACTGCTGTACCACACGGTAAAACCGCAGACCGCACATCTAATCAAGAATTTTGAAACCACCGATCATTGCAAACCGATCGTGATAACACGTAAACTTGAACATTCTAAAGTTTCCAGTACCATTTTTAGTACGCAGCACCCAGAACAAGATGCGCGAATTAATGAAAATTTTTTTCTTCACAAACATCCGAGCATCACGGGTGTGACGTCACCCGCTCGGATCCTACGGAGAACGACGTCAGCCGATATTCGTGTTAGAAATACCGTAGCAAACACCTATTTTCATATCTGCCGATCGCCTGTTGGGGTTTAAAGAAGGCGATCATCCGGCATATCTCGTTGTTAACACACGTCCCAGATTCTTTGGGGTCAGAAATTGGAACATGCGACACAACAAAATTTAGAGACCTAAGTCTTTTAACTATGGATAATAAGGAATTATACAACCTGATTATCATCGGCGGTATCCATATTATCCATGCAAGAGAATCACTAGCTATCACAATCACAGACAAAAGACTTAGATATTAATCCTGAATCTCTCCACTGCGAAAAGCATGTATGCTCTTGTTGCTATGCAAACAAGAATGAGCTCTATGGTAGACGGGTACTCGGCAGTTGGGAGCCGAGTACCCGGTTCCAAGGAGTCGGTAAAGCTTTCTAAGTTTATTGTCCTAAAGCCAGCTGTCAGGGCCAGCTGTATATCAGAAGTAACAGAATGGTGAGTATTGATCGATGGAGAACCAGTCATTTCAGGGGTAAATTAAAAATAATAATCTCTTGGTCTGCAAATTGACATTTCTCATTATCACTGCGGATGCCGTTTTTAGTCGTGCATGCTCTGCATAGGATGGAGTGACATCAACTTGTTAAGTGTTTTGCGATCAGACAATCTCCGATCACTAAATATACGAAACAGAACATCTCCATGCTAAAGGTGCTTAGAATGCTCGTAAGCCTCAAGACACAGTCAATGACAGTGGAGACTAAAACTGACCCCGACTGTGTCTTGACTTTATGTGAGCATTCAATCATCTGACATATTATGTTAACCTTTTAATGGCCAAGCCGGCCAAAATGATCTTGAGGAATATCCATTTGCAGGCCAAGTGGACTATTTTTGTGAATTTACCACTGGAATGACTGGCTCAATAACCGAGTCAAAAATTTTCAAAAATACAAATACACCCCTCTTGGCCTGCAAATGGACATTCAATAAGCAAATAATTTGATTTTCTTGACGAAATTTAACCACTAAATGGTTACAGCGCTTGTACGAATAAATATAGTGATGGTGATGAGTGGCTGGAAGGGGGTAGACATTTCTTTCAGCTGCACTCAATCTCTTTATTGGTGCATGACAGCTTTAAGTAGTATGTCAGAGGATTGATGTTATTAAGTTTGATTATCTGTGTATTTGGTATGTTTGGTATATGTAGTAGCAGTGGAACAGAAGCCAACTAATTTCTAACCCTGGCATGCCTGGTGTCATTGTATGCTAAAATAGACCTGTATAATTATAAATATAATAATGCTAATCTGGTATACAGTGGGATGGGTACGTGTTAAGAACTTGGAAGCATATAGTATACTCAAGAAAGAACAAAGATGCAAGCTTTTGGTAAATTACAGACAATTTATGCAGGTCATGAAGGTATTTGTTACATTCTGTCATACATGTATGTCATGACATGTCATGACCATGGAAGATTTCGTGAATCCAATCTGTACAGTTCAGAAATAACTAAAATGTTTCCAAAACAAAAATAGAAACTTGTAAATACAATTTTGAACATGATGCAAGAAATATTCTGTTGACTATTTCGGACCTAATTTGCTTACGGTAGAAGCCATGGCTTCCAATCAAATGAAGTCCAACATATTCAAGTGTTTTATTATAGCCCCTAAGTGGGGGGTGGTATATAATAATCACTTTGTCCCTGCATTCATGCGTGTGTCCGTGCATCTGACCATATTTTCAAGGGATTTTCAACTATAGTCGCCAAAGCTAGTATATGGATACATTATCACGTTGAATTCTGCCAACTTTGCACCCCCCACCCCTTTACCGTGAGAGCAGAACTTAATGTAAACATTGTCTTGCAACCCGCAATCATATCAGCAACTAATATACAAAATTTGGTTGAATTCTGCCAGCTTTGACTCTGGCCCCCCCCCCCCACTTCCACCATGCCATGCTGGGTAGCATTGCACACTGCTTAGCATTGCATGCTGGGTAAATTTAACAGAAATTAACAGGCATCTCATATCTTGTCTCTGTTTAATGGGGCAGGAGACCTTTAAATACTCATTAACCCTTTACAGCCTAAATTTGGTCAAGAAAATCTAAATGTTTGAAATTGAATGTCCATTTTCAGGCCAAGAGATGACTACTTTTGGGAATTTACAACTGGAATGACTAGCTCAGTTACCGAGGCTCTCTTGGCCTGCACGTTGGCATTCCTCAGTACCACTACAGAGGCTGGTTTCTGCATGAAAGGGTTAATGGAACATTTGAGCAGGAGTTAACTCTTTAATGGCTAAATTTTGTAAAAAAAAATCAAAATATTTGCTTACTGGATGTCCATCTGTAGGCCAAGAGAACACTATTGTTGAAAATTTACCACTGAAACGACTGGCTCGTTTATCATGGCCTACAATTGGACATTCCAAAAGACCACTGAAAACATAAAAATTAATTGTGAACAAGGCTTAGAAATTATGCAACCCTCCATAGCATATGAATCTTTTGGCCAATATCAATACAGAATTGCCCATATGACCCGACATGCCCATTATTGTCATGATCGTAGTAGTGGACGAGTGGTACCGTACATGTAGTACTACTTTTTTGACAATAAGGTCCTACATTTTAGCTGTGGGTAGAAACTCAATAAACCGCCATGCCCCTTAATTGCCAGCCAGCCAGTCACAAAAGCATATTCCGGACTGTCTCTCAAAATCTACTGATCTGAATCAGCTCAAATTTTACAAATGTATCTAAGCACAAATGAAGGAACTTGCCATGGAAGAGGATTTGCAAACTTTGGCTCTGATCCGGATAAAAGAACCTGGATACAGATAAGATCAAATTCTGGATCTGTGGATATCTCAGAAACTACCAGTCCAGTTTATCTAGAATTTTAATACAGGAAAGGGTGTGACAATATACTAGGATTTCACAACTTTGGGTGTGATCTGGAAAATCTGTGAAAAATCTGAACATCTGAACAATCCAGAAAATACAAAAAAATCTGGAACCCGCAGCTACCGATATTCCATTGACCTTGTTTCTTGGACTCACTGACGCCATGAGTAATTTTTTCTGCAATATGAATCACAAAAGACATGGTACTTCCTAAGACTGCACCAGCTTCAAAACAGTCAAAACAAATTTGCGCTTTCTACTATGTATGTTTTTCGCTCCAGTTCACTCATTGGTGGGTCACATAATTCAACTTTCCAGAGTACCATCTATCAGCTGACGTCATAATCAGCTATGCGGTGTGTAGGATGACATCATAATCATTACGTGACAAATTCTGTACTGCCCATCTTTAATTCTTAATATTCTGACACGTAAGAATTGTATGTCTCTACTATTTAATAAACATGCTGTTGAATATTTTGAAAGTAATTTGACTGGACACTGTTACTGCCATAGGCATCAACAGCGCCCAGACAAATTAGTTCCAAAATATTCAATAGCCGACCATGTATAGTTTTCTGGAAATTGATAGTCAGGGAGTTCAGAGATCGATCGATCCCAACATGAGCGAGGTGTGGGTGGGGCATAGCTAGAGATGGGCGGGGCATAGCTAGAGATGGGCGGGGCATAGCTAGAGATGGGCGGGGCATAGCTAGAGATGGGCGGGGCATAGCTAAAAATGGAAAGGTCTATTATAAGAAGTATTACAGTAAATATTTTATTGAATACCCAAAATGAAGCTTCTAATGTCTAGAAGCAAATAAATATGCTACATACATGTACGTTATAAATCAGGGCTAAAAAACTAGAAAATCTATATTGTGTTGCCCCCAGGGGCAAGTACGCCATTTAAATTAGGTTGTCCAAGTGTACTTCCACGTTGCTCCATTTCTGTAAATTCTGTTGGAAATATGTATTGTTGTAAGCTATACAGACCACAGAATCCTTGTAAATATCAACCCAATCATTACATTAACCCTTTATCCCTGATATCAACAAAAAATGGTTCTGCAGGGATCTTGAGAAATGTCCATTTGCAGACCAAGAGAGGCAGTATTTGAAAATTTCCCACTGGAATGACTGGCTCAATAACTGAGCCAGTCATCCCAGTGGTAACTTTTCTAAAACAGTCTGCTTTTGGTCTGCAAATGGACATTTTCTATGAGAGAATTGAGTGTTAAAGGATTAAGACTAAATAAAATAATTAGTCGCTGAGTGCATATACAGGCCCTGAAAATAACACATACTCACTATGAGTACATATACAGGCCCTGAAAATAACACATACTCGCTATGAGTACATATACAGGCCCTGAAAATAACATATACTCGCTATGAGTACATATACAGGCCCTGAAAATAACACATACTCACTATGAGTACATATACAGGACCTCAAAATAACACATACACGCTATGAGTACATATACAGGCCCTGAAAATAACACATACTCGCTATGAGTACATATACAGGCCCTGAAAATAACACATACTCGCTATGAGTACATATACAGGCCCTGAAAATAACACATACTCGCTATGAGCACATATACAGGCCCTGAAAATAACACATACTCACTATGAGTACATATACAGGCCCTGAAAATAACACATACTCACTATGAGTACATATACAGGCCCTGAAAATAACACATACTCACTATGAGCACATATACAGGCCCTGAAAATAACACATACTCACTATGAGCACATATACAGGCCCTGAAAATAACACATACTCAGTATGAGCACATATACAGGCCCTGAAAATAACACATACTCACTATGAGCACATATACAGGCCCTGAAAATAACACATACTCACTATGAGCACATACACAGGCCCTGAAAATAACACATACTCACTATGAGTACATACACAGGCCCTGAAAATAACACATACTCACTATGAGTACATATACAGGCCCTGAAAATAACACATACTCATTATAAGTACATACACAGGCCCTGAAAATAACACATACTCACTATGAGTACATATACAGGCCCTGAAAATAACACATACTCACTATGAGTACATATATAGGCCCTGAAAATAACACATACTCACTATGAGCACATATACAGGCCCTGAAGATTGAAGGAAATGTCAATTTCCCTTTCTCCGAGATCTAACAATACTCACCATTCTGTTACTTCTGATATACAGCTGGCCTTGACAGCGGCTCTAGGATTATAGACTTAGAAAGCTTTACCGACTCCTGGGAACCGGGTACTCGGCTCCCAACTGCCGAGTACCCGTTTACCATAGAGCTCATATTGTTTGCATAGCCACCAAACAAGAGAAAACTATGGCTTGCCTCCGTGGGGCTGGGAGGCTGGGTCCGTAACAGAATGGTGAGTATTGTTAGATCTCGGAGAAAGGGAAATTGACATTTCCTTCATTCTCCTTCGATCAATACTCACCATTCTGTTACTTCTGATATACACCAGATTTGATCAGTAACCTGGTGGGAAGGGGCAAGTCATAAATGCTAATTTTGCTCCTTGGCGAAAGATTTTAGACTTCAAACTTGACTAACGGAGACCTAAAAGGACCGTCAAGTTCACGGAATCGAATCACATTCGCATCACCGGCCCCCCCCACCCCCTTTTTCCTCCTAAGAAAAGGGAGAGAACTCACGAACATGTATCTCGCCTGAAACACAAATATGCCAAGAGGGTTAACTGCTCCCTGCATATTCCATTTATTAGCCTGGGAATGAGCATGAATATATACACCTGTGCAAAAGTTAAGCACCAGCAAAAACAATAGAATGTAGAAACATGATGGTACAACTAGGCTGCCATACTTTTTGTCCCCGCGTTAGCTGACATAATTCCAAGTACGAAATGCACATGCATGCATGACTTCACGCCGCTTGATGTCCGTGCGTGGCGGGAAACAGCACACGTGTTCAGTTATGTAAAAGTCCAGTTTGAGGTGTAGAACATTACATACAGATTTAGGCGACAAGATTAGGAATTTTGTGTTCATGACCGTGGTTTATTTGTACAGAGAGAATTAGCTCTTGATTGTGAACCGCTATGGCAAGACGAAGGTTAAGTGATCGTGTGAAATGGCAAATCATAGGCATGCATACCACTGGTATGTCATGCAGAGAGATTGGCAGACAGCTGAACATTAACCATACTGTAATCAGTCGTTTGATTGCAAAACATGGGCAAACTAACGAGGTGAACGACAGGCCTAGATCTGGAAGACCGGAGAAGACTACTGCCTGTGATGATCGAGCCCTAGTACGCCTTGTTAGGAGATCTCCATTCACCAACAGCAGAGTGCTCAGCCAGCAATGGGAAACGCGCAATAGTGTCAATGTCTACCGTCAAAAGGAGACTGTATGCTGCTGGCATGAAAGCTAGGAGACCTGTCAGACGTCCTCTCCTCACTGCACACCACAAAGAGGAGTGTCTGAGGTGGTGCAACGAAAGAAGACACTGGAACATGAGATCCTGGAGACGGGTACACTGGTCCGATGAAAGTCGGTTCCTGCTTCATGCCACAGATGGTCGAACTCGTGTATGGAGGTCCAGACGCACGGCGTACGACCAACGTAACATCATGGAAGAAGTTCCATTTGGTGGAGGTTCCGTTATGATATGGGGGTGCATCTCATTTGATTGTAAGCTGGATCTGTTGACTGTACCTGGAACACTAAATGGACAAAGATATCAAGATTCCATACTGGATAGAGTTGTGGTCCCTCATTTTGTAAATCATGCACCTGGAACCCACCCTATATTCATGGATGACAACGCCCGACCACATCGTGCTAGAGCTGTGCATGAATACCTCCGCCAGAATGCCATCGAAACCCTACCATGGCCAGCAAGGAGCCCTGACATGAACCCTATTGAGCATATCTGGGACATTCTGGGAAACATGGTGAGAAGGAGGGATCCTCCTGTGCAGAACCTACAGGAATTAACAGACGCACTCCATCTTGAATGGCAACGAATACCACAATGGCGTATCAGTCGGTTGGTGACCAGCATGAGACGTCGTGTCCAGGCCGTCATCCAGGCACAAGGTGGATATACCCGGTATTAATAATGACAGTCTCAAACTCGTGCACAGATGTTAAACTTCGTTTTCAGACACCATTAATGACAATCTAGCCACGTGTATCAACTGTAGGGCAATAGTTGTCAGTTGTGTCAACGTAACCATATTCAGGCCTCGTTTTCAAGTTCAAACAAAAACATAAAGTGTTTCCCCACTATCATAATCAGCATTCCTCTAGTTGCATTATTACCTCTTGCACTAAGATGGATGGGTACATAAATGTTTATGCCATTGCTTTCTTCATAGCACATGAATATACCCTCGCATGTGCGTAAAAATAGGGTGGTGCTTAACTTTTGCACAGGTGTATAGAAGATGAATGAACATGATACACATCCATAATACAAAAAACTCTCACTATTGAATTACCTTATGATAATTGGACTCCAGACTCTAACCATTCACTGGTTCGGCCATCAGTGACACAATCTGGTTGTCATCCTCTCGCTTGACCATGCCTGCTTTAGGTTCTTTTCTTACCGAAGTGAAAAAAGGGTGAAGAGCAGTGTGGTCACTAACTATCGTTTCAAAACAGCTAAAGCGAGTGGATTGGCTGAGTCTGACACATCCCTCATATAGTAATCCATAAATGAGGACTCACAGTGCCATTGTGCAACGCCATGATGTCCTCTAAACGGAACACCATTGTAAAGGGCGGTCGAGGCGGCTATTCCTCTGACATCATGTGCCCTTATGCCTTGCACCTGGTGCCCAGTCGCCATCTCGTGAGTAGTCTGAATGCATTCGACCACCCAACGAGAGATAGTATCCATGGATGCGGCGCCATAAGGCTTTTTATGGCAGATCCACAGATGTCTATCGTTCGACCGTAACGAGTCAGTCCGTTTCTTGTACTTAGTCAAAGCACGGACCGGGCACCAGACACTGGCATCACGATCAAACCTAGTTAACTTCGGTATAATGATCGGTTTGCCGGGATATCTCAAAGATTGGTTCTTTGACATAAACTCTGCTCTTGGCAGAAGACGCAGACCTTCTCCAGAAACAATAAATCGGTCCCTCTCTGCCGAAAGCGCATGGATCTCACTGCGCCTTCTAGCTGAGGAAGCTGCCAATAGAAAGACCGCCTTTAGAGTCAAATGCTTTAGACTAGCCGAACGCAACGGTTCGAAAGGGTGCTTGGCCAGTACATTAAGCACTAAAGATAGACTCCAGGCTGGAATGACTACTGGTTGTCTCGGTCGGAGATTGCTCATTCCCTTCAACATCACATTTAACTGGGCCACCTCTGGACTAGCCCTGTTGGCTAGACAAGGGATAACTGATGCCAAAGCTGACTTGTATCCAGCAACTGTGACAGGAGCTAGTCCTGAAAAGGACAGCTCACAGAGAAAGTCTGCTATTTGCTGAATAGTGGATTGAAAGGTATCAATACCCTTTTCTTCACACCAGTCTGCAAATCTGTTAACCTTGTTGTTATATGACTTGAAGGTTGACCTCCTTCTCGCAGCCGCGATGAAATCAGCAGCCTGTCGAGAAAAGCCTTCCGACGTGGAACGTTGTTTGATAACATCCACGCAGTCAATTTGAAAATTTCGGGATGCTCGTGCAGGAAGTGTCCCTTGGCCTGGGAGATTATGTTCGGAATCTCGGGCAACTGCACAGGATTTTCCACCAACAGATCTAGAAGATCCGTGAACCACGCCCTGCTCGGCCAATACGGCGCTATTAGCAGGACCAGACACGGTTCCTCCCTGACCTTCACCAAAACCTTCGGTAGAAGAATGGTGGGTGGGTACGCATAAGCGTGCATCCCTCTCCAGCTTATCGCCAGAGCATCTGTATCGACGGCATTTGGATCTGGAATCGGCGAGACATACGTCATGATTTGAGCATTTTCCTTTGTGGCGAACAAGTCCACGTTGGGTTTGCCCCAATGCTTGAAGATCTGTCGCAGAACTGGAGGGTTGCGGGACCATTCTGTTGGCAGAATTCTCTGTCTGCGAGACAAAGCATCCGCCAGAATGTTCAATCGGCCAGGAATATGAGCTGCTTTCAAAACAACCGAGTAATTCCTGCACCATTGAATCAAGTGCCACACTCTGATACACAGAGTGGGTGACCTGGTCCCGCCTTGGTGATTTATATATGATACTACTGTCGAATTGTCCGACTGTATCAATATCACCTTGCCCCTGATCATCGGAAGGAACTCTTCCAACGCCAGTTCCACTGCCATCATTTCCAACAGACTGATATGCAGCTGACTCTCCGGGAGAGTCCATGTGCCCGAGACCTGGTGTTCTCCCAGGCAGGCACCCCACCCCTCCAGCGATGCATCCGTGTACACGGACAGCTGGGGGTGGGGTAGGTGCAGCGAAACCTCTACTAGGAGATTCTGACGCTCCTTCCACCATACAAGATGCGACATTATCGGCTCCAAAACTGGTACCAGTTTTGACAGGGGTTCTGTTCTCTGCTTCCACAGAGACATCAGATACAACTGGATAGGCCTTGACATTAGAGCAGTGTACGGGATAACCTGCTCCATGGAGACCATCATGCCCAGCATCTGAAGGAACCGCCTCGCCTGAATGTGGTTTCCCACTCGAAAACTCTTGAGGATGGCTAACAGAGACACCACTCTGGGCTCTGACGGGTACACCCTGCCCTCCTAGAGATCGAATCGCATCCCCAAATAAACGAAATGTTGAGTGGGCGTCAACTCAGATTTCTCCTCGTTGACTATCCAGCCTAGATCTGAAAGTACCTTCAGAGTCAGAGCAGTATCCACGTTCAACCTGGCTGCCGAGTCTGCCTTGATCAGCCAGTCGTCTATGTAGGTGTGTAGCGCCACGTTCTCTTTTCTGAGAAACGCTGTCACCGCAAGGACCACTCTTGTGAAAACCCTCGGAGCTGTCGACAGGCCAAATGGGAGAACAATAAACTCCCATACTTGATTCTGAAACGCAAATCTCAGAAACCTGTGACAACTCCTGTTCATCGGAATGTGGAAATATGCATCTTTCAGATCGATCGATACACACCACATTCCTTTCCTCAATCCCGCCATTACCGACCTCGGCGTTTCCATCTGGAACCGAGGCGTATGGATAAACCAATTTAATGGCCTGAGATTGAGTATGGGTCTCCATCCCCCTGTGCTCTTGGGGACAAGGAACATATTGGAATAGAAGCCTGGAGTGTTTCGGTTTGCTGGTTTTATTGCTCCCTTCAGAAGCAAACCCGATGCTTCCTTTTGAACGGCTTCTAACTTGTCTGGCTCCCTTGGTACGGGTGTCCAGAGAGGTGCCAAAGACAGATTTTGTGGTGGAAAGTCCCACCACTCCGGCATGTAACCCTGGGATAACCATCCCAGGACCAGACTGTCTGACGTCACACCTCGCCAGGCCTCAACGAAACGCATGAGCCTTCCACCCACCATAGACGCCTCGACGTCTAACGGGGTTGTCCGGCTCGTAGTCCGCTCCCCCCTCTTTCTTAACGAGAGAGATAGAGAACCATTTCGTTCTAGGCACGACGGGTATAACTGGCACCGCTGTTCCTGTCGCACAGGCGCGGTCCAGACGGATATGAAGGGAGCTCTCGTACCCTCAGGTACGATCCGGCCCCTTCTGTCCGCCCTTTGAGGACTTACCCTTACCCTTCCCCTTGCCCTTCCCGCCTCTAGGGCGGTCAGGAGCAACCGTGGGCAGGGTAGGCGCCTCTACAACCTTCCTGGCTTTCTTCGCCGGCGGCGGCTGAGAAAAGCCAGCTGAAGCAGAAGTCGCAACAGGCTTAGCTTTCGCCTTGCCCTTATGCTTCTTCTGCTTCTTTGAAGGTTGTCCCGCTAGCGGTTTCCCTACAGCCCCTAGTGCGTGCGCTTGCCGCACTAGCTCTAGCTGCAGGTTGACCGCTAACCGATTCTGCACGATACTGGCTGTATCCTCTAAGATGGCCCGCGCCTGGCCACCGAAGATGCTAGGCCCTGTCAGGGGCGTCCCAAGAAGACGCTCACTGACTGCCGTAGCCGGACGCATATGGTCAATGACCATTTGCCTCCTGGATTTAGTCACTCGCGCTTGCACCCTTGCCAATGCGTCCATAGACAGCAGCAGGCCGTCATTTACGCACGAAAGCGCCACAGGTGGCACAGGGTGGCCTGCCCCCGCTTCAGCCCACACCGACTGAAGGAGACAATACGAGTGGTTGACAGCGCTCATAGCTGCCCTCACACCCTCATCACATAGGGACAGGACTTCCTCTTGGTGTACCTGAGCCTTGTCCACAAGTGCCGGACCGGGGCCACCCGCCCCGGCACTCTGAACGCCCAGTACCCATCGGTCATCCTCGGTGACCGACGGGACTACACCATATCTGTCGTATTCCCCCCGCGGAATACGACATCTTGCCCGCACCTCCCTGGAGGCCGCAGGGAGCTGACCATTGGTCATAAGTTGTTTGCTATAAATAGCCTCCACAATTCTCTGAACCGTGGATCCAGTCCCACAGACTGGATCCGGGCCGCGGGCAAAATCCCTGTCCTGATCGACGCACGGGACGCATCTTCATCAACCCTGGCTAGTCATGCCAGAGCCTCTGACCAATCTATCTCCAATGAAGACACACCCGCAAACACGTCACCCGTTGACGTGTTCACGGGCCTGCCAGCCACGGCAAGGAGCCACGGCTGACACGCCAGGCACTCCGGTACCACACGGTTCCGCCGCCCGTGAAACACTCCGGTCCATGGGGTAGGTCCGCACGGAAAACCGTACGGACCCGTAGCTAACGGCACCCCACGTCCGACTGCCGGAGCAGGCGAGATAGGTGAGAACCACGCCCGGCCCGGCCGACCCGTTACCGTGTCGACTGGTGCCAAACCAACCGTCACGGAACCGGTGCCCGGTACCAGATTAGCCTCAGCCACAGGCGGAGCCGCTGCCCTGGCTTGCGCCAAGCCAGACAAATGGAGGCCGGTTCCGTCCAGGACGGAATCGACCTCCATATTCTCCACCTGCGGCATCACAGGCTGCAGCAACCTCTCCTCCTCGGCCTCCTCGTCTTCAGACTCCGAAGAGTCGTCGCTAGACGAGGAAACCGTGGAGCCGTCCTGGCGGACGGCTCCCACACCTGATGGACCGGCCACCGCTACTGGACCACCCGGAAGTGGCCGCAGAGAAACAGAACCCGTCTGGCCGGAGCCAGACGGGACTGCCAGGGGTCCGTACAAGACGGCCCCCTCGGAAACCAGTCCAGAACCCTGTCCGAGAACAGGGTCCGTACCAGGCATGGGGAGAAACTGCCCCCCAACCTTTGGTAGCAGGGACGACACCAGCGTGGGCAGAACGCTATGCAGAAAACCCTGCATAGCCGGACCAAACCACGCCGGCGGTGCCATCTCCGCCACCTCCAGCTGGGGACGTGGAGCACCCTCACCGGCCGAACCGGGCGCTCCACGATTTACTCTCGGACAGCCTGAACCCGCGTCAGACCCAGCCAAGTCCTTCTGGGCAAGGAACTTAACCATCATATCCACGGACCACACTGCGCACACATTACACCTATGGTCTAGGTTACAGGGCGAACACCTAAAACAGACATGGTCCTTGAATACGACTCGTACAAATTTATGGCACTCGTCACATGATGGCGGAGTTGGCTTGGCCTATAAAATAAGCACAAACCTACAATTACAAGCGGAACGAGACCCTGATGGAAGGCAGACAATTAATTTTCAAATAATATGACTCATAAATTAACCGTATCCCTCTCGCACCCCACCCCGCCACGTTACAACAAAGATAGCATTGATTATGACGACAAGAACGAAGTGGGCATAAAACACACCCATATTAGATCCTCCAGGATGTGCAACGGCTCCAGGAATCATATCGCATAGCATTCGGGGTATATTTACCAATCAATATAAATTATAGTCCCTAACGAAAGCCAAAGGATATGTGAAGAAAAGAACAAAATGTATAACAAACTGCTGTATTACATGGTAAAACCGCAGACCACGCATCTACACAAGAATTTTGAAACCACCGATCATTGCAAACCGATCGTGATCGCACGTAAACTTGAACATTCTAAAGTTTCCGGTACCATTTTTAGTACGCAGCACCCAGAACAAGATGTGCGAATAATGAAAATTTTTCTTCACATAAACATCTGAGCGACCGGGTGTGACGTCACCCGCTCGGATCCTACGGAGAACGACGTCAGCCGATATTCGTGTTAGAAATACCGTAGCAAACACCTATTTTCATACCTGGCGATCGCCTGTTGGGGTTTAAAGAAGGCGATCGTCCGGCATATATCGTTGTTAGCACACGTCCCAGATTCTCTGGGGTCAGAAATCGGGACATGCGACACAGCGAAATTTAGAGACCTAAGTCTTTTAACTATGGATAATAAAGAATGATACAACCTGGTTTTCATCGGCGGTATTCTCCATAGTATCCAGTTAAATCCTTCAAGAACGCACAAACTATTACTTTACAGACAAAGACTTCTTTAACAAAAGACACTAAAATCCTCTCCCTGCAGAAAGCATGTATTTCTCTTGTTGCTATGCAAACAAGAATGAGCTCTATGGTAAACGGGTACTCGGCAGTTGGGAGCCGAGTACCCGGTTCCCAGGAGTCGGTAAAGCTTTCTAAGTCTATAATCCTAGAGCCGCTGTCAAGGCCAGCTGTATATCAGAAGTAACAGAATGGTGAGTATTGATCGAAGGAGAAAACACATACTCACTATGAGTACATATACAGGCCCTGAAAATAACACATACTCACTATGAGTGCATATACAGGCCCTGAAAATAACACATACTCACTATGAGTACATATACAGGCCCTGAAAATAACACATACTCACTATGAGTACATATACAGGCCCTGAAAATAACACATACTCACTATGAGTACATATACAGGCCCTGAAAATAACACATACTCACTATGAGTACATATACAGGCCCTGAAAATAACACATACTGAAAATAACAAATTATCTGGGTTGTCCCCCGGGGCAAACAGTGTGCTAAAATTTGGTTACCCTGCAGTAAATTGTGGTTGCCCCATACCGCAGGAATGTGTAATTTTTGTGGCCTGTAAATTTGCCTCAGACACATCAGAATTCTGGGTAATAAACTTTGAAGCAGCAAGGCTATATGGAGGAATCCATTTCTTGCTAAGCCACGCCCATTTCCAGCTAAGCTCCGCCAACTTTGTATGTGTGTTGAAATCGATTTATATACTTTTAATCCAGAATTACCAGAACCTCAATTTTAACATGTTCAAGGCAAAGGTACACGTAAGCTCTTGAATATTTTGAAACAGGTTTGACTTGGAGCTGTTGCTGCCATACATGTACACAGCAACAGCTCGCAGTCAAATTAGTTTCAAAATATTTAACAGAATATTTATTAAATTAAATTGTAATTTCACCAGACATATAATTTCGTGCCAAACTCATTTTCATAACGGAGATAAGTTGTTTTGATTGTGGCATAAGCTAACTAGTGACGTATGGTGTCAGATACTTGAGACTCAGAGATCACATCCCTCCATTGCATTTGTCATCATTTTCGAACACACAGTTGACTTTCTCCCATGATTCATCAATCAACTGTTTTAGGTGGGTTAGGGTTAGTATACCAACATATACATACCAACAAAAGGTTAATGGTCATGAAAATCAAACTTTTTGCTTAATTACCATGGAAATAACTGGCTCTGTCAACAAGCCAGTCATTCCGGTGGTAAATTTTCAAAAATAGTTTTCTATGTAAATAGATTCATGTAATAAATGTCCATTTGGTAAATTTTCAAAAATAGTTTTCTATGGAAATAGATTCATGTAATAAATGTCCATTTGCAGACTAAGAGAAGAAAGACTATTTTTGAAAATTTACCACTGGAATGACTGGCTCAATAAATGAGCCAGTCATTCCAGTTGTAAATTTTCAAAAATAATCTCTTGGTCTGCAAATGGACATTTTCTATGAGGCAATTGAAATTTTCTTGAACAAATTGGAGTGTTAAAGGGTTAAGTTGACACAAGAGGGGTTAAAAGCTGTCATCTTTTCGAGCCAGGCATTCCAGTGATACATTTTCAAAAATAGTCTTCTCTTGCCCTGTAAATGGACATAGATTCACTAAGCAAAATGTCATTTTTCATGACCGATCATATTAAAAAGTAATTGAAAGTTAGGTTTTGAAATAGTTTATGCAATAGAAAATATTCAGGAATATTTGATTATTTAATTTTTAATCATATAAATTCACGATTTAAAACATAATCACGATTTTCGATTTAATCACATAATCGTGCAAGCTTACATACATGTCATAGTAGAACATACATTATAAACTGGAAGACATACACATGTATCAGACCTAAGGTCTGATCTACTATATGCCTACCATCATACGACTCGTAGTCACATACGTATATGTACATGTATTATAATATCAGATCTTAGGTCTGGTCTACTACCATAACACTCGTAATGGCATCTTATAAACTCTCAGATCTGAAGTCTAATCTGCCTTCATAAGACACATACGGGAATACAATACATCAGATCTTAAGTCTGATCTACCATCAATTATAACACTTATAGTGCCACGTTATAAACTGTCAGATCCGAAGTCTGATCTGCCACGATAATACGCAACCCATTATCAGTAACGAAAGGTTTTATCCAGTTTATTTTAGCACCATGTGAAAACTGTCTAGACACGCAGCTGTGTGAATCCGCTATAACAGCAGTTCCATTTGCAGCATTATTATTAGCGCCTCCGTTTATAATGCTGCCCTCTACTGTATTATCAAGAGCACTAATGTCCCATAATATAATCTTGTTATCGTTGCCAGCACTGACTATCTTACGAGGTTCTATGAAGTGTACTTGAGATATGCCTTGGCTATGCCCCTGTAATGTGCGTAATTGCTTCAAATGTTTTCTTTTACAATCAAACAAAGCAATGTATCCATTTCCCAGGCCACTAGCGATTACAGCTCCATCAGGTGATATGGACATATGATGAATAAAGGGCGGATTCACCATATAAGCACTTGTTTCTCCGTCTGCTGCCATCAGCTCTTGCATGTTGAACATATTCAGACATTTCAGTTTTGTAAAGTTCCAGTGAATAAGCTGACAGTCATAACCACCAGTGATGATTTCACCGGGCCAGCCAAGTCGGAAACAAGTCGTGGAGCAGATATTGGTATGTTTATTTCTTAATGTTTTGCATATTTTCGGAGTGTTTATATTTGAGATGTCTATAATTTTGATACAGCCAGCATCATCGCATGCTGCAAGATACTGCTCTTGTTCATTGAGAGTTAACTGGTTAACCTCGTCATCGTCAGTAACGATGATCTTACTCACAGGAACTTCAAATAATTGTGTATTAAAAATCTGTACTTCTTTGCCACAGGAAATAAATACAATACCATTGCTAAGTTTTGAAAAACACACCGCTGTACAGTCATCTGTTGAAATGTCAAGCTTCTTCCGTAAATGAGCCGATGATGAGTCAAGATCCCACAGACAAAGCTCGCCAGATTCTCCACCGGATATCACCTGAGTGTTACGAGAATCAACACAGAGTATTGGTCGATGGTGTCCACCATTCAACACATGAGCAACGCTGCATCCATTCATGGTATGAATGCACTACCGTACGTATCACAATCTGAAATAATAATAATAATAATAATAATAATAATCCGAGACATTTTCAAAATCGAGTACATTACGATACAGACTAGATTGGCAAGTCGAGCAATTAAAAAAATTGTATCTAAAGTGATAACTCTTTGCTCATTAAAGGTCATATTTGGAGAAATCCCTTTTATGTACAATTTTGCAAGTATTTAAGGCATTATTGTATAGTAATTAATAACAAACCAGCTGTACGTATCTAACATTCACCAAATAGCTAATATTAAGCCGCGAAGTCGGCGTAGGATCGAATGCACGAAATTACGTGATGACTTACCTCCCTTGATTTAGAGCTCTTCAGCGTCAATAATGACATAACAGTGGAACAAGCTATTATACCGTAACGTTGAATACATGCAGCTTCGTTCAACTTTAGCAGGAAATAAGTACAGTTTGGTTGCATTTTCCCAATCAGGCAAAGATAAAAATAGTTTTTTCAGGCCTTATACCAATAAAAATAATAGAAAGTTATATGTTGATTGATTTTAACCATAAATAAACACCTGACAATAGAGTCTAATGCGCGCTCTGACTTAACATACATAATATAGCCTACATAGCGGAATGACAGTTTTTTGTACATAAAACAGACACACGTAGGTCAGCTAGATCTTTCTTATCTGTCTAAAACAAAAATTGCAGGAGATCTCAATGCATTTTCTTTAATTCTGACATTTTTGCTGCGACTATGTAAACTACATATGGTTTAGGCCTAGAGGGTGGGTGTGTAGTTAGAATCACGCAAAAACAGCAACGTCTACGAAAAACCAATTCGGCAGACTTTTCTCGGTTTTATGTTTCCAGACATGTTTGAGAACACGATTGCTTCAATGGTGATTTTGGCTCGATAGAAATGTGCGTGAACAAAATTAGCCTGTAAATGACAAAATAATTTAATGTACTTGTAAGTGTGTGAGTTTTTAAAGCTTAGCATATACTCATCATTTTCAAGACCAACTGTTTGTAGGTTTTATCAGAAACCCTTCTGGTTTTACCTAACATGCATAGGCCTGTGTCACTACTAAGATTACAGTTGAATATGCGAAGAAAAATAATCGATATTACATGACCGTAGCAATGACTGGATGGTAGGGTGGGGTGCGGTGTGGTGGGGAGGGACTGCCAGTTGGGGAATCAACGGGCCTGCATATTTTCACGTTGATGCAAAGCATATTATTTTGAGAAATTACCACCGGGCTTATTGAAAATTACCACCGGGCGATAAAACAAGCATACCGTGTGATGGAAGCACATAAATAGTAGCAAATAATGAATTCATAGGAAGACTGACATATCGGTTGTCGATCGCCTCTCTTTCAGTTCATGCGGACGTCAATGAAAGCCTATAGTAAATAAACAATTTTGACAGTCATCAACGCGTAAGCTATCCAATGTAAATTTGCACACTGTTAATAAACGTTGGCCTATCTAAATATGACAATTTAGTTCATCTTACGCAGCTGTGTTATAAATTATTATTGTCACATTTTTGCGCATCTTCACTCATATATGTGCTTTTTCAGTGTATAGGCCTACACGACAATTGTACACACTCAGGGCCAACATTTGTCTAGTACATAAATCTACAAATGACTCCAGTAAAGGTGTTGGACAGTGAGTGTCGCTACGAGTAAATTTAAACGTTAGCCACATTACATTCAAAGAAGTGGTAGATATATACCCAGAATTTACCTCCTCACCCACATACATATAGGATACGCACGCGTGTGTAACCCTATGTTTAGAATAACAGGAAACATAAGAGGCAATGTGTAGGCCCGACCACAGGTATTTTGGGCATAATTTTTGCAACTGAATGCAGTGTTATTTGCTTGTTCAAGTAGGTTAATCACGTAGCCTATGAGAAGTCCACACACACACCCCACACCCTCCCCCACATCAACCCCCCCCCCCCCTTTCACTCATTGCTGGCATAATCTATATTCCTAAATGATATTGTAATCAATGCTTGTTAAAATTGAGGTTTTAGATTGTCACAAATAGTTTGCCTTAAGTCTACAGGAGATTTAATTACATAGGCCTATAAAATGTATCCAATATGGGCCTAGCTATCTCCAGACTTAGACATAAACAAATCAATAGATTGCGATACCTTACAGGAAATGACTTCGCATAGCATCAGAATTTTCAGGGAGAAGAACCAGCCCGCCCATATCTCCCCAAACGGCCATTTGGAGGGGACACGCCCTCACTCACAGACCCTCACCCATATTGGACTAACTCAATAATAAAATCCTAGATCTGCGCTTGACGGCTATCCCCCCAATACTGGATGTAGCAAGATATAATGTCGTTAAAATACAGTATCTACAGAATCACACTGAGATATTTTCTCGGAGCAGATCTCACCTAAAAAGGGGGTTTTCGTGCCAGAGATATTCATATGGCATCAGCGCTATTATAAACTTCTGACTAATGTTTACCGGGAATCTCATTGAGATCATTGCCTATTTCAAAATTCATTGCTAAATACAATAGAATGAAAAAGTTACCCTGGATAAACAGTGTTGCCTGTATTAGCTTTGCTTAGCTGTTGTTCTACTATGACGTCACAGCTGCTTGGAATTCAAGGGAGGTAATTCATGGTGCAATATTCTAAAGCTATGTACTTTATCGGCAATAAATATAAAAATATGCCATATATTAACAAATTGATAAGAGCTATATGATTTGGAAGGACTGGATATATTATAATGTCTTAAAACACACTCCCCATACCGGTATAGGACATTTAAATTGCCATTTGAAAATCCCTAACCACAGCATATAACAAATGCAAATCAGCCCTAAGTTAATCAAAGACCAAAACCCAGTAATAATATCTGGATTTCCAAAATTTAAGTGAATACATCCTGGTTAACTGAAGTTATCGAGTGTAAACCAAATATTTTACGATTTTTCAAGAAATCAAGGGGTATGACTAGTGATGTCATCCTGATTTCGGCCAAATGCAATACAAGTCATGGTCCCCTATAGAGTCATGTAATTACAAAATTTGAACTCAATTTATGCAGGCTAACTGAAGATATTTCCAGAAATCAAGGGGAATTACTCTGATATTTTACAGCCAGATTTCGGCCGAACACAATCTCAGTCAACATAGTTAAGGCCTCATGAAGAGCGATGTATTTCTGAAATTTGAACTGAAGTTATCGAGCAGAAATACAGGTATGGGGGGATTCCGCTGGTGATTAAAGCCAGATCTCAGTCAATCGGAATCCTAGTCAAGGTCTCACGCGCCAGGATTCGCACACCTTTCTGTGTTTGAAATTCCATGACTTTTACTTGATCAAAACTAACAAATTCCATAACCTCCAAGAATTAATATCTAGATTTGTGTTTACACAATGTATAACGTGGCTACATGTATATAAATTACGATCTGAGTTATGGCGCAAAATTTCTGAATATTGCGTCTTTCAACAACCAACTAAAAGCCTTGTTTTTGATAACTAGCTGGTGCCGTAAATTTCATGGCATAGACGTGACAGCGGAAATTTATGCCAACAAATTCCTTTTATTTTGTATGATTACCGTTTTCCATGACCTATGATAAGAAATGTTGATTTTCCATGTCTTTCCAGGCCTGAAATAAAAATGGTCAAATTCCATGACTTTCCATGACCAGTATGTACCTTGTATGAGAAGCAATGTATTTCCGCAATTTAAACTTAATCCACATAGGATAAGTGAGTTATCTAGTGGAAACCAAATGTGGATGCACGCACCCGTTTCTAGTCTCCATCGACTGTCTGGAGACTAATAATATGCTAACTCCTTTAACCTTTTAATGGTCAAGATTTTTCACAAAATTTGAAATTTTCTTTGTGCATGTCCATTTGCAGATCAAGATAAGACTGTTTTTGAAACTTTACCACCGGAATGACTGGCTCAATTTATCTAGCCAGTATTCCAGTGGTAAATTTTCAGAGATACATGTAGTCTTATCTTGGCTTGCAAATGGACATTCATCAAGACCACTGTAGACACTGTTTTTTGTCGGCTTCACCATTAAAGGGTTAAACAAGAGGACCATTAGCATTGGAACCAGTTGCATTGAATCATTTTCGGAAAATCCAAGATGGCCACCAAAAACATCGACCAATCAAAATTCTGAATAGAGGTCCTAGAGTGCACCACCACAGGATCCTTCCAGCCAAACTTGGGTAACATCTGCAAAGTTGTTTAGGAGGTATGTTTTAAAGGATTTCTGCATAATCTTTGCATAATCTTTGGAAAATCCAAGATGCCCGCCAAAGCAATTTACCAATCAAAGTTCTCGTTTCATATACCGAAGTCTACTGCGATAAGATCATTCCATTCAAGCTTCGTTGAAATTGGGCCATTGATTAAAGAGTAGTTAACACTTTAAATGAGTCCGGAAAATCCAATGTCCAAAAATTAGACCAATGAAAATTCTGAATAGAAGCTCTAGAATCTACCACCGTAGGATCACTAGTCAAATTTGGTTAAAATCTGACAAGTGGTTTAGGAGGAGATGCATTTTGACAATTTTCAAGAACTTTTCCTAAAATCTAATCTTTCCCCCAAAAGTAGCACTTTTCTGTAGGTGTACATGTATATGACTGTGTTCACTATTCAATGCCCCATTACCATTTAATGTGCTAAACTTTTTGATATTATAGCATTTGGCGCATAGATTTTCATATTTATTTCTGATTTTCGTTAGAAATATTTCTTGTTTTTGCACAGGTTTCTTTTGTCAGCGGGAGATTACATTATAAAACGGGATACGGCAGGAGATTTATTTTGACGGGGAGGCGGGTCAGGCAAACGGGAGATTCTCGGTCAAAACCATCGTCCTATTGCAGGGTCTCACCACCCCGCTCTGCTCGTGTATCGAGTACCATGCATGCAGGCTATGATAATAGCGCTAAGTTAACGAAACGACCTAAATATAAATGAACTGTGTATCACAGCCAATGAAATTGCTCGACAAGAAATAAATGATAACCTGATTCGTGACCCGCCAGCCCACCAGCGTAATGTTACTTCACATAGCAAGAGATCAAAGGTATGGCCACAAACAGCGGGGCGATGTGAGTGGGCATATATTACTACAATGGATCAAAACAGGAGACTTGACAGACTGCAGGAAATGTCAATTTCCCTTTCTCCGAGATCTAACAAGACTCACCATTCTGTTACTTCAGATATACAGCTGGCCCTGACAGCTGGCCCTAGGACTATAGACTTAGAAAGCTTTACCGACTCCTTGGAACCGGGTACTCGGCTCCCAACTGCCGAGTACCCGTCTACCATAGAGCTCATATTGTTTGCATAGCCACCAAACAAGAGAAATCCATGGCTTGCCTCCATGGAGCTGGGAGGCTGGGTCCGTAACAAAATGGTGAGTATTGTTAGATCTCGGAGAAAGGGAAATTGACATTTCCTGCATTCTCCTTCGATCAATACTCACCATTCTGTTACTTCTGATATACACCAGATTTGATCAGTAACCTGGTGGGAAGGGGCAAGCCATAAATGCTACTTTTGCCCCTTGGAGAAAGATTTAGACTTAAAAACTTGACTAACGGAGACCTAAAAGGACCGTCAAGTTAAGGGAACCGAATCACATTCGCGTCACTGCCCCTCCCCCCCACTTTTTTCTCCTAAGAAAAGGGAGAGAACTCACGAACATGTATCTCGCCTGAAACACATATATGCCAAGAGGGTTAACTGCTCCTTGCATATTCACATGTAGTAGCCTGGGAATGAGCATGAATATATATGATGAATGAACATGATATATAGACATGATACAAAAAACTCTCACTATTGAATTACCTTATGATAATTGGACTTCAGACGTACCGCCTCCAACCATTCACTGGTCCGGCCATCAGTGACACAATCTGGTTGTCATCCTCACGCTCGACCATGCCTGCTTTAGGTTCTTTTCTTACCAAAGTGAAAAAAGGGTGAAGAGCAGTGTGGTCACTTAACTATCGTCTCAAAACAGCTAAAGCGAGTGGATTGGCTGAGTCTGACACATCCCTCATATAGTAATCCATAAATGAGGACTCACAGTGCCATTGTGCAACGGCCATGATGTCCTCTAACGGAACACCACTGTAACGGGTGGTCGAGGCGGCTATTCCTCTAACATCGTGTGCCCTTGCGCCTTGCACCTGGTGCCCAGTCGCCATCTCATGAGTAGTCTGAATGCATTCGACTACCCAACGAGAGATAGTATCCATGGCTGCGACGCCATAAGGCTTCTTATGGCAGATCCACAGATGTCTATCGTTCAACCGTAACGAGTCAGTCCGTTTCCTGTACTTAGTCAAAGCACGGACCGGGCACCAGACTGGCATCACGATCAAACCTAGTTAACTTCGGTATTATGATCGGTTTGCCGGGATATCTCAAAGATTGATTCTTTGACATAAACTATGCTCTTGGCAGAAGACGCAGACCCTCTCCGGAGACAATAAATCGGTCCCTCTCTGCCGAAAGCGCATGGATCTCACTGCGCCTTCTAGCTGAGGAAGCTGCCAATAGAAAGACCGCCTTTAGAGTCAAATGCTTTAGACTAGCCGATTGCAACGGTTCGAAAGGGTGCTTGGCCAGTACATTAAGCACTAAAGATAGACTCCAGGCTGGAATGACTACCGGTTGTCTCGGTCGGAGATTGCTCATTCCCTTCACGATCACATTTAACTGGGCCACCTCTGGACTATCCCTGTTGGCTAGACAAGGGATAACTGATGCCAAAGCTGACTTGTATCCAGCAATTGTGACGGGAGCTAGTCCTGAAAAGAACAGCTCACAGAGAAAGTCTGCTATTTGCTAAATAGTGGATTGAAAGGTATCAATACCCTTTTCTTCACACCAGTCGGCAAATCTGTTAAACTTGTTGTTATATGACTTGAAGGTTGACCTCCTTCTCGCAGCCGCGATGAAACCAGCAGCTTGTCGAGAAAAGCCTTCCGACGTGGAACATTGTTTGATAACATCCACGCAGTCAATTTGAACATTTCGGGACGCTCGTGTAGGAAGCGTCCCTTGGCCTGGGAGATTATGTTTGGAATCTCGGGCAACTGCACTGGGTTTTCCACCAGCAGATCTAGCAGATCCGTGAACCACACCCTGCTTGGCCAATACGGCGCTATTAGCAGGACCAGACACGGTTCTTCCCTGATCTTCACCAATACCTTCGGCAGAAGAATGGTGGGTGGGTACGCAAAAGCGTGCATCCCTCTCCAGCTTATCGCCAGAGCGTCTGTATCGACGGCATTTGGATCTGGAATCGGCATCCGCCAGAATGTTCAATCGCCCAGGAATGTGAGCTGCTTTCAAAACAACCGAGTAATTCCTGCACCATTGAATCAAGTTCCACACGTTGATACACAGTGTGGGTGACCTGGTCCCACTGTGGCGATTTATGTATGATACTACCGTCGAGTTGTCCGACCGTATCAATATCACCTTGCCCATGATCATCGGAAGAAACTCTTCCAACGCCAGTTCTACTGCCATCATTTCCAACAGATTGATATGCAGCAGACTCTCCTGGAGAGTCCATGTGCCCGAGACCTGGTGCTCTCCCAGGCAGGCACCCCACCCCTCTAGCGATGCATCCGTGTACACGGACAGCTGGGGGTGGGGTAGGTGCAGTGAAACCCCTACTAGGAGATTCTGACGCTCCTTCCACCATACAAGATGCGACATTATCGGCTCAAAAACTGGCACCAGTTTTGACAGGGGTTCTGTTCTCTGTTTCCACAGAGACATCAGATACAACTGGATATGTCTTCGCATTAGAGCAGCGTACAGGATCACCTGCTCCATGGAGACCATCAGGCCCAACATCTGAAGAAACCGCCTCGCCTGAATGTGGTTTCCCACTCAAAAACTCCGGAGGATGGCTAACAGAGACACCACTCTGGGCTCCGACGGGTAAACCCTGCCCTCCTCGAGATCGAATCGCATCCCCAAATAAACGAAATGTTGAGTGGGTGTCAACTCAGATTTCTCCTTGTTGACTATCCAGCCTAGATCTGAAAGTAACTTCAGAGTCAGAGCAGTATCCATGTTCAACCTGGCTGCCGAGTCTGCCAGTCGTCTATGTAGGTGTGTAGCGCCACGTTATCTTTTCTGAGAAACGCTGTCACCGCAAGGACCACTCTTGTGAAAACCCTTGGAGTTGTCGACAGGCCAAACGGGAGAACAATAAACTCCCATACTTGATTCTGAAACGCAAATCTCAGAAACCTGTGACAACTCCAGTTCATCGGAATGTGGAAATATGCATCTTTCAGATCGATCGACACACACCACATTCCCTTCCTCAATCCTGCCATTACTGACCTCGGCGTTTCCATCTGGAACCGAGGCGTATGGATAAACCAATTTAATGGCCTGAGATTGAGTATGGGTCTCCATCCCCCTGTGCTCTTGGGGACAAGGAACATATTGGAATAGAAGCCTGGAGTGTTCTGGTTCACTGGTTTTATTGCTCCCTTCAGAAGCAAACCCGACACTTTGTCTGGTTCCCGTGGTATGGGTGTCCAGACAGGTGCCAAAGACAGATTCTGCGGCGGAAAGTCCCACCACTCCGGCATGTACCCCTGGGATAACCATCCCAGGACCAGACTGTCTGACGTCACACCTCGCCAGGCCTCGACGAAACGCATGAGCCTTCCACCCACCATAGATGCCTCGACGTCTAACGGGGTTGTCCGGCTCGCGGTCCACTCCCCCCCCCCCTCCCTTTCTTAACGAGAGAGAGAGAGAGAATAATTTCCGTCTTGGCTCGGCAGGTATAACTGGCACCGCTGTTCCTGTCGCACAGGTGCAGTCCAGGCGGATATGAAGGGAGCTCTCGTACCCTCCATTACGATCCGCTCCCTTCTTTCCACCCTTGGAGGACTTACCCTTACCCTTGCCCTTCCCGCCTCTAGGGCGATCAGGAGCAACATTGGGGAGGGTAGGGACT
Source organism: Chaetoderma sp. LZ-2023a (assembly GCA_034401795.1). NCBI lineage: Eukaryota > Metazoa > Mollusca > Caudofoveata > Chaetodermatida > Chaetodermatidae > Chaetoderma > Chaetoderma sp. LZ-2023a. The sequence goes on along the minus strand of CM067368.1, from coordinate 89,089,227 downwards.
GGCTTTCTTAGCCGGCGGCGGCTGAGAAAATCCAGACGAAGCAGAAGTCGCAGTAGGCTTAGCTTTCGCCTTGCCTTTCTGCTTCTTCTGCTTCTTCGAAGGTTGGACAGCTAACAGTTTCCCTACAGCCCCTAGTGTGTGCGCTTGCCGCACTAGCTCCAGCTGTAGGTTTACCGCCAACCGATTCTGCGCAATGCTGGCAGTGTCCTCTAGGATGGCCCGCGCCTGGCCACCGAAGATGCTAGGCCCTGTCAGGGGTGTCCCAAGAAGACGCTCCCTGACTGCCGTAGCCGGACGCATATGGTCAAGAACCATTTGCCTCCTGGACTTTGTCACACATGCTTGCACCCTTGCCAGTGCGTCCATAGACAGCACCAAGCCGTCATTGACGCACGGAAGCGCCACAGGTGGCACAGGGTGGCCTGTCCCCGCTTCAGCCCACACCGACTGAAGAAGGCGATACGAATGGTTGACAGCACTCATAGCTGCCCTCACACCCTCATCGCATAGGGACAGGACTTCCTCCTGGTGTGCCTGGGACTTGTCCCCAAGTGCCGGACCGGGGCCACCTGCTCCAGCACTCGGAACACCCAGAACCCATCGGTCATCCTCGGTGACCGACGGTACCACACCATATCTGTCGTATTCCCCCCGCGGAATACGACACCTTGCCCGCACCTCCCTGGAGGCCGCAGGGAGCTGGCCCTTGGTCGTGAGCCGCTTGCTATAAATAGCATCCAGCAACTCTATGAACCGTGGATCAGGTCCAACCGACTGGATCCGGGCTGCGGGCAAGATCCCCGTCCTAATCGATGCAACCGACGGACGGGGCGCATCCTCCTCGGCTGTGGCCAAAACCACAGACGGGTCAACCATGGCTAGCCAAGCCAGAGCCTCCGACCAGTCTACTTCCGAGGAGGACACACCCGTGAACACGTCACCCGTTCACGGGCCGGCCAGCCACGGCCTCCCGGCAAGGAGCCGCGGCTGACACGCCAGGCACTCCGGTACCAAATGGTTCCGCCGCCACCCCATGAAACACACCAGTCCATGGGGTAGGTCCACCCGGAAAACCGTGCAGACCTGTAGCAGACGCGGAACCGTGGTCAGACACGGGTGCCAACGGCACCCCATGTCTGACCGCCGGACAAGGCGAGATAGGTGAGTACCACGCCCGGCCCGGCACACCGGTCACCGTGTCGGCTGGCGTCAAACCAACCGTCACGGGACCGGTGCCTGTTACCAGATTGGCCTCAACCACGGGCGGAGCCGCTGCCCTGGCTTGCGCCAAGCCAGACAGATGGAGGACGGTTCCGTCCAGGACGGAATCGACCTCCATATTCTCCACCCGTGGCATCACAGGCCGCAGCAAACTCTCCTCCTCGTCTTCAGACTCCGAAGAGTCGTCACTAGACGAGGAAACCGTGGAGCCGTCCTGGTGGACGGCTCCCACACCTGACGGACCGGCCACCGCTACTGGACCACCCGAAGGTGGCCGCAGAGACAGAACCGGTCAGGCCGGAGCCCGACGGGATTGCCAGGGGGCCGTATGAGACAGCTCCCTCGGTGACCAGTCCAGAACCCTGTCCTAGGACAGGGTCCATACCAGGCATGGGGAGAAACTGCCCCCCAACCTTCGGCAGCAGTGACGACACCAGCGTGGGCAGAACGCTATGCAGAAAACCCTGCATAGCCGGACCTAACCACGCCGGCGGTGCCATCTCTGCCACCTCCAGCTGGGGACGTGGAGCGCCCCCACCGGCCGAACCGGACACTCCACGATTTACCTTCACACCGCCTGACCCCGTGTCAGACCCAGCCACATCCTTCTGGGCAAGGAACTTTAACATCATATCCGCGGACCACACTGCACACACATTACACCTACTATCAAGGTTACATGGAGTACACCTAAAACAGACATGGTCCTTAAACAGGACCCGTACGAATTTGTGGCACTCGTCACATGATGGCGGGGCTGGCTTGGCCTATAAATAAGCACAAACCTACAATAAGCAAGCGGAACGAGACGCAGATGGAAGGCAGACAATTAATTTTCAAATAATTTGACCATAAATTAACTGTAACCCTCCTGCACCCCACCCCGCAACGTTGCAGCAAAGATCGCATTGATTATGACGACAAGCACAATGCGGGCATAAATACACCCATAATTGATCCTCCAGGATGTATAAAGGAACCAGGAATCATATCGCATAGCGTTCGGGGTATATTTACCAATCAATATAAATTATACTCCTAACGAAAGCCCAAACGATATGTGAAGAAACAACAAAATGTAAACAAACTGCTGTACCACACGGTAAAACTGCAGACCGCACATCTAATCAAGAATTTTGAAACCACCGATCACTGCAAACCGATCGTGATAACATGTAAACTTGAACATTCCAAAGTTTCCGGTACCATTTTTAGTACGCAGCACCCAGAACAAGATGCGCGAATTAATGAAAAATTTTTTCTTCACATAAACATCCGAGCATCACGGGTGTGACGTCACCCGCTCGGATCCTACGGAGAACGACGTCAGCCAATATTCATGTTAGAAATACCGTAGCAAACACCTATTTTCATATCTGCTGATCGCCTGTTGGGGTTTAAAGAAGGCGATCATCCGGCATATCTCGTTGTTAACACATGTCCCAGATTCTTTGGGGTCAGAAATTGGAACATGCGACACAATGAAATTTAGAGACCTAAGTCTTTTAACTATGGATAATAAGGAATTATACAACCTGGTTATCATCGGCGGTATCCATATTATCCAATTATCCTTGCAAGAGAATCACTAGCTATCACAATCACAGACAAAAGACTTAGATATTAATCCTGAATCTCTCCACTGTGAAAAGCATGTATGCTCTTGTTGCTATGCAAACAAGAATGAGCTCTATGGTAGACGGGTACTCGGCAGTTGGGAGCCGAGTACCCGGTTCCAAGGAGTCGGTAAAGCTTTCTAAGTCTATAGTCCTAGAGCCAGCTGTCGGGGCCAGCTGTATATCAGAAGTAACAGAATGGTGAGTATTGATCGATGGAGAAATGGTAAAGTGAGCTTTTGAAGTTGGCATAATTTCGGACAAAATCCCACCGGGCAAAATCCCACCGGATATAATCCCACTGGACATAATCCCACCCAGACAAAATCCCACAAGACATAATCCCACCCGGACAAAATCCCACTGAACAGATTCACAGCAGGATTTCACACCCACTCCATTAGGGACCAACCAGGATCAACTCAAGCGTGTAGAGAAAGCCACATATATGGGCATTGCATTTCGAATAGTTGCTAAATTGTCAGCGATCTCGCCCATCTATTATATCCCTTGACTTTTTTAATTCAATTCAAGCACTTGAGTTGTATTTGCGTATTTAAATGTGAGGTGACGGACCTCTTTCATATAATATTTATGGGTGACATAACATTACAAATCCTAAATACACAGGAGACATTAGACAATTACATACATTTATTTGTTCTGCTTGAAAAATTGTAATCTTGGACATAGACATGTGTATAGTGTATGGACAGTCGGGAGGGGAGGGGTGGTGTTCATCGTGTTAATTAATTATTATTAAATGTGCACATTCACACCAGAATGTGTGAAATTAAAATGGTTTAAATTGTAACATTTTAGATGGTTAATGTGTGTACTTCAATGTAATGAAGCGAAATAAATCTTAACATATGATGATTTCATCCCGTACAAATTATTATATGTTTTTAATTGCGAAGTGAATTAAGGGCTCGTATCTCTAATTCAATTTCACAACTTAAAAAATTATATTAATTATTGTGTAATGAAATCTTCATTTGCTAAGATTTATTTTGTTTGGATACATCTAGGCCCACAATGTAAGCCTCTAAAAGTGTACAATTTTGACAATTTAATCTTCAAGCATTCTGCTGTGAATGTGTACCTTTAAAATTATTATTATTATAATTATTGTTATTATTAAGCCTCAAAATTTGGCGTAACCAAACGGATTGTTCCCTTGCTGGTAACTGGAAACTGTTGCTGTCTAATTAATATATTCTAGTCAAAGTTATTTTCATTTTAATCAGTATTTTATACGTTTCGCTAAGATAGTGATAGATAGAAACATAGATAAGGACGTGGAAAGGATGAGGGTGGCTGCGTTGTGTGAACATAGTACAACCATGTTAGTACCAACACAAAACTTTGCTGTGCTGGAAAATAGAACAATCAACATTGCTCTATTTTACCCAACATTTAACCAACTTTTAGTTTTACAGCAAACAGGTTACGCAGAAATTTTCTGTTATGCCACTGCCGCTACTACTACCACTACTATCGTATGATTCAATGGTAGCGATTGTACAAATTGGTATGATGTACAGGTGAGATTTTGTCCGGATGGGATTATGTCCGGTGAGATTTTGTCCGGGATTCAATTTCGCGACACCTTTACGAAAACTGGTAACTTTGGCTTATTTATGCTAGTTAATTATTTAGGTCGCCATTAAAGTTTTGAAATTAAACATATGTACTTGAAAAACTCGTTTCAACTGCTGTGTACTTCCTTTTTAGTTTTAAAATCAGATTCAAAATAAAAGTAGAATCGCTTCTGTTATTCTTCCTGTTGTGTAAATTCCGCCTCTCGGAGTCATAGATATTCATAGATTGGACACGGCGCATGTCAGCAGCTGCTGGAAACGTGACAGTTGTGTGGGAATCCTCCTGTTGGATAGTTACGTTTTCGCTAGAATCCAACTGCACGTCATCAAGAGGTAATAATTCAAAATATACACATATAACGGATTAGCTGTTTGTTTAGCACAACAGAGGAGATGCGAATTAGTCGGAAAATAGTTAAAGTTAAGAAATCCCAGCTACATGAAAAGATCTACAGCGCCTAATAGAGACGGGTAATGTGTTTCAGTGACTGACTGAAATGACACAAATGGCCCTCAAACAACCCTTAAGGTTGAGAAGTTATACATTTCATCCCATGTAGCTTAAAGTATATAAACCATCACCTATTTAATGTAGCGTCTGTGAGGTAGACTATGCTAATTTTTTCTGTAAAGGCCCATGCAAAGAAATACAATTTTTCTTAGATTTATTGTCACATTAATCAAAATGTCATATTTCTATATATTAATATGTTGTTCATGTGGTCAAAGTAATATGGTTACAAAGGCCATTATCTTAAGAACAAAATATGGGTATGCCTATTAAAAATAAAAAGCTGCATATCCAGAAATGTCATTTATGACAATGCACTAGGCTATTCCAAGCATGTACTGAGAAGTCATTGCATTCTTCTATAAATGACATGAATATAATGATATCTCATTCTCAGTAGCCTACATGTTTGGACTAACTTGATAAGCACCAAACAATACATGAATTATATGAATCCTTTAATGATCAAACTGACATTTGCATTGATCTTGAGAAATGTTCTTTTGAGCATCAAAAATCAATGTTTTTAAAAATTGTATGACTGGATTGACTGGCTCGATAAATGAGGCCGTCATTCCAGTGGTAAAATAAAAAAATGGCTTCTTGGTCTGCAAATGGACATTTTCTCAGGCAATTCTGAGCCTTTCTTGGACAGTATGGTGTTAATTATTCAAGTTGTGTGGTTGAAATCCTTCGTACACACCACCCAGCTGCCTTGAAATTTACTGTCATTGCTGCATTGTGGGTTGAAAACTGGACTATTGAGTGGGCCAAGAAATACCCAAATTTTATCAAGAAGCAATTATAGTTGCACAGGCAAGAGGGATTGATCAAATATTACAATATACAGCACATCATCATCATCCTCACACTAGAATGTGCAGTCGATGGTACGCCATCGCAATCCCACATGCTTTCGTCAACTTTGATCACCAATCATATTCATAGTAACCCAATAAGCAAATTTGGTTTCAAAATTCCAACTTTGTCATCCTATCCTCACCTCCTCAACCTCAGCCACCTCCCCTCATCCTAGGTGTGAGCCTAATGTAAATATTGTCTCACAGTCTCCAATCATATGGGTAACTGATATACCCTTCTGACCCCCACATGCCCCCTTCCCCTCCCCAAGGTGATCACTCCCTCAACCACCCTAATAAAAATGTTGTCTTGCGGTCCATGAGAATTTTGCTCTCAACCACACTTGGTGTAAGTATTTCATAACTAATATCTCGCATCTGTGTGTTTATATTTCAGAATCAGATATTGAGATTAATCAAAGGACATGGATGGTACCAGGTTGCATTTCGACTGGACACTTGTCCTGCTGCATCGCATTTACAAATTCACCAGCCAGGAATTGAGCAGATGATCGCTTTGTCATACTTAGCATGAGTGAAGTGCTTTAGATCTCTGTGAATGGACATTTTACCTGATTACACCTACCGACATACAACATACTCGAAACATTCTCTATGCACCTTTTAGTAATTGCTGTCTTGCACTAAGTAAATAAAATAGTTTTGAAACTATTAAGTGAGTTTTATATTTTATCATTTCGTGCACATCACATGGCATGCTAAATCGTATTAATATAAAACCTTTGGATGCTTAAATTCCAGTATATATACATTTCAAGACAATGCACATGGCACATGCAGTTAACCAATTAGCCCTTGGAATCATAGTGGCTCCATTTCATGATAGCTATGCAGAAAAAGCTGCAGAATATTTTGAGACCAATTCTACTGGATCCTGATGCTTATGGCAGTAACAGCTTCTAGTCAAATAAGCTGGAAAATATTCAACAGAATATTTATTAAATTTGAACTGATTTTTATCCAGATGCAATGTAGGTCATATTGTGTGGTGGTGCTTAACAACCCCCACCCCACCCCATGTTAATACACCTATGTAGGGGTCAATGTCTAGTTTTAGCAAAATCTGTCTATTGCCCATAGTTATTCACCCACCCACCCACCCCCCATAAAAACCCTGAAATTCATTGAAAATATGGTTTTCCGTGTATCACCAGAAAATATCTTGACACATTTAGTTCAAATTTCAATGGACCGTTCTAGTTTTAGCTATGCCCCGCCCATCTCTAGCTAAGCTCCACCCACACCACACTTGCATTGGGATCGATCGATCTCTGAACTCCCTGACAATCAATTTCAAGAAAACTATTTAGGTAAGCTGCTGAATATTTTGAAATTAATTTGACTGGTTGCTGTTTCTGCTTATCGCAGCAAGAGCTTCAGTCAAATTAGTTTCAAAATATGCAACATCATGTTTATTAAATAGCAAAGACATGCAATTAGTACAACTTGTCAGACTATTAAGCATTAAAAACGGACTATATCGAATCATTCATGATGTAATAATTATGACGTTAGCCATAGCCATCGCTTAGTTGATTTTGACATCATGTTCTGGATGATGGATAAACTGGAAAGGTGAATTGGTATACAGATAAAAGTAACTGACAAAATATCAGATGTATCAGTCCTAATCATGTTTCAGCAAAATGGAGTTTCCAGATGTGAAACGAGTATGCCACCTACTGTCGTTAAAGGATAACTAATCCCATCTCTTGATAGCTATTCAGGTGATCTAACATGCCAGCCATCTATCCAGGTAATTTTAAGCTTTGTATCACGCCGCTAAGGAAAGATATTCAGGATTTAGTAGTTAAATGTTGGTACATTTCTACATCCTATGATGGCTGTCAAGATTTACTTTTCAACCAATCAGAAAAACCGTAGTGTGTCTGCCTCGGTGTATACACTCAGTCATAGAGGTGCCAGCTATAGTTTGGCAATGTGGTATAAAAGTAATCTTACAGGTAAGCTATTGAATATTTTGAAACTAATTTGATTGGAGGTTGTTGCTGCCATAGGCAGCAACAACTTCCAGTCCAATTAGTTTCAAAATATTCAATGGGATGAGCATTACCTAATAAAGAATGTGATGCTTTGGAGCTGACATGACATCACCCACAATAGCTTGAGGAGACCAAATGGTGTCGATCACTGCTCAACATTTACTCGCTATTACAAAACAAATAATTGCAATACAGATCAGGGAATGTGACAGGATATGAATGATATGGAATCTATAAACCATATTCTATCGGTGCAATACAACATTTGAGATGAGATTAGCATGGCTTTAATATTTTGAAGCTACATGTCTCTATTCAAATTATTTTGAAATATTCAAGATAATATTCCTTAAAGGTGCATATTCACACTAAAATGCTTTAAAATAAGTGTTCAAATTTAATAATTTTAAAGGCTTAAATTGTGTGACTAGATGTAATGAAACAAAATAAATCTTAGCATTCAATAATTTCATTACGTATAAATTAATATAATTTTTTAAGTTGTGAAATTGAATTAGCGACATGAGCCCCTAATTCAACTTAACAACCAAGTTTTTAAGAATAATTTATATGGAATGAAATCATCATATGCCAAGACTTATTTCGGTTCATTACTTTGAGGTACATAATTTGAGCCTTTACAGTTAATCAATTTAAACAATTTTATTTCAAAGCATTTTTGTGTGAAGCTGCATCTTTAAGATGTTAATAAGTTGTAACTGATGGGCAAAGATAACATAGTTAAGTGGTCACTTGTGTTTTTATTCTGCTATGGCAGTCATTGACAGAGTAAAATTCTGAGATGGACTTCATAAAAGCCAAGAGCTAAGAAATCTGTGCTTAATGGAAAAAATGTCCAGATTGTATTTGGAATCCGACTACTTAATATGATCTGATGCCACAGATATCTTTTCTATGTAAGACTTTCTTCCATGGAAAAGTGATATGAAATTCATCACTGGTGTCCGATTTTTGCTCTGGAATGTTTAACAGCAATTATTCGACCATGGATCAAGTGTTCAGGATCACAAGGCTATAGATAGTATATGCCAGGGCATAATAAATAATTTGCTACATGGCATTTAAAACGCAATTGGATACATCTTGTGACTACTGCAGATGCAGTTTTCATCTGGCTTGACCATTAATCAAAATTTTGCCAAATTATTGTCCAGTTGCAGTTTAATAGACGACTACTTATTGAAAATGTACCACTGGAAGGGCTGGCTCTAGCCAGTTGTTCATGTGGTAAATTTTCAAGAATGGCATATTAGCCTGCAAATGGACACTCCTCAAGATCACAGGAGAGTTAAATTTTACTTGCTTGATAATTAAAGGGTTAAGATGTGCAAACCCATGCCCCAGAAACCTATGATGTAATAATGGCAAATGATAGAGCATTAAATGCTTTGGCAATATCTATGCTCAGACTGTTCTCCACCTACTGCGCAAGATAGCTTTCCACTGCTAATGGGAGTTAACTGCGGGTACCGTATCTCAAGGCAGGCAGTCGGGAGCTTGTCGACGATTATCTCCCTTGTGACAATGAAAAAAATCTAGCTTGCACGTCGTCCTTATATCTGTAAGCCTTATTCTTACTTTTTGTAAAAACTATTTGAGGAATACTAACGTCCATAGTACCAAGCGATGCAGCAAATCAGCAGCTATTTCCAGATACCTGAGTCATTAAAATGGGTGCAGGGACACTGGCGATATCAACATCTATAGATTTACACCAGGAAAGTGTCTGTCAGCTCTACCGCCCATTTAACAATTATGACGTCATTCACCACCAGTCATACAGGAAAATACCACACACATATATGGGGAATGCCTAAAATATTGCGAGATGGTATATTGTGACGTAAACGATGACGTCATTAGGTCAATGACGTCATGTGACATCACAAAGGCACTGTTGGTTAGCTGTTGGACGATTTTGTCACACAATTTGTGCTTGTGTGGCCAATCCAGTTGGTATATAGATCAATGCTCGCAGTTTCCCTTCAAGCGAACCTCCAAATAAGAAATGTATCCCTAATCAAATTCATTATAGATAAGCTTTTATACAGCATCACTATTTGTCCTTTCATGGACGATTCTACCAGAGTTGAATCAGAGTAGCAGAGATGTAGGAGACATTAGCAAACACAGATTCGGATTCAGATTCAGATAGATTTATTTGGTAATCACATTAGTATATGAACAATAATATGAAATTAGGCGTTGCCCAGTGGGCGAGCGCAATATGCTACCCAATCATTTCAAAATGATGGGCAAATATCACGTGTGTAACAATCAGGCTGCCATGTCCACCTGAATGTGAGCACGTCACAGAGTTCTTGACAAATAACAATTCACGCCTAGCACACTGCTATACTACTGTAAGGTCTCCCATTAAGAGGTTCGCCTGTAGGATCGATATTAATCTGAGGGACGGGAATTACATAACAGAAAAGACCCAAACTAGGCATATGGAACATAGAATTATCTCAATCTAAAAATAGAGGCGTGGCTTCTTCGAGAATGCACCTCTAACGTAATGACCGGCCATCTTATTTCGTCATCACAATGACTAGACTGTTACACATACTCCACTTCGGAGACTAGACAGATCGGGACCCAGTCTATCTCCCTATACGGACTGTAAAAGCAACATGCTGGATCGTGTATATTTTGGTATCATCTTAACCTTTCTATCACTAGCTTAATAGACATTAAAACCATCTCAATTCATCCAGTGGTTCGTGTGATATCAGCATCTACGCAACGTCAGTAAATTCTTGATGTCATTTTGTGTGCGACAGATTTGAATTTTATGACAAATTCAGAGGGACTATTTTTCTGTTAACTACTTGTCATCCAGACTACTATAGGCTTTATATCATCTCGTTTTACATGAAATAACATTGTCCGGCATGAAGAGAGTAGGGTTCATGTCCTTTTAAGTTTCAGTTCTCTCTACCACCATATTCTGGTGGAAATCACTACGCCAATGGCTACTCAATACATACGAGATACTTTTCTCGATCTCGTGTCGAAGGAGGGCTCGCGAGATACGAATGAGAATTATCTATATCTCTATGATAGGGAATGGGCTTTTATATACTAGTAACTACTCACAATCTATTGTCATTGTACATCTAGCGATGTGTCGATTTCACTACAAATTGCAGTAATACATAGTCTGAACAAGTATCTATATGTCTACAATAAGATTCATTATTCTTTATCATAACAAAATGTTGACAATTAGATTAAATACTATAATGAAGCATTCTTTTAATGACGGTACCAGATCTAAAGGCCTAAATAATTATCATCATATTCTTGATGTACTATTTACGACAACTGATATCACAATGAATTTAATTAATTTTCCCTGATTGAAATGCTGTTGCGAATGTGAGTCCTGTTTCCCGAATGGTTCACAAATTAGAATCCGGTTTTGCACAGTTGAAAGTTTTTATATCAGATCGGGAAAACACAATTAGTGTAGGTGGTAGTATTTCAGAGGGGGTAATCATATTCTCGCGGTAAACAAAGAATATCATCTAATGTGACTCAATGTAATCAAAACAGAGAAAACATCATGGATGCATTCCCAGTTTACAGGCTTCGACAAAACACTATTAATTATTTGAAAATCAGTCAAAATCTTGATTCTCTTATACCATTGCAGAATGTTATGTAATAAGTTGTTTGCCAGCCGTGTAATTGAGACCCCTTAAGATGGATGAATCCAATCTGTCGAGGAAGTATATGACGTCATAGTAAATTACGTCACGTGTAGGCTGACGGCACAATCATAATAGACAGAAGCACTCCGTCGTGATGCTGGAATAATAGTCCGCCAAATGTAGGCCTACAAATTCTATGCCTTTGATGGATTTACTATATAATAAACATTCTGTAGAACATTTTGAAACTAATTTCACTTGGCGCTGTTGACCATTGCTGCCTAGGGAGCAACAGAATCCAGTCAAATTAGTTTCAAAATATTCAATAACTTCCATGTATAGTTACCTTGATATTGCCGGGATTCTTGTTATTCACGGTCGACCGATCCCAACACAGCAAAGCGTGGGTGGATTAGTTAGAAATAGGAGGTGTAGTGCTAGAAATGGATCCCTCTATTATTACATGATGACGTGTTATGACGTAGCGGCTTTCTGTGCTTATATATTAATGACGACCCTTATTTTTCCATACACTTTAATCATCCGACAGTGAGACGATCGAGCCACTGATCACAAGACTTGATGAAATTAGCAGACGAAATGTTTCAGTCAACTATAAGTTTCACATAGCCTATGTAACTGTTTGCGAGTTCATTATCTAGTTTGGAAGTATACACCCCTAGGCTACCTACATGCGCAGGTATTATAATGTCGAGGCTTTTTCCCACATTGCTCCTTTCTAGTATATATACTCACTAATAAACAAGACATTTATTGGAGCAAAGGTTAGGATATTTGCGATCCTCTTTTACTTCCTGGTTATACAGGTTCGGCATGGGAAGTAAGCGGTAAGTGCTGGGGTGCGGTTGGGGTGGGGGCAATCTAAAATTGAAGCGTGGTTTCTCGATCTCGTATCGAAGATGTCACGAGATACGAATGGGGAGTGGGGTTGGGGTGTGATGGTTATTATGTATGAGAGGCAAAAATCACATTGCCGCGAGAATATCGAACCTGCAAGAACATGATACGGGAGTATTCTATATTACACAATACTTGGACACGAAAGGTACAGGTATGGCCTATATTCAGAACGAAATGCATGAAAATAACATTGTTTAAATTGTGCACTTTTAGAGGCTTAATTTGTGTAGCTCAATGTAATGCCGCGAAATAAATCTTAACATATGATGATTTCATTCCATACAAATTATTATATATTTTTAATTGCTAAGTTAAATTAGGGGCCCGGGTATCTAATTCAATTCCGCAACTAAAAGAATTATATGAATTTATGAGTAATTATGAAATCATCACATGTTAAGACTTATTTCGTTTCACTACATCAATGCCCGCAAATTAAGCGTCTAGATAAAAGTATAAAATTTTGACTATTTTATTTGTACTGTACACTCATTAGGCCTACTGACAGAAGCTAGTTTGACAGTGAGTGTGGTGATGGAAATATCCGAAACACCTATGCGTGAGCGTCATACTAAACTTTTTTTATTATAATAGAGGTGGATAATGCCTTTTTGAGAGACTAGCCTCTTCAACCACTACGCCATAACACATTATTACGTCACACATGACGCATTACTCTATGACGTCAATTATCAGTTTCACATCGCCTGTTCATAGCATTCTGACATTGTTAGTATTCTTACATCATACATGTTTTATTATTTATTATTAATGACCATACTGTTCTATACACATAACTATGGTCGGTAAGCTTATTAACGATTGCTGTTAATTTGTTTGTTTGTTTGTTTTAGTTGGTTTATTGGCCGCTTACACCGAGATGTATTTGGGCCATGACTCGCTCTTAGAGGTGCTTCCCCGAAGGGTTGCTCTAAATAAGCGTTAAAACTGAAAAATAAAAAAAATTATGATGTTGCTAGGGGTGTATGCGGTGCCTGTTGCTGCCTAATGAACTGTTGTTGGCGGGTGTAAGTGTTGGATACAGTGTAAGAGTGGGTGGAAGGGGGGGGGGGTACTTTATTTCACTTGGGGGTAGGATGGGGACTCAGGGGCTTCCACATTGGGTCAGAGATTAAGTTTGCATTCTCATCGAATCAGGAGGAAAATCAATTCCGCCACCACCACCATGCCACAACCCCCCCCCCCAAGGCCTCCCACAAAAGCCCTACTAAACACGGGTGTTGGAACCAAGAGTCCAGCTACCCCGCCAGTGCCCCACCACACATTATTAAGCCCATTTATTAGAAATATTGTCTGAAATGGCCACTCAGAGTCAAATTATCAGAATTTTCCCGAGGGAGGATCCTAGGACCGCCTAATTATCCAGAGTATTAACCCAGGGACCCACCCCATACACCCTCCCCCACCCCCATTGCAGCCTAAATACTCTCTCCAGGGTTGAAGTTTTTCAAAATTTTCTGATCTCACCTCCAGGGGGATTTGGATGGGAGAAGAATTGGATGGCATGGCGAGTGTGCATCCATGCGAAATGAGGTGTGGTGGGGTGGACACCCTTGATAGGGGGTGGAGGGCAGTCTGTATAATTAAATCTATAAAACGAACTCAGGTGAGAATTATGAAATAAAAATATTAAGAGATGAAAATCATTGTCAATGTTATCAAATAAAATTAATTAAATTTAGATAATTTCCATGTGATTAAATAAACAAGAAACAGGAAAACTAGAGAACAGAATATCTAGTGTTTGTAAAAGAAATATCCTGGGCAAAAACTTAGAATTAAAACCTGTTGCTATTTGAAATAATAGGTTGTTATATAATGGTAATTTTTTTTGCAATTCAAGCACTGTTGTATGCACCCTCTCAGATGTTCATTTACAGTTCGAGAGAAATTTATATTTGAAAATGTTCGATGGAATGACTGGTTCGGTTACCGCGCCAGTCAGTTCAGTGGTACATTTTCAAAAATAGTCTTGTTTCGATAACTGCTAAACTTAGAGAAAATACATTTAGGTTGTCGGAAATATAAAACAAAGCGAAACGCCATGTCCGAGATAGATGCAAGCAAACCGGCAGCAACTTGAGTGATGAATGCTGGGATTTACATTCAGCAGAATCATGAAAACCCTGAAAACATTTTAATGTACACATTTCTATGTGAAATAATAGTGAACAACCAACCCGAGAACCAACATCTTATAACCCTTTCCCAACTAGTACTCCAAATGTCTCCCCAAGCTTGTAGGTGGTTTTTTTAACAATTTTCTAATCAGTCCCCCGGACTCCCTAGGGGTGTTTGGAGGGGGTAGAGTGTGTGCATCCATGCCATAAGGGGTGGGCCACCCTTAATCGAGGTAGAGGGGAGGGCAGTCTGAATGAATAAATCTGGAAAATGAAATTAGATAATTTCCATGTGATTAAAATAAAAATAAAAAACCCGGAAAAATTAAAATGGAAGATCTGGTACGTGTAATTACAGAGCAAGAGAAGACTATCCTTGAAAACTTACCACTGGAGTGACTGCCTCGTTTATCGAGCCAGTCATTCCAGTGGTAAATTTTCAAAAATACTCCTCTCTTGGTCTGCAAACGGACGAGATTAGAAAGGCCTGTGTTATTATTAAATCGTGATAATTGTGATCAATCTGGTCGCTGTGAACTTGCCATTTGAAATTTTGACCCCAAATTGTTCACATTTCTAGATGACCCCTAGGGGTGATCACCCATGCAGTTTGGTCAAGATATCTCCAGTTATAAGAAAGAATTGCAACACCACAAATTTACGAAAACTAACACCACAAATTTACGAATACTGGTAATTACATATTTTTCTTCATTATTTCACTTAGGAGAACCCCCTGTTTGACAGCGAGGGCTGCATGACTACATAACATTGATTATTTCAGTTGTTTTATCTCACGCCACCTCTCTTTAAGATAGAGTATTACGTACCTGTGACCGCATGTACTCATTCTAAACATGCAGACGATCCCCCTCGGAATAATAACATATTAAATACTATAATAGACGCTATCTCGGTGACCTCGCACCGGTCCTGCATGTGTGACTTCATCCTGCGTTTGCATGAGTAGATCCCGTCTCTCGGAACTGCTTTTCTTTAAACGAACCTTCCTTCAAAATCCTGTTGCTGCTGGGACGAGGGGAAAAATGGATCCGTTTCAGGAACCAGGAAAATGTATAGAATACTTCTAATGCAAGCTGTACACCACCAGGAAACACATCAGTTGGCAGGTAAACAAATCTTGTAGTGAGCTCACACAGCCAATGGCGGTACATCTTATTTTTAAATTATCCTTATCTATATAGAGCCATACACGCACAATCTTCTTTTAAAAATGTGCTTGTATACCTATATATAGACAAAGGCTGGTTTAATGGACTAAGGGTCAGATTAATGGGCTTTCGCCAGTTGGCCAAAGACTTCCATTTCCCATCTGCCCCTATTCCTTTAAAAGAGGCCAAACTGTGACCAAAGGGCCAGCTAAAATTTCTCTATCTGACTAGTTTCAACCTCAGACAGTGAGATCTTTAACGTCCACCTACATGTAAGGAGACGGGACCTAGGTTTAATGTCTCATCCGAAGGACAGTGATTTTTGTTTGTTTGTTTTAGTTGGTTTATTGGCCGCTTACACCGAGATGTATTTTGGCCATGACTCGCTCTTAGAGGTGCTTTCCCGAAGGGTTGCGTTGCTTCCCCGAAGGGTTGCTCTAAATAAGCGTTAAAACTGAAAAATAGAAAAATTATGATGTTGCTAGGGGTGTATGCGGTGCCTGTTGCTGCCTAATGAACTGTTGTTGGCGGGTGTAAGTGTTGGATGCAGTGTAAGAGTGGGTGGAAGGGGGGTACTTTATTTCACTTGGGGGTAGGATGGGGACTCAGGGGCTTCCACATTGGGTCAGAGATTAAGTTTGCATTCTCATCGAATCAGGAGGAAAATCAATTCCGCCACCACCACCATGCCACAACCCCCCCCCCCCCCCAAGGCCTCCCACAAAAGCCCCACTAAACACGGGTGTTGGAACCAAGAGTCCAGCTACCCCGCCAGTGCCCCACCACACATTATTAAGCCCATTTATTAGAAATATTGTCTGAAATGGCCACTCAGAGTCAAATTATCAGAATTTTCCCGAGGGAGGATCCTAGGACCGCCTAATTATCCAGAGTATTAACCCAGGGACCCACCCCATACACCCTCCCCCACCCCCATTGCAGCCTAAATACTCTCTCCAGGGTTGAAGTTTTTCAAAATTTTCTGATCTCACCTCCAGGGGGATTTGGATGGGAGAAGAATTGGATGGCATGGCGAGTGTGCATCCATGCGAAATGAGGTGTGGTGGGGTGGACACCCTTGATAGGGGGTGGAGGGCAGTCTGTATAATTAAATCTATAAAACGAACTCAGGTGAGAATTATGAAATAAAAATATTAAGAGATGAAAATCATTGTCAATGTTATCAAATAAAATTAATTAAATTTAGATAATTTCCATGTGATTAAATAAACAAGAAACAGGAAAACTAGAGAACAGAATATCTAGTGTTTGTAAAAGAAATATCCTGGGCAAAAACTTAGAATTAAAACCTGTTGCTATTTGAAATAATAGGTTGATTGCGAATGTTGTTATATAATGGTAATTTTTTTTGCAATTCAAGCACTGTTGTATGCACACTCTCAGATGTTCATTTACAGTTCGAGAGAAATTTATATTTGAAAATGTTCGATGGAATGACTGGTTCGGTTACCGCGCCAGTCAGTTCAGTGGTACATTTTCAAAAATAGTCTTGTTTCGATAACTGCTAAACTTAGAGAAAATACATTTAGGTTGTCGGAAATATAAAACAAAGCGAAACGCCATGTCCGAGATAGATGCAAGCAAACCGGCAGCAACTTGAGTGATGAATGCTGGGATTTACATTCAGCAGAATCATGAAAACCCTGAAAACATTTTAATGTACACATTTCTATGTGAAATAATAGTGAACAACCAACCCGAGAACCAACATCTTATAACCCTTTCCCAACTAGTACTCCAAATGTCTCCCCAAGCTTGTAGGTTTTTTTTTTACAATTTTCTAATCAGTCCCCCGGACTCCCTAGGGGTGTTTGGAGGGGGTAGAGTGTGTGCATCCATGCCATAAGGGGTGGGCCACCCTTAATCGAGGTAGAGGGGAGGGCAGTCTGAATGAATAAATCTGGAAAATGAAATTAGATAATTTCCATGTGATTAAAATAAAAATAAAAAACCCGGAAAAATTAAAATGGAAGATCTGGTACGTGTAATTACAGAGCAAGAGAAGACTATCCTTGAAAACTTACCACTGGAGTGACTGCCTCGTTTATCGAGCCAGTCATTCCAGTGGTAAATTTTCAAAAATACTCCTCTCTTGGTCTGCAAACGGACGAGATTAGAAAGGCCTGTGTTATTATTAAATCGTGATAATTGTGATCAATCTGGTCGCTGTGAACTTGCCATTTGAAATTTTGACCCCAAATTGTTCACATTTCTAGATGACCCCTAGGGGTGATCACCCATGCAGTTTGGTCAAGATATCTCCAGTTATAAGAAAGAATTGCAACACCACAAATTTACGAAAACTAACACCACAAATTTACGAATACTGGTAATTACATATTTTTCTTCATTATTTCACTTAGGAGAACCCCCTGTTTGACAGCGAGGGCTGCATGACTACATAACATTGATTATTTCAGTTGTTTTATCTCACGCCACCTCTCTTTAAGATAGAGTATTACGTACCTGTGACCGCATGTACTCATTCTAAACATGCAGACGATCCCCCTCGGAATAATAACATATTAAATACTATAATAGACGCTATCTCGGTGACCTCGCACCGGTCCTGCATGTGTGACTTCATCCTGCGTTTGCATGAGTAGATCCCGTCTCTCGGAACTGCTTTTCTTTAAACGAACCTTCCTTCAAAATCCTGTTGCTGCTGGGACGAGGGGAAAAATGGATCCGTTTCAGGAACCAGGAAAATGTATAGAATACTTCTAATGCAAGCTGTACACCACCAGGAAACACATCAGTTGGCAGGTAAACAAATCTTGTAGTGAGCTCACACAGCCAATGGCGGTACATCTTATTTTTAAATTATCCTTATCTATATAGAGCCATACACGCACAATCTTCTTTTAAAAATGTGCTTGTATACCTATATATAGACAAAGGCTGGTTTAATGGACTAAGGGTCAGATTAATGGGCTTTCGCCAGTTGGCCAAAGACTTCCATTTCCCATCTGCCCCTATTCCTTTAAAAGAGGCCAAACTGTGACCAAAGGGCCAGCTAAAATTTCTCTATCTGACTAGTTTCAACCTCAGACAGTGAGATCTTTAACGTCCACCTACATGTAAGGAGACGGGACCTAGGTTTAATGTCTCATCCGAAGGACAGTGATTTTTGTTTGTTTGTTTTAGTTGGTTTATTGGCCGCTTACACCGAGATGTATTTTGGCCATGACTCGCTCTTAGAGGTGCTTTCCCGAAGGGTTGCGTTGCTTCCCCGAAGGGTTGCTCTAAATAAGCGTTAAAACTGAAAAATAGAAAAATTATGATGTTGCTAGGGGTGTATGCGGTGCCTGTTGCTGCCTAATGAACTGTTGTTGGCGGGTGTAAGTGTTGGATGCAGTGTAAGAGTGGGTGGAAGGGGGGTACTTTATTTCACTTGGGGGTAGGATGGGGACTCAGGGGCTTCCACATTGGGTCAGAGATTAAGTTTGCATTCTCATCGAATCAGGAGGAAAATCAATTCCGCCACCACCACCATGCCACAACCCCCCCCCCCCCAAGGCCTCCCACAAAAGCCCCACTAAACACGGGTGTTGGAACCAAGAGTCCAGCTACCCCGCCAGTGCCCCACCACACATTATTAAGCCCATTTATTAGAAATATTGTCTGAAATGGCCACTCAGAGTCAAATTATCAGAATTTTCCCGAGGGAGGATCCTAGGACCGCCTAATTATCCAGAGTATTAACCCAGGGACCCACCCCATACACCCTCCCCCACCCCCATTGCAGCCTAAATACTCTCTCCAGGGTTGAAGTTTTTCAAAATTTTCTGATCTCACCTCCAGGGGGATTTGGATGGGAGAAGAATTGGATGGCATGGCGAGTGTGCATCCATGCGAAATGAGGTGTGGTGGGGTGGACACCCTTGATAGGGGGTGGAGGGCAGTCTGTATAATTAAATCTATAAAACGAACTCAGGTGAGAATTATGAAATAAAAATATTAAGAGATGAAAATCATTGTCAATGTTATCAAATAAAATTAATTAAATTTAGATAATTTCCATGTGATTAAATAAACAAGAAACAGGAAAACTAGAGAACAGAATATCTAGTGTTTGTAAAAGAAATATCCTGGGCAAAAACTTAGAATTAAAACCTGTTGCTATTTGAAATAATAGGTTGATTGCGAATGTTGTTATATAATGGTAATTTTTTTTGCAATTCAAGCACTGTTGTATGCACACTCTCAGATGTTCATTTACAGTTCGAGAGAAATTTATATTTGAAAATGTTCGATGGAATGACTGGTTCGGTTACCGCGCCAGTCAGTTCAGTGGTACATTTTCAAAAATAGTCTTGTTTCGATAACTGCTAAACTTAGAGAAAATACATTTAGGTTGTCGGAAATATAAAACAAAGCGAAACGCCATGTCCGAGATAGATGCAAGCAAACCGGCAGCAACTTGAGTGATGAATGCTGGGATTTACATTCAGCAGAATCATGAAAACCCTGAAAACATTTTAATGTACACATTTCTATGTGAAATAATAGTGAACAACCAACCCGAGAACCAACATCTTATAACCCTTTCCCAACTAGTACTCCAAATGTCTCCCCAAGCTTGTAGGTGGTTTTTTTTACAATTTTCTAATCAGTCCCCCGGACTCCCTAGGGGTGTTTGGAGGGGGTAGAGTGTGTGCATCCATGCCATAAGGGGTGGGCCACCCTTAATCGAGGTAGAGGGGAGGGCAGTCTGAATGAATAAATCTGGAAAATGAAATTAGATAATTTCCATGTGATTAAAATAAAAATAAAAAACCCAGAAAAATTAAAATGGAAGATCTGGTACGTGTAATTACAGAGCAAGAGAAGACTATCCTTGAAAACTTACCACTGGAGTGACTGCCTCGTTTATCGAGCCAGTCATTCCAGTGGTAAATTTTCAAAAATACTCCTCTCTTGGTCTGCAAACGGACGAGATTAGAAAGGCCTGTGTTATTATTAAATCGTGATAATTGTGATCAATCTGGTCGCTGTGAACTTGCCATTTGAAATTTTGACCCCAAATTGTTCACATTTCTAGATGACCCCTAGGGGTGATCACCCATGCAGTTTGGTCAAGATATCTCCAGTTATAAGAAAGAATTGCAACACCACAAATTTACGAAAACTAACACCACAAATTTACGAATACTGGTAATTACATATTTTTCTTCATTATTTCACTTAGGAGAACCCCCTGTTTGACAGCGAGGGCTGCATGACTACATAACATTGATTATTTCAGTTGTTTTATCTCACGCCACCTCTCTTTAAGATAGAGTATTACGTACCTGTGACCGCATGTACTCATTCTAAACATGCAGACGATCCCCCTCGGAATAATAACATATTAAATACTATAATAGACGCTATCTCGGTGACCTCGCACCGGTCCTGCATGTGTGACTTCATCCTGCGTTTGCATGAGTAGATCCCGTCTCTCGGAACTGCTTTTCTTTAAACGAACCTTCCTTCAAAATCCTGTTGCTGCTGGGACGAGGGGAAAAATGGATCCGTTTCAGGAACCAGGAAAATGTATAGAATACTTCTAATGCAAGCTGTACACCACCAGGAAACACATCAGTTGGCAGGTAAACAAATCTTGTAGTGAGCTCACACAGCCAATGGCGGTACATCTTATTTTTAAATTATCATTATCTATATAGAGCCATACACGCACAATCTTCTTTTAAAAATGTGCTTGTATACCTATATATAGACAAAGGCTGGTTTAATGGACTAAGGGTCAGATTAATGGGCTTTCGCCAGTTGGCCAAAGACTTCCATTTCCCATCTGCCCCTATTCCTTTAAAAGAGGCCAAACTGTGACCAAAGGGCCAGCTAAAATTTCTCTATCTGACTAGTTTCAACCTCAGACAGTGAGATCTTTAACGTCCACCTACATGTAAGGAGACGGGACCTAGGTTTAATGTCTCATCCGAAGGACAGTGATTTTTGTTTGTTTGTTTTAGTTGGTTTATTGGCCGCTTACACCGAGATGTATTTTGGCCATGACTCGCTCTTAGAGGTGCTTTCCCGAAGGGTTGCGTTGCTTCCCCGAAGGGTTGCTCTAAATAAGCGTTAAAACTGAAAAATAAAAAAATTATGATGTTGCTAGGGGTGTATGCGGTGCCTGTTGCTGCCTAATGAACTGTTGTTGGCGGGTGTAAGTGTTGGATGCAGTGTAAGAGTGGGTGGAAGGGGGGTACTTTATTTCACTTGGGGGTAGGATGGGGACTCAGGGGCTTCCACATTGGGTCAGAGATTAAGTTTGCATTCTCATCGAATCAGGAGGAAAATCAATTCCGCCACCACCACCATGCCACAACCCCCCCCCAAGGCCTCCCACAAAAGCCCCACTAAACACGGGTGTTGGAACCAAGAGTCCAGCTACCCCGCCAGTGCCCCACCACACATTATTAAGCCCATTTATTAGAAATATTGTCTGAAATGGCCACTCAGAGTCAAATTATCAGAATTTTCCCGAGGGAGGATCCTAGGACCGCCTAATTATCCAGAGTATTAACCCAGGGACCCACCCCATACACCCTCCCCCACCCCCATTGCAGCCTAAATACTCTCTCCAGGGTTGAAGTTTTTCAAAATTTTCTGATCTCACCTCCAGGGGGATTTGGATGGGAGAAGAATTGGATGGCATGGCGAGTGTGCATCCATGCGAAATGAGGTGTGGTGGGGTGGACACCCTTGATAGGGGGTGGAGGGCAGTCTGTATAATTAAATCTATAAAACGAACTCAGGTGAGAATTATGAAATAAAAATATTAAGAGATGAAAATCATTGTCAATGTTATCAAATAAAATTAATTAAATTTAGATAATTTCCATGTGATTAAATAAACAAGAAACAGGAAAACTAGAGAACAGAATATCTAGTGTTTGTAAAAGAAATATCCTGGGCAAAAACTTAGAATTAAAACCTGTTGCTATTTGAAATAATAGGTTGATTGCGAATGTTGTTATATAATGGTAATTTTTTTTGCAATTCAAGCACTGTTGTATGCACACTCTCAGATGTTCATTTACAGTTCGAGAGAAATTTATATTTGAAA
The DNA here is from genome assembly GCA_034401795.1 of Chaetoderma sp. LZ-2023a. Classification (NCBI taxonomy): domain Eukaryota; kingdom Metazoa; phylum Mollusca; class Caudofoveata; order Chaetodermatida; family Chaetodermatidae; genus Chaetoderma; species Chaetoderma sp. LZ-2023a. The sequence goes on along the minus strand of CM067368.1, from coordinate 89,066,384 downwards.
ATGTTCGATGGAATGACTGGTTCGGTTACCGCGCCAGTCAGTTCAGTGGTACATTTTCAAAAATAGTCTTGTTTCGATAACTGCTAAACTTAGAGAAAATACATTTAGGTTGTCGGAAATATAAAACAAAGCGAAACGCCATGTCCGAGATAGATGCAAGCAAACCGGCAGCAACTTGAGTGATGAATGCTGGGATTTACATTCAGCAGAATCATGAAAACCCTGAAAACATTTTAATGTACACATTTCTATGTGAAATAATAGTGAACAACCAACCCGAGAACCAACATCTTATAACCCTTTCCCAACTAGTACTCCAAATGTCTCCCCAAGCTTGTAGGTTTTTTTTTTACAATTTTCTAATCAGTCCCCCGGACTCCCTAGGGGTGTTTGGAGGGGGTAGAGTGTGTGCATCCATGCCATAAGGGGTGGGCCACCCTTAATCGAGGTAGAGGGGAGGGCAGTCTGAATGAATAAATCTGGAAAATGAAATTAGATAATTTCCATGTGATTAAAATAAAAATAAAAACCCCGGAAAAATTAAAATGGAAGATCTGGTACGTGTAATTACAAGAGCAAGAGAAGACTATCCTTGAAAACTTACCACTGGAGTGACTGCCTCGTTTATCGAGCCAGTCATTCCAGTGGTAAATTTTCAAAAATACTCCTCTCTTGGTCTGCAAACGGACGAGATTAGAAAGGCCTGTGTTATTATTAAATCGTGATAATTGTGATCAATCTGGTCGCTGTGAACTTGCCATTTGAAATTTTGACCCCAAATTGTTCACATTTCTAGATGACCCCTAGGGGTGATCACCCATGCAGTTTGGTCAAGATATCTCCAGTTATAAGAAAGAATTGCAACACCACAAATTTACGAAAACTAACACCACAAATTTACGAATACTGGTAATTACATATTTTTCTTCATTATTTCACTTAGGAGAACCCCCTGTTTGACAGCGAGGGCTGCATGACTACATAACATTGATTATTTCAGTTGTTTTATCTCACGCCACCTCTCTTTAAGATAGAGTATTACGTACCTGTGACCGCATGTACTCATTCTAAACATGCAGACGATCCCCCTCGGAATAATAACATATTAAATACTATAATAGACGCTATCTCGGTGACCTCGCACCGGTCCTGCATGTGTGACTTCATCCTGCGTTTGCATGAGTAGATCCCGTCTCTCGGAACTGCTTTTCTTTAAACGAACCTTCCTTCAAAATCCTGTTGCTGCTGGGACGAGGGGAAAAATGGATCCGTTTCAGGAACCAGGAAAATGTATAGAATACTTCTAATGCAAGCTGTACACCACCAGGAAACACATCAGTTGGCAGGTAAACAAATCTTGTAGTGAGCTCACACAGCCAATGGCGGTACATCTTATAACACA